>KE598560.1:0-91358 GCA_000444155.1 Cladonia macilenta KoLRI003786
AACCCTAACCCTAACCCTAACCCTAACCCTAACCCTAACCCTAAGTCGTAGGGAAATAAATACTATAACTTATAGTATTTATTTCCCTACGACTACCCCTATTATAAAGGAATAATCTTTTCCCGCTTCTCTTATTTCTAGGTTAAAGTACCTTTTAGGGTAAAATCTAGCTTTAATTTTCTTATTTATATATATATAATATTTTAGGAGTAAGTATACTTCCTAAGAAGTATAATTATACTTTATTTTATTATAGTTCTCTCTTAATTCTTATCTTAGTTATATATACTATTTTTCTAGCTATCCTAGAAATACTATAGTTTCTCTTTTTTATATTAGATACTAAGTACACGTATCTAAGTTATAGTAGTAATATATATATAAGTAATATTAAAAAGTATATATAATTCCTTCAGCCTCTTATCTCGCGTTGTAATATTTTATATAAAATATATCCGCGTATCTACTCTAGTATACTTTATTATATTATTAATAATAAGAGTTATACTAATAATCTTAAGATCTTCTAATTAAGGAGTYTTATTTTTATTATTTCTATTATTCTTCTTATTAATTTATAGGTAATCTAAGTTTTTATTCCTCTTTTTAGTTCACTTACTTCTAATTAGAGTTATCTTTTTAATTATGTTTTTATTTATTTTAAGCTATTAGGAACTGACTTCGGGCTGTCGGCCTGCTAGGCCTTCCTTCCTTTGGAAGGAAGCTAGGGACCTAGCCTTCCTTCCTTTAGAAGGAAGCTATATTTCTTTCTAGTAGAACTACATAGAATCAATCATCCATTACCATTCCCAAGAAGTGCACCTAACATTTTGGTAGCAACGGCTCCAATTCAGTTAATAGCACCATCGCTTCTACTTCCTTACTTATCACTGAATAAGGTCCACCAGCCAGCGGCTGCTTCAGTGCACCATCCCGCTAGCACCAGCTGTATTACAGCACCAGTCCTCCACCATACAATTCCGCAACAATACGTCTATTAGACCGTACGTCGTCCTTGCTAAAGCCTTCAAAGCCTCTCATATACACGCCGCTTCAAAGCCTCCGAAGCCTTCCGTAATCGCCTCATTTCGACGACCTACGGCCCGGCATCCGCAGAGCCCCATCAGGATACCGCAAGGCTACAAGCCGCATGAAAGAGACGGGTTCTACATCTACTACACCTCGTAGGCCCCACAGGCCAATTGGGTGTCCGAGGCCTCTGAGGCCTCACACCACCTCAGTGTGCTCGGACGGAAGGAAGGAACACTTGGCACGTAAGACACCTTCTGAACCAAGGAACCGGAGTTGCTAGGAAGCGACCTCCCACATTTTGTTAGGATAATTCCTTTCTTCTAACTCACCTCACTGTCATTCCTGGCATTAGTTTTTCCTTGTTATCATTGGTAACAAAAGTCAAGCTGGCTTCCTCTTCGTCTTCTTCGCTGCCTACGCAAGACTTGCCTCGCAGTACCGTCATTGAAGCATATCAGCTCTACGTATTCCTTAAGAGCGGATACGTCTATTGTGCTATCATCTCAGAAAGCACTCGTTCCATTATTAGGGATATCATTACCATATACCCTCAGCCAGAAGGAGTCCGTTTGTAGGATTGTTCTAAGAGAACGACCTGTGCTGGGACAGCATCGCGAGAGGCCTCTGTAGATCCAGGCTATATACCCTTGCTAGCCTGGCCAGTCGAGTGGGCGTACGACAAAACAGCGTCATCCCTATTACGTTCACACATCAAAGCTTTTGAATAATATGTTAAAGGTATAATTACACCACCTATTAGCTCTCGCCGAGATTCCACTACGACCGAAGAAATCCCTAGGTCTATGATGGCCAGTAATAATTCTCCAGCTGACAGCAGCTCTAGGGCCCAAAATCAAGATAATAACTATCAGGGCTCTAGGTTTTCTGAGAGATAGTACTGAGCGATGCAAGCTATAATAAATAGTGCCCTTGCTAGACCTTAAGCACCTTCTGGTGCTCTACTAGGAGGCGACCCTCCTAGCTATCCTAGCCTTAACCTACCACCGGAAGCCCCGCGTCACTCCCTCCGTGCTGACGATATTGGATTTTTCAATCCTAATACCAAAGGAGACGGGCCTATTGTGGGTGAGAAACATATTACCTTTCGAGACGTTTTTACCTTCGTGGACCGCCTAAAGGAAATGAAACGCCGATACTCAGAATAGTAGGTATTGGCTGTGATTGTAAGCTGTCTTAAAGGAACTGCTATAACATAGCATACTGTAGAGCTTGTTGAACTTGAATAGGATATCCTAGAGGCTGCTAATCTAGAACAATAGTCTAAAGCTCTAATCCGATACTTTAAAGAAGATATAGCTGACGCGGTTAAGGCTATATACTCTAAAAGGTTCTCGATGGAAGACGCCCTTTATAATAACATCAGCCCAAGAGAGTACACCTAAAATATCTTTTATTATACTTAAGCTGCTGAGCTAGGTAGCATATAATTAATTATTACCTAGAATAATCTATATCCTACCTTCTAAGGGCAGATAAGCTAACTAAACTTATCAACCTCGGTATATTCCTTCTTACAGGAATTAGACCTCAAGAGGTCTGTCTGGTACGATATAGTAGTTGAAGAAGACAGACTTACTTACTATATTATCGGCAAAGCTACATTAAAAGGCGCTTAAGCTGGTCAGTATGTATTATAAGGAATTTTTAAGCCTTAGTATCCCCAGCGTAACAATTTCCAACATAATAACCGACGCGAGTCGAATAATTATAGATATGGGAATAATTATCCTTTGAACTTTTAAGCTGACAGACGTCCTTAGTATTAGAATTAGTACCAGCCTCCGCAAGGTACTCCTTTAAGAGGAAATCTTCCTTCCTACCAACAACCCCTACAAATCACAAGCGGAAATATATTAGATTCTAAGAACCAGTCTTCTAATACTATGGCTGATAGGAATACTGGGTGCAACGCTAGGCATAACGACTACTGTAACCACCGCCCTAGGAAGGCCTACGCTGTCAAAGAAGAAGATGAGGAAAATTATGATAATACTTAAGATCTTAGGGAAGGAAACTATTACGCTAACGAAGAATTAGACTATGAAGAGCCGTCCTATAAGGATATGGAAGACTACTTTAGCGCCGCTTCTTTTAGCAGCGTTCCCTAAGATGTATAATATAAAAATTGTTAGCTATCCTTTAAGTCAAAAAATTAACTCTACTAATATCTTAATAGTTTAGGGAAAGGCTGTAAGGCTACTAACTTCTCTTGTTAAGGCTTCCTACCGAAGCCTTTGAGGGCCTCGAAGCCTTCCGTAGCTACTCCGGGGTCTAAGATGAATGACTCTAGACGCGGCAGCGCCTACTTTACTACTATTATAGCTACGGCTACTAGCCTACCTATCATCAAATCGTCATCGAACTCTAAGAAAGAGGTTGGGTTTGGCTATACTTTTCAGTAGTACTACTACGCTACTATTGACATCCAACTCAGTCCCGAACAACCTGAACTAAAGAAGGGATGCATGGACTCTAGATATTCTATTATACTTATAGATAAGGCTTTTCTTAAGTCTCTGCTACCTAACTATAAGATACGCACTATGTTTACTCTAATTATAGTGCGTGGTCTTAGGTTAAACCTATACTAGACAGCGGAGTATACTATCGTGCCGTTATATTTCTAGGGGATAGACTTAATAGGTGCCCAGGTACTAGCTATGACTTTACCCTAGGAGATCCACATTGTGGATTAATTAAAGGCTAATATCTTAATTAGCATGGATATTATGGTACCTAAAGAAATCGATATTATTGTCACAAAGTCCGTCGCGTCTATAGGTAGCTGTAAAGTAGAGGTACTAATTAAAGTTAAAAGTGCTGGAAGGAATGTTCGCCTTCCAGTCCACGCGAAGAAAATAATAGTCGTTCCACCCCGATCTTAAGCGTAGATACTAGTCCACTACGCTGCTCTCCTAGATCGAGATTTCTTGTTTGAACCTGTGGATAGTAGGCTGTCACTCTACGCTTACTTAGTAGACTCTTCTATTACCGCGGTACTAGTAAAAAATGACTCTAACGTCGTTATTATGGTTCTAAGGAACCACCGCCTAGGTACCATCTATAATACTGACTTTAATAACTGCTACCTCGTCTCGCAGGAAGACTATGTTAACGCCGTCAATCTAGTAACACACATCCCCAGCTTAAAATATTATAGTAGCTGGTTTAAACGTGTCCTAAAGGTCCTAAAGCCTACCGTAGCTGCTATGCTAGCTGTGTTATACTCCGCTTTCCCCGTAACTAAAGCTTTAGTTCTTCCGAAATTTAAGGACATCTTAGTTTCGGCTACGCCGAATGATATAGTCATACCGAATGGTATTACTATCTTCGGAAATGCCGGCTCACTACAATCAGTCGCCAACAGATTCCCTTCCCTATGGGAAGAGGGCGAATTTGCCAAAATCCCGTAGGAAAACTGGATGCGTATTCCTTTATGGGTAGACTGGGAACAAAAGGTCCCTAGGACTCCCCGCGTATATCCCTTAAGCAATAACGCCAAAAAGGTTGTCGACTAGGTATTCGATAAGTTATATAATTAGAAGCGACTTGATTGGACCTTAGAGTCAACCCCCTTTAGCTTCCCCGTCTTCATTGTTTAGAAAACGCTGTCTGACGGAAGCCGAAAAGGGCGTCCTGTAATAAATATTAGAGGTCTCAATGCTGTAACGCTACCTAATATATATCCGCTACCCCTACAGTCCGACCTTATCGCCGCTGTGAAGGACTGTGGTTATATCAGCGTTATTGATTGCGCGAGTTTCTTTTACTAATAGAGGGTACACCCGGAAGACAGGCATAAGCTCACTGTTATTAGCCACTGGGGGTAAGAAACGTTCAACGTTATGGTTATAGGATTCAAGAACTCCCCCGCATATGTGTAAAGATAGATTAATAGGGTTCTATATCCGTTCTGAAACTTTGTGAGGGTGTATGTAGATGATGTAGTTATCTTCTCCCGCTTATTAAGGGAACATTACTTGTATCTATTAAAAGTCTTTAGTCTCTTTTAGTCTAATAGTATTTCTATTAACCCTATAAAAGCCTTCTTAGGCTACCCTTCTGTCTACTTACTAAGATAGAAAGTAAATAGCCTTGGACTCTCTACTACTAAAGATAAGCTGGAAGCTATTTCTTAGCTTACCTTTCCGCGGACGTTGTCATAACTAGAGACTTACCTCAGTATAATGGGATGGCTAAGGAACTACGTCCTAAACTACGCCGCTATTATAAAGCTTCTATAGGACTATAAGACTATGCTTTTTGCTACCGCTCCCCGTGCTGGACATAAGAGAAAGAATTATACTAATAGAATATAACTTAATAATCTATCTCCTACTAAGCAAGCCGCCTTTACTATGTTATAGAAGGCTCTATCAACGCCTTTATTTTTATCTCACTTTGATTGTACTAGTACGCTATATATCAATTTAGATACTAGTAAAGCTTTTAGCTTCGGTGTAATAATCTACTATGTTACCAGGGAAGTCAAAGATAACGAGTACCCTAAGTGGACCTAGGTTAAGCTAGTCTTATTTCTAAGTCGCCTGCTAAAGGATGCGGAAACTAGGTACTGGCCCACTAAGCTAGAGCTAGCAGGAATCGTCTAGGTCCTAAGCAAAGTTTGATATATAGTGAAGTCTTCCCCTACTATAATCATATACACCGACCACAGCTTAGCTTTAGGTATTTTGAAGTAAACTACCCTTACTATGTCTTTAACAGTAAAGCTAAATCTCCGTCTTATTTGTGTATCTAACTACATTCAGCGTTTCCGTAACTTGCACTTCTATTATAAGCCAGGGAAGTAGTATATTATGCCTGATGTCTTATCCTAACTTAGCAGTTCCAGCTCTCGCAGCTCTAATATAACCAGAGATAAGGGCGAGCTAGATACCCTTTATAGTTTTGCCTATACAACTATTACCTTGGTTGAACTATATCCTGACCTTAAGGAGTAACTGCTAGAGGGCTATATAAAAGACCCTTCCTAGAAGAAGGTCATTAAGGTATTAGATGCTAATAAATACGATCTTAAGAACACTACTATCCTTCCCTTCTTCCACAACAAAGAAGGACTTATCTGGCGAAGTGACGGCTCCACAGGAGACTATGCCTTTAATGGTACAAGGTTATGCCTTCCTAGAGATAAGGCATATCTCAGAACCTTCTTTGATACCGCCTATTCCAACTCATATATGGGCTTCGCTAAAATGTTTGAGGTTATCTCACGATAGTGGTATATTCGCTTATTATCTTAACAGCTACGGGACTACCTACAACACTACTCAAAATGTCAGCTCTACCAGACACGCCGTCATATAGAATATAGTAGTCTACAACTGATCTTGTCCCCTTTAATGCCCTTTTATACCTTAGCTATAGATTTTATACTAGCGTTACCTACGTCTGCTAAAGGCTACGACAGCATTATATCCATAACATGCAAGTTCTTAAGACGAGTGTCTCTAATCCCTAGTAAATCTACTTTCACTGCTGTAGACTAGGCTAGTCGTCTGCTACAACGACTTCGAAAAATCGACTGGGGTATCCCTAAGGTTATAATCTTAGACCGTAACTGGAAGTTTCTTAGCGAACTCTAATCTGCCCTATTTAATACGCTTAGAGTAAAACTGCTTTACTCTACTATATATCACCCTCAAACTGATGGGTCCTTAGAGAGGATAAATCAAACCATCAAGGTTGCTTTACGCTTCTGGATATCCGTACTTAAGCACCCACGGGAGTAGCCTGTTATAATTCCAGTAATCCAATCTATTTATAACAACTCCATCTCCATTCCTATAGGCCGTACCCCTAATAAGGTTATATATAGCTTCATACCCAACGCTGCTCTGGACCTTACCAAGTACGAGAAGGATTCCTTACCTTCCGCCGCTACCGCCCGACTAGCAGCGTCTAATACGATAGCCTTCGCACAAATATCTACCAAATTCCATTACAATCGCAGGCATCAACCCCAGTTCTTCCGTGAAGGGGACTTTATACTGTTATGTCTTCACAGAGGCTATAACATCCCTGCTAATAAGGTTATGGGAAGGAAGTACGGCCAACAATACATTAGGCCCTTCAAGGTCTTAGAACGTATTGGAAAACTGGCCTATTATGTTAACATCCCCGAACATTGGAAGCTATATCCTGTTTTCACGGTGGCTCAGCTAGAGCCATGTCCGGATCCTAACAATGACCCCTACGAGCGCCCACGTCCCGACTATCCCCCAGCTGTCACAGTCGACGCCGATGGTGGAACATAGGATATTGAGCGACTCCTCAACAGGCGTATTACTCGACGTAGAAGAGGAGGTAGAGGTACTTATACAGAGTACCTAATACAATAGAAAGGATACGGAGCAGAATGGGACGCATAGGTCAACGTGAAAAACATGGATGCACCGGAGCTTATCAACGACTACGAAGTACATGCTGTTACGCCTCCTTTGCAAGAAGCTTCGGAGGTCCAAGAGGCTTCGGATGCTCCGCCTCGCCGCCGCCGAGGTCGGCCACGAAAGGTACCTGCTAACTAGGCCGCCGAAGGCTTCGGCAGACAGTGGGACAGCGTGTTTGCGCTTGCTATGGTTGCGGTTATAATGCATGTTAGGTCGAGCCATGTTAGGTCAGCGAGGCCGCCGATATCTTTTTCTGAAGGGGGCAGATTGTTAGGAACTGACTTCGGGCTGTCGGCCTGCTAGGCCTTCCTTCCTTTGGAAGGAAGCTAGGGACCTGGCCTTCCTTCCTTTAGAAGGAAGCTATATTTCTTTCTAGCAGAACTACATAGAATCAATCATCCATTACTATTCCCAAGAAGTGCACCTAACATAAGCCTTCCTATCTTAATCTAGTCTAAGTTTTTTAATTTTTAATTCTTAGAACCTATTATAATACCTATTATATTATTCTAGATTTTTGATTTTTATTATTACTAATAGGAGTGTACTATCCTATATTTTATAAGAAAATCCTTAAAGGTAATATTCCTATTACTTAGATATAATTATTAGATTATTATAAGCCTTATTATCTACCATTTCTAGTTCCTTAATATATTAAGTAATATCCTATTTATTTTAAACCCCTTAGTTTACCAGCATCTCCCTAAGTTCTAGATTATTCTACTTAGATAATAGTTTACTTATTCCTTCAGCTTTATCCTTTATAATAATAGCTTATATTATATTAATTTATAATCTAGACATTATATTTCTTGACCTATAGTCCTTAGTAAAGTAGCCTAGTTTGCTATAGCTATAGCACTTTAGTACTTTCTTATTTATCCCTTTTATTAACTTTCTATACACGCGTCTCTTCTTTATTATATTAATCTCTATTAGTATTAGTTTATATAGATTAACTAATTATTTAYTATTATTAGAATAGGAGCCTTATCTATACTAATATTATATTATACTAGTTTTAAAGACCCCCTTATTATATCTTTTTTTTATAGCTCTTTTATAGAGATTATTATTAATCTAGATAGCTTTCTTTTAAAGTTTATTAARTATATTTAAGCTTACTCTAGTCCTTATTAGCTTATTTTTAATATTTTCTTTTAACMCCCTTTTATATATTATTATAAGTATATTATCGTCCTATTTAGTTTTAACTGCGTATTATTAGAACTATATTATATATTCCACTATAAATCTCTTTTAYTTAATATATTAGATAACCTATACTACTTAATTTATTTTATTAGATAATATAAATACTTTATAAAATTTAGCTTTAAAATAAGTAAACTTTTCTATCTATTTTATTACTATTAATATATTTAATAGGTTATCTAAGTATTTTTATAAGTAAAGTTATACCTATTTCTATATATCTTTATATATAAAGATAATAATAACTACTATATATTATTTAACTAGTATATTATTATAGAAGTAAAGATAAAATTAGATTTATATTAGCTATTCTTTAAACTTCTTCCTTTCTTTATAATAAAAATCTAGTTAAGTAATCTTAATACTTTCTTTAAATTTATTATTAATATTATTATAATATCTAGTCTAGGTAGTTTTACTTAGAGTAAATTAAGTTATACTTTTTTAATTTAATAAACTTATACTTAAGAATATTTAAAGTATTATAAACTAATATTATAAGATCTTCTAAAGATAAGTAATTAAAGGTAAAAAAGGAATAAGATAAGCTAGGTATAACTCTATATTACTTAATAATATAAGACTTAGGTAGGTTTTTAAGGATTAGAAGTAACTATTAATTTAATTATAAAATTAAATATAAAGAGATCTAAACTATAGGGTAAGAACCCTAACTATATAGATATAAAAAAGTCTGCTAAGATTATCTAGTTTAGGATATTTACTAAGCTTAGTTACTAATTATTCTGATCTCTCTAATTATTATTTACTATATTTAGTGCTCCCTTACGCTAAACTCGCTGAACACTTCCATACTCTAAGCTACGCCTGTCCGCGTAGCCTCCATCACCGGCCCTTCCTAGCTCCGGTTCTAACATTAACCTTATCCTTAATATATAATTAGGTTTATTAATTAATTATTAATAATTYTTTTAATAATAATTTATAYTAARCGCGTTATAATTTAAACTAAGGATATATAGATAGTAGAATATTTATATARAATTATAACTARATTCTATAARTATAAATTAAATATCTTAAATTTCTAAAATTAATATTTTTAATAGTATAAATTAAGGACCTAGATAATAAGAAGAAATATAATAAAATTATAATAAAGTACTATACTTACTTAGAAAAGTAAATAAAGGAAAAAAGGAGATTAGTAAAAAAATAATAACTAATAAAAAAGTAATAAAGTTAGAATTAAGAAGAAAAGTAATAAAGATTAATAAATTATAGGAAACTCTTATAGCTAGTACTAATTATTAGACTTTAACTAAGATTAAAGCACTAAAAGGTAGATATAGAATAAAATAAAAGAAAAATATAATATTTATAGAGTCTTAGATAGAATCCTAAATAAACTTATTCCCTAATAATTATTAGAATAATTATTAGATTATTTTAGCCTAAAAGAATTAGGGCATATTATTATTAGGTTTTTAGATTTAAACTTAATCTTTATTAAAAAAAATCTAACCTAACCTAAACCTATCGCGTCAGGTTTAGGTCGGGTTTAGGTTTAAGTTAAATTAAAAAAACCTTAACTTAACTTAACCTATTACATAGCGTAAGGCTTAATAGGATTTAGAGTTAATATAATAAATTTTATAAATTTTTATATACTATTACTACTAATATAATAAAATAGTTTATATAATTAAAGATATTATTAATTTAAATATAGTAATTAATCTAGAATTATTAGAATAATATTATATAGTTATTAATATTATATATAGTTATTATAATTCTAAGGAATTATTATATATTAAATTATTATATAATTATATTTAATTAAGTACTTTAGACTAATAAAAATCTTCCCTCTTAATAAATTCTTAAGTATTTACTAGAAAATTAATGCTAGTGCTACAAGGCTATAATTAGAGCTAATAGTAAGCATATTCCATATTAAAACCTATAAAAAATGACTTTTTTAGATGTATATAAATATACGGAAATTTAATTAGTGTTTTGTGGCGCGCTAAGCTGTAATATGCGTGATAGGAAGTATTAGGTTGAACCTGACTCTTCATGTAGTGTAACTAAGTCCACAACATTATTCAACCTACTGTGTAATTTTATCTACCATATGACCTGTTAAGATCAAATCATATGGAATATTAATTGACTTGACGTTAATGATAGTCGCACCTGGTGCTAGGACACTTTCAGCGGCAATGAAATTGAGATTTGGCGACTTGAGCGACACATCCTTGAATTCAATCTTAGCGTTGTTAATCCCTTCGTACAAAGCGCTCCCGCTCGTTGCCTCCTTGTCCAACTTAAAAGAGCTCTTCATGATGGAAAGATCAATGGTGATTTCTTTGTTATCTGAAACCTTTACTGCCTGGCTAGTCTGGACTCAGGGTCAACCATTGCCCTGGTCAGTACAGGGGTTGGAACGTTTTGAGGTATTGGGAAGGGTAAAGGTACAGTAGAAGAGCTCATACCTGCGAGACTTTTACGATCAGATTCGCTGTGGATACCATAGGTTTACCCCCTCCGCCGAAGCTCATTGCGGTTTTATCCCATTCAATCGGATATTTTTTCTCGTAGGCGAACGTCGCTTGAGTGCCTTCAATCTTCAAGGTCATTGCAGCGTCGTCCAGATGCACAGTCTCTTTTGGCACAGACACTTGGGCAAAGATGCCGTTCTCACCCTTCATGTCAACAACAAAATCGCCTTTGACATAGAATTCGTACGTGAAGCCCTTTTGATTAGTAGCTGTTGTGACTGCTTTGATACTTGCTATGCTATTGTCACTTTGGTATTTCTGTAGTTGCGGCAAAAAAACTTTCTCGTGCAACAAGCGATGGGCAACGATAATGCTAGCAGAAGAACCCTCCGGTATGGGCCGAATAGTTGAGCTATCTTTGTTGGTAAACTTAGCCTCAGGGTCACCCGGCTGAGCACCACTGCCTTGTGTTTGGATATAGATGCAAAGCACATCACCGTTGGATCCAAAGACGAAGGACTTGGGCTTTAGCACTGCAAAGGCATCTAAAGGATCTTGAATCGCCTTCACCGTCGCTAGTCGATAATATATCGCATTTACATTAGCCTTGCTACTGAACCACTTTTGGATGGCCTTGGTAGCATCGCTGAGCAGATTTTTAGCGGTATTGGTTGCCGCTGGCCGGTTAGCAGCCTCGGTGGATTTGCCAGATACTGCCAGCTCGCTATTTACAGCAGCAGGTGTAGCCGCCGTTGTTGACGAGACGGTCTCCTGCCTTGCGGTCAGCAGAACAAAAATGTCAAGAGGTCCAAGACATTACTCACGACGTTATAAACAGCCTTCTCGCTGGAGAAGTGCAGAACGATATGCGCCTTATCTTTCTGACCTTCCCCAAGGGTGATGACATGATGGGCCAGCTAATAGTTTCAAGGCAAAACATCAACTGATGATCACAAATCTCAAGATAGCTTTTAAAGATAAGAGAGGCAGGTAGTCTCCTTACCTGTGCCTCTTGGTCGATTTTCTCTGCAATCACGTCACCAGTGACACTCTTTACTGGGACTGACACCTTTAGATTATGAGTATCCTTTACGATGTCGTGCGGCTTCGTTTTGTAAGGCTTTTCGGGGTATGTGCCATCATCATTCTCCACGAAGAGTTGCACCAAGACTTTACCGCTGAGAGGAATCGTTAAAGAGGCGGTACACCCTCCATCAGATGGCTCAAAGGCCAACTTCGGTAAGCCCAGTTCAAGCTCGTACGAGCATTTGCTACCGAAGTGGATATCTGGGTCTTCGATCTTGAGCGTGTCTGTGCTTCTGTCCTTTTTCCACATTTCAGCCAACAAATTGCTGAGCTGAATAGCTTTATAGGACACAAGGATATCCCATCTGCCGGTCGTGGGTCTGCCTTGCATAGCTTCCAAGAGCTTCTCCGGCGAAAGATAATGTGTGTCAGGCTGCGGCATGGTCATGTTGGAGGTTTTTACTGCGAGCTCACAACTCTAAATGGAAGCGCGAAAGCGTGGAAAGACTGCGTGGGTGTACACTTTCGTGATGGCACTTGTCCTCGGAAAGCTGTAAAACGGTGAATTCGAGGGCTGTATGCCTTATGAATGAGCAACCTCAGACCCCGCTGCTGCACCCCCCTCTCTTAAACAAGATAAGTAAGTGGTAACAATAAGTTCGCCTCCCATAATGCAGTCTTTTGAGCGAATTATAAGAGAATGTCACGCCTCAGAGATAATCGTGTCGAAGCAAATTGACTGTGACGGTGGAGCTAGCCTACTTAGCTCAAGGTCTAGAACACCTTGACCCCACATTGATGCGACCATTTGGCTTTTTAGCTAAAAGATACGTTAAGCTAAGGGGAAGCGGGTCAGCATTCGGGCTCGGGCGAGCTTTATGCTTAACAGAATTAGGATAAGACTACAGGGCATGTTTCTATTTGGGTGAATGCCTTGATGATAACAACCGGTTATTGAATTAGAGCACTTAGCAGGCTTGAACGGTGGTCTTGTCCGTGTTGCTTGAGCTGAGAGTCATTTCTACAGGTTTGCTTTTGGATGTTATTTCATTATTCGGGCATACACTACAGTACAAGTAGAGACCCACTTATGGCTCTGTTACAGGGGATGGAGGAAAAACTTTTTTGGCCTATCCTTATTCTTCTTGCGTTCTTTTTCTCGCGTGATCTTACGAACCTCCACATCTCTATTCACCCTTTCTTCGAAGTCTGCATCTTTGCCCCCTTCCTGCTGGAATTCTTGGCGCTGCTTCTTCTCGATTTCCTTTTGCTTCACCTCCTCCAGGCGGCGTATCTTCTCAATGTTCTTGATCTGTTCTGGCGTATACCTTGCGTGCCATGTTGGCAAGTTGGTACGACCCTCGGCGATGGCCTGCCGCCGTTCACGCTCCCGACTTTCGAACACGAACTTCTTATATTCTTCCGGCGTCATCTTTTCGGGGTGTGCATCCATGCCACGGTCATGGTCACCCAGTAGCTTCTTCAATGCACCGGCTTCATTGATCGGTTGCTGAGATACTTGATTGTCGGCTGCTTGGATCTCCTTATTTGTACGGTATGTATCCATCCATTCTCTAGCGAAGTCCTCAGCTGCCGTCTCCGGGTCGGGCGCTTTGTAATAATCCAAATCACTCATGAAATGCTCAGCGTCCTGGAAAAAGGGGTCTTCGCCAAGTTCCCTCTTACTCATCTCATCTTGCGGAAAGCTTTGCCACATTTTGTCGACGATCTCATGCCTTGGCCAATCTGTGCCATCCCAGGGCATGGCTCCGCGGGTTGCTAAAAGCGAGTCCAACAATGCATGAAGATGTGGATCGTAAGGCTTGTTGGCAGCCTTTTGAGCATCGAGCTCGCGTAAGACTTCATTGAACAGAGCACCAACGACTTGGTGGCCATTAGCCGTGTGCTCTCGCTCTTGCTGACCCTTATCATCGGGGCGAGAGGGAACGAGTTTGGGGCCGAACTCCGGCTTAATTGACATGATTTAAAAATCTATCGCGAACTCTCAAAGTCGACCGCCGCTCGGACGAGGCAATCTTTAAGATCACAAGAGCAGGCTTATCTTAACATCAGATGTTTGACCTCATCTTACAACATCGTTGTGCAAGGGTCGGCCATTCTTTGATTTGGTGTCTGCAGGGATCTACGCAAACGCGGACAGCCGACCTAGAAGGGCCAAGTCTAGACCCTCGTCGTTCGTAAAATGTGAACAAGTGGCATCGCCGCTACTGAGAATGGCATTCTAAAATGAGGCAGTATTACGCTCAATTCCAATATTCGGCGCTTCCTAATAAGAAAGCGGTGAGACGAATCGAACTCGCAGACTTCAATTTAAGGCCTAGACCTTTCACTAGCGATTGTAGCTGCGCAGCTGCCCATTCTGTAGACCGTAGAAATCATGGCTCGAGCAATCACAGTGTGAGTACTGATATTGCCTTTGGCTGGACCTGCCCGAAAGCCGTAGTGCACGGTCGTGGATTTGCTGTGATAACGAAGAGTAAGCGCCGGGGAATCCGGAACTAGGGCCGTCACATCCCGTCTTTCTCCTCCCTAACTTAGTGCTTTCCGAAAAGAGTTATTAAACCTGAGTCGACGCGGACTATTGCAGTTTTAGCAGTTGCAAAACCTTTGCAAAATCTTGGCATTTTTCCTTGTGCGCGCGCGCGCGCGTTCCTCATAGAAATCCGCACCACCAATCAACACCACCACCTTTTTCAATCCATTATTGCTCGTCTAGGTAATTATGAAGCTGCAGAAGTCCTAATTATACTAATTCCTAGTGTTGCTAGTAAGATACATTGCCACCTAGCGACTATATACAGGTAGGAAGATAACATACAAAAACACAGCTATCCTAATCCACGTTATCCTCTGCGACGCGGCCCCCCACGATTAATCCACACCACCGCGAAAAATAGCGTCCTTGAGTACAAGGAAGAATAGTAATACTGCCGTATTCGTATATATAGAATTTTATGACTTCAAAGTAGATCAAAAAAAGGTGATGTTGATAGGTGGTGCGGATTTCTATGAGGAATGCGCGCGCGCGCGCACAAGGAAAAATGCCAAGATTTTGCAAAGGTTTTGCAACTGCTAATTCGTTCCAGGAATAGAAAAGCTCCCTACAGCGCATAGCCACCTAGCCTGTTCAAGCATGCTTTCACGTACTGACACCCTGTAGAGCCAAGTTCTAGATTGGCGAAGACCTTGACCTAGATCCAAAACGGAGAGCTTGATGCGGTCCCCCGCTTGACTGAAGAGCAGCGGACCCGTTCTTCGACTGCACACGCACCATCTAGCGGGAATAATCACCATTTAATGACGAAAGATTTTACGACCCACCAAGAAACGTCACCACCATTTTCTCCTGCACAAGCCACCGTGGAAGCGAGCTCTTGGGGTGATCATGCCCTTTTCGCATGCTATCGAAGTCTGAATTGGTTCAAGTATCTTTGCCAGGCAATTTTGCTAGGCTGGTGCTTTCGAAGGCTCCCTTGAATGATTTGCCTGCACAAATGCATCCAAACAATTGGTCGCTTCGCAAATATCCATTCAGCAAGCCATCTATCATTCTTCAGGCCTCGGATACTGCATGGCCCTATGATGGCGTTGTAGATTTGGACCATGACCTTGATATCTATGCGGAATCGGTGACTTTGCCTGCTCATCTGACCTCAAAGGGTCACCACATCGGCATCTATGCGAATTGTATCACTGCATTGAACGACTCCGAGCTTGTAGTCTCCGGTGTTCCTGGCACAGATCAATCGACCAAATTCTCCCCTGATGTGAAGAGTGGTGGAAGCGGTGGGAATGCTGGGGATATCGAATTGTATACTGAAGAAGCCAGTCTCGACACTTTCAAGAATTTGCAGCTTCGTGCAGCCGGCGGCAAAGGCGGCTCCGGTGAAGATACGACAGAAGGGGATGTTGGTGGCCTTGGCGGTGATGGCGGCGATGCCGGTCAAGTGACTTACGTTGGAAGAACATGGGGCTTCACAGCAACATTAGTAGAGCGTACAAATGCAATCCTTCGCGCACAAGAAAATTCCGAGCTGGAGAAGCGTCAAATGTTGCAGGACTTTGTATTCCACTGCAACCGACTTGAGCATCCTCAAAGTGACAAGCCTGACCATTCTTTGAGAGTTTCTAGGCTCAAAGATGCATTGAATACCAGCCCCAACGTTGACGACCTGATGGATCTATTCAGGGAAGAGATCAGCAATATTTTCAGTGATGAATCAAGTGCATTCGAGTCACTCATTGGGTCGAAGGTCGAGTGTGCCGGTGGTGCATATGGTACTGGTGGCCAAGGCACAAAGAAGACCAATCGGAATGGCAAGCCTGGCAACCTTGTGAATTTGAAGTACTCATATTGCTTCCTACAACCGAACAAATTGCGTCAGCTGAGCATACCTATCGCTCATCCAGACCAATGCGCCATGATCCTTCATTTGGCCAAGCTGGACTATTATATAGGTAGCGAAGCTTCAGCGAAAAATGCGACTGAAAGACTCACACGCCTCCACGATCGCCTGCTATTCCTCAACGGCTTGCAAGTCTCAGATCCAATCTGCAAGGCCTACCAAGCTGCAGAAGTGCGCATGCATCTACTGCCACGGCCACAAACTGTTACTGCTGACTGCGAGCTAGCAAGTATTGCCGGCTTGCGCGAAGTCGCGGCTGACGTTGATGCTCTTCTGCGCCAGATAGCTGGAGGGTTCGATTTCTACGGCCACAAAGCCGACTGGGTACCACGTGGCTCACGTGAACTTTATGACAAGTTGACATTGGATATGCTAGAGCACGTAAAGGTTGCGGAGAGGGCTCATAACGAGTATCGGAAATCTAATATAGACACAAGTACTAAGTTGGCATCTGTGCGTGAGATGCGGAACCAGGCTCATGTAGGTGCTGAGGCTGCTAGGGATTTTGTTGTACAGCTTCGTCCTCTTCTGGAAGCCACGGTGATCGCAATCGGCTCGATGGACTTTCATATGAAAGAGTGCAAAAACGACCTGCTCAAAAAAATGCAGGACCAAACCGACGCAATCAAGCGTGTGGAGCAGAGACTTGGAGTGGACTTCGGCGATATAGTAGAAGCGGCTACTATGGTCGCCTTCTGTCCAAATCCGGCAATGGTGCTCATCCAAGAGGCAGGTCTTACATACAAAGCGGTTAAAGACGCCAAAATCGAAAATGACGGTGGTGAGCCGGKCATTAAATCGGAATTTCTGGTCAAAAAGATGACCTCGCTCCAAAAAGGCACAAAGGCGCTTGTGCAGAGTTACAAGGCCAGCGGCACCGATGACCACTCGGTCATCATCGACGATCCAGCTGGGACGAAGCTGATGGCGAAGAAAGAAGACTATTTGGAGCTCATCTCAAATTATACAAAAGCCATCGGCAACGAGAAGATTGAGGACGTAGCGAAAGCATTTGATACCTTTATAGGTACGCATTGGTTCTTTTCCTGTTCCTATGTTTTCACGTTCACCTCCTAAGCTCCTCGTGTACGAAATGTGTTTTCTCAATACTCTTTGACGAGACTGACTCTGGGGGCTTTCCGCTTAGACGCGGCTTTAGAGAGGAACAATCAGATCTTGACATACAATGCGAATGTTAACCTATCTATCAAGAAGCGAAACGAGGCTGAAGTTCTGGAAGCCAAGGCAACTGAATTGTCTGAAGAAGTTCTGGCAAAGACAGACCCGGATCTTCCAACCATTTGCCTGTTCATGGAAAGAAGTTACTCCGAATCCTTGTGGCTTCTTTTGGAGTCGCTCTCATTGACTCAACGCGCGTTGCGATTTTGGTCTCTCTCTTCTGTCGATGAAATCAAGGAGGCGCTACACGATAAGCCCCCGTCTCTCCTAGATGCAGCAACACTTTCGAATGTCCGCAATCGATTGCTTAAATCATATGGAAAGGCAATGGAGCGCTTTGGAAAGGAGCCGCAACCTTTCAGCGGAATCAAGTATCACCTGTCGAAAGCCGAGCTACGCCGTTGGACCCATCATCCAGAAATGAAAACAATAATCAAGATACCACCGACCTTTCGCGAAACAACAGCCGAGCAAAGCCCATTTTATAGCAAGGGCAACGTGCGCCTGCACAGCGTACGATTCTTTGTCGAAGGAGTCAAGACGAAGAATGAAACATTGCATATCATGCTCACGCATCTAGGAGAGGAGACAATTGTGGATACAAGTAATAAAGCGCACAAGTGGGTGCATGAGCAGATAAAGCTGCAATTCCAGTATTTGCTCGCAGACATGACCTTCAACGTACCAGGCACAGTTGATGGTAATATAGGCGAGAAGACCAAAAACAACTATGCCATGGTAGGACCGTTTGCGTCTTGGCTGATTCATATAAATCCGATCTACAACACTGGTATTGATATCAGTGGGGTTACAGATGCCTGGATGGAATTCAGCGGTATCTTCGACTCGCTGTGATTACTGTATAAGGGGCTGTGTGGTTTTGCTTCTACATCATTGCGCGCGTCGCCTGTGGAGGCGCAGAACGCCTCATCATACTGAGCCTTAACTTACTCTTGCTCCAGCTTTGTACACAGAGACCCCCTGTAGCCCCCTATCATGTACTCACAGCCCTCAAGGTGAATGGCAAGTTGATCTCCATAGATCTCTAGACTGCGTTTTGTACCCCGCAAGTAAGAAAACCGTTCCCTCATTGCTACCTTCGCAGTTGGTTTCCTTCTTTCGCAAGAATAACGAAACAAACACGCCTTCCAGTTGGCCGTCTTGGCTGCAGAGCATTTGTATACTAGCACCCTGCTTTCTAGCTATGCAGTCTGGATCATCCTATTGTCCTCTTGCAGTATTCCAGCGCCTCCAATCGGATGTGTATACTCGTATGCGATCGCTTCTACTAGGAATATTCCTATGTGAAAGTTTAGAATACGGTGGCTTATAGGTTATAGCTCCATCATGCATCTCGATATATGGGTCATCGACCTCCCATACATCTTCGACCGGCCGATCGAGGCAACGGGGCCTTGGATGTTCTCGACTCGCTGAACTGGTAAATAGTACTGCTCTTTCATCGCTATGGAGTGCTCCTCGGTGGAGAATGGCTTCCTGTTCGATCCCCTGTCGCTCTTTTCTTTCTTTTGTTGTTTCTTCTTTCAACTTCTTTTTTTGCTTTTCTCGCTGCCCCTTCTTATTTACTGTGGTCTTCCATATTGTAGCTTTTGCTATCCTAGTCGTTCTTATACCCATATTCTATGCTATCGGGCCGATTGCCCCAGAGTCCTACCAAAAAATCCACTAACTCTAATCCGAACCCTTACATAACAACAGCTTCTGAGAATATAACCCTGATACTAAGTCAACTTGAAATCAACCTAGAACCTGATAGGATGGATCCGCCCCGTTTCGCGGCGTAGACGTTGGTGATGAGAGATTATACGTAATTACGCAGATAATGAACACAAGAATATCTTGAGGACTAGTAGGAGTTTCATAAGCGCCGATACCGCTGCACCCAAAGTTTATCTCGCTCGGAGAGCTGGGGTGACTTCCCGATTTTCAGCCTTCCCTCAGAATAAATGCCCAGAAGCCCATCTAGCATGGGAATGAACAGTCCATCTGATTGAGCTGTCCAATGGATCAGTTTATTGCTTTCTTGGGACTAAGGGAATAGAGATCATACTCACAGCGTTCTGGTCTCCAGCTCGACCACAAACCGGACCATGCCTTGGATTCCATCCACCAAGCCTACATGTCGCCTGGCCACTAGTATCGCGACTTGTAAAACTCAGCTCATTATAATTGAACTGTACGTAGTCGTGCTCGTGCTCCCCAATCACGACTAATGGATAGGGTAGCTTGCTATTAAACTGCAAAGGGTCTGAGGTGTTGATTGGATCCCCTAGTGCACTGGTTCCCTCGTTAATGGCCGTTTGGCCAATCGTAGCTTTATTGTTGTCGTACATGGTTATATTAGCAAAAAGGTTTCGTGAATTATCTGTGCAGTCCTGCCATTCATCGAGGTGGAACGAGCATGTGCCTGTTGCGTATGGAGGTGGTGTAGACGAAGGTGGGGAGGCAGAGCTACTTGTAGGAGGTGGTACAGACGAAGGTGGGGGGGCAGAGCTACTTGTAGAAGTTGTTGCAGTTTCCGCTTTCGGAAGACCGTCCACCTTCAATTGTGCCAGGATCGCGTCCTTAATGCTTGTATAGCCGCTATAACGAGGATGAAAAGGACGTAGTTTCCATCCGTTCTCTGGAGTATTACCCTCGCTTCCTAAACCACTCCAAGCTGTTACACCATCGTTACCAAAGAGCTGCTGCGCCTCTGCGGAGCTTAGATTGCCACTCTGCTCGTCCGGATTGGGGGCCGGCGTGTTGGTCACTTCCCAAGGCCAATTGAGATTCCAGAGGTAGACCTTGTCAAAGTCAGTGTCTGTGTTGACTTGGTCGCTGTGGTCCGCGCCAGGCTCGCAAAATCGGTGGCCATTGAAGCCCGCATCGAGGTCAATAAAGCGCGCCTGCTCTGTATAATTATGCTGAATAGTATCCTGGAAGATTTTGTTGACTTTAGACACAAGATCGTTGACGACGGTGCGCAGTTGAGTGCTGAGATAGGGGGTCGGAGATATACCTGGAACATTCCATGCCTCGGTGTTGCACCAGGGGTCGTAGTCTGTTCCAAAGAATTGAGCGTAGCCCGTGACATAGAGAAGAAAGTTGGGATTTGAATTTACATGTGAGTCCTCGAAGATATCGTCGACCGTCTGGATAAGATCTCCTTGTAACTTACCCGTGATGTAATCTTGGGCGTTATTGAGGGCTTTGGCGCAGGCGCCACTGCTGTCAGTGTCATCCGCATATGCTGGACCATAGTTCGTTCTTGGATTTGAATGGTAGATGCAAACATCTACAATGGTTCCAAAATCACAATTGTTGCCGCCAGATGTCATAATGACAACGTCTGGTTCTCCCACCTTTCCCATTTGATAGTTGCCTTTGGCAAGGTCGACCAATCGGCTTCCTGAGCATGCTGCATCTCGTAGACCCGAGGAGAAAGACCCAGTCCATGTGGTGTCAGCTTCCATCTGCGGGCCGTGGGATTCCTTCGTTCGAAGACAATGATCGGTATTGTTGTCATAAAGGACATCTTGACTGTACACGACGCCAGATCCCCAAGAGTCTCCAATGACAGCGTATGGCCACGGGGGCATATCTCTCCGGGTCAATTGATCTATGGATGCTCTGAAAGGATCTTCATCTCGGATGTTGGCTGTAACAACGTTTGTAAGGCCTAAGAACCCAAGATAGTGCCTTGCACCCAGGGACCATCTCATATTGAATAGATATTGTTCGATCGAGGCACAATGACCTATAAAGGCGGATATATATGCGGACAGACCTAGTATATTGAGAACTAAGGGATACAAGGGACATAAGGGATACCTTTAGTGATGAAAGGCAGTCCTTTTATGTCCTCCATGTGCCTCACGACTTCAGCTGAAATGGAAGGAAGAGCAATCCGTCACAAGGTCGAATATAGGGAGTATAACCGTGCTGCTGATACACACCTGCGCTGTTCTTGTGATCCATGTGACTCAAAGAAGGGGCTGAGCCAGGCTGAGGTCAAGATGTTACGGCAAAGGGCATCGATTCTTCGAGTACTTTCACTAAATAGAGAAATGGGAAAAGCGAGAAATAGACATGGATCCAACAATGCTTCATCCCACACAAGAACGTATCTAATATACTATGGAGGGTTCACGAGGCAGAGGTGAACGCCAACCCGGGATATTGCATGGTAGATAAAAGAGCTTGGAATCCTCGGTAGAAGGGATAAGGCAAAGGAATGCTCCTGTCTCTTGTACCCGAAATAACTCGTTAAAAGAAAGCCACACTAATGTCACTTCATAAACACTCTCTGCTCCGTTATATTCTGGTGCTAAGTCAACAAGGTGGTGGCTGTCTGTAAGGACTGGTATTCGACTGCTAAGACTGTGAAAGTTTCATTCCGTTCCTTTCAGATGCGATAGAGGTGAAACGTAGATAGCTGGAACACTACGCTCCAATCCTGCATTGAGATCTCGTGATGACTGGTACCTGTGTCCTGTTAATAACGGGTCCATATATGATGGAATCGCAGATGAGCCTCCCAGTGGAGCGTAGGTGGGAAGCACAGTTCCTTTCAGGGCGCCTTGCTTGGGGGGAGGTGTTGGTCCTATCAACCTCAGCATACGAGCGTTTCATCCTAGGGTGTTCTACCCCATTTGCTTGCCACCCTAGGTGTTGACCCATTGTGTTTATCAGCAGCCCATTTCCAGAGTCAGCTACTCGGGTTATGCATAGTCATTCATCATCTTGCACCTCATCACCCTGCAATAGCAGGGAATTATTTTCTCTCCTCACACAGAAAGGCAATTAGGAGGCTGTTTACTTGTAAGATCGAACAAGTTGTAGGAGTGAACCGGGTTTAGGATCGAACAAGTGGTAGGATCGAACAGGATATAGGGTCAAACAGATTCCACCCTGAGGGAATTACCCGCTGTGCTAGTTCTAGGTAGGGCTAGGGCTACATCTGCGCCCTATAGGGCTGTGCAGGCCATGATGGATGTTTAGGGGGGTACTCTAAAGCGCATGCCTATTCCGCTCTTAGGCCGTATCTTTTAGGGATGCTCCGGGCGTAGCTTCTAGGGGCCTACAGGGCTTGAAAGGCATGGTCTTGGCACGAGTGCCCGTGGGCCAAATGATAATTCAATAGTTGGATGATCTGTTAGTATATAATTAAGATGCCTATACTACTGTCTATAAAATTTGGTAATCCCTATGTCTAATCTTAGAAAGATATCAGGTCTTAAAGATGTAGGAGTTCAGCCTTACTAGCGTAAAAAGCGAGGACTAGTGTCGGATGTCGGAGCTTGGCATAGATTCCTGACCTGAACAGGTTTAGTGGTGGGGGGTCGACTTTGCAGCCTTCAAAGGGATATGTACCGTCCCAGCGACCTCTTTCCATCCCATTGTACTAAAATCGGTCTGCCTCGCCTCATTCCTTCCCACCCATGGCTCAGATTACACGTCACAGTTCCATCCTTCAACCCTCCGAAACACATGACTCTGCGCATCATCCATCCCGCATAAATTCCAAACTAAACATGTTCGAGGTTGAAGCCTGCTTGCGGCGCAGCATGTAATAAATATTATCCAATTCCGACTTCTGCATCCTTCATAATGGCGATTGCTGGCTGTTGGTGGCAGCATCACTGGGTCAGCATCCACGCTGACGACGCTTCAAGCGGTACTTAGCGTTGTGGATGAAGCACAGGTACCAGACCATGCCAGCTTTGGTGTCGGTTTCGACTTGACAGCATCGTTTGGGCAAGCTACGCAACCCATATCTCAGAGGCTTGAAAGTTGACAACAATGCAGGACAGCCGCAGTGAGCTTTTCAAACGGGACAACCGTAACGCTTGCCAAGGTCTCAGCAGATGATGGCTATGATGAGGTGCTACAGCAACTATCCCTAGACTCTTCGCGACATCTCTCGTAGGCTCCGCCCTAAGATGCACCCAATTACCCAATACACGAAGGCTGACTTGACCATAGACCACCATATGAGCACTTGTTCAATTCTTGGGATGACATGCCACGGCAGTTGCTACGTAAAGCCCGAAAAGCTGTCGACCTGCCCGCCTCACACGATGTTGGCCTCCTCGCAAAGATGCTTTCTGATCTCCGCAGCCTGGTCGAAGAAGAAATAGGTAAGCCCGTTGAATCGGCAGGTGTGGCAACATTGAACCTTGTCGCTCTCTATCCAGAAGACTTGCAAGATGCCTTTGAGTATGTGTGTTTGCGCTCTCTCACTTTTCCGCTCGAGTATGGTGTCTTGTACAAGACAAGCGCCGCCTATGCAGGCTACAAATTTGGGCTGTGCTCCGATTACACCAATCGAAGTGCGTGCAAGAATGGGCAGGATAACATGCCTGATGACGTTGTGATGGCGGTATTATACACGCGTACTGCTCTCGCCATTTCTCTTTCTGTCATGGCGTCGGCATACTATCTATGGGAGCCACGTTACAGACACCTTTTAGACTTCTCCCTCGGTTACGATGCCCGGCCCCTCAATGTCGCTGACGATAGTTATTGGGACGCGGTAGGATTGAAATTACAACAGAGTTTTGATCGAGAACCCGTACTACAAGCGACCGGCAAAAGTGTTGCTAATGGGCGATTTTATCCAGGATAAAACCTTCCAATGCATACTCAAGAAAGCGTTGGATCAAGAAATGGAAGAACTGGCAGAAACCCTAAGCAGGGACTCGGAAGGGGTTGCAGCAAAAGGAGCTGCGGAATTTGCGAGAAGGATCCCTTACAATCCTTACCGATTTTAATGAAATCCTCTTAGTTGGCCATCGTGGAGTAAGATGGATCTATAGAAGCCGGTAGTAGAGATTGAACTTATCCTAGTCCAAGTACAGCGTATTCGACCCTGTACAGTAGTAATTCGTTTACTTGTGTTGTACTGCCATGACATGATCTATCCGGTTTCAGCAGAGGTTCCGCCGCTCTTTGCATGCTAACAAATTAGGCATTGGACAGCATCAAGAGCGAAGCTCCCTCATGGTAACATAGACGATATCAAGGAACAGAACATCAAGTGCAAAAGCTTCTACCCACTCACTGTCAATGCCCGAGAAGCTCTCAGAATCTTCCTTCACATCATCGAACACTCATACCATCGTAATCATCCTAAGAGCCTGCAACCCAGTCCATGTTACACTGAATAACTCATATTCCCTCTCATGCGGGCTCGACCTGGCTACCGATACTAACTATAGCCATGCATTGGCAGGAGGCTTCTTTTAGTGAGGATAAGTGTAAGCTTCCTTGTATGAGCTGCGTTAAGAGATCCCATGTAATGTATTACAAAACAATGAAGGGCCCTAACTAAGCACTGAAGCGAGCACCATGTAGGCGACATCGTGGCTTTGAGAACGATGCAAAGGAGCTCTTAAAGCGTGCCACAATCTAGACCGTAGGGATTACAATGGGAGGCAACAATGATTTCTCTCGCAACGACGAAAAAGTCTCATTGGTATTATCTGTTGCAGTATGAAGTTTCCATACTGGGTTGCCATCCTTGCTTAGTAGCAGTCCAATAACATGTTCACGTTTCGGCGTGGCATTACCCTTTTAGCGCATTCCACATTCCACCCCTACCTTCTACTGCTTGTAGAGCTTCATGTATATTGGCAGCCTCCCTCCATAGATCCTAGATCCTCGGGCTATGCAGTTTGAACTTGCAGTCGTCTTGCAGTATTGCACCGCCATTTCTGACATAATTGCTGGATTTCAGACGGTCTTTCGATCGATCAATAAGTACACACTCGCTAGTCAATTTCCCATGTCGCTGGAGATGGTCCTTGAAGAAACACTTAATGTGTACTCAAACCCCTACTGCTTGAAATATATCGCAGGCTTCTATGAGATTGCGACCGCGCATAGATGAAAGCTAATCACGATTTATAGTGCACGATGCTCCCGGAAAGATAATTCCTTAAGCGACACGATAAACTAGCTTGTGCCCGGACACTTCCCCTTTCCTGACCACATCCAACCCCTTCACGACCCCTTCCCAACCGCCACCCATAACTTTAATTGGATGTGTCGTCACCTGACCCTGATCCAAAAGCCTCTGCACCTGCCTGAACAAACCTTTCCCAAATTCAAAATCCTCAGGCGTCGCCTCCCGGCCATAAACACCATCAAGGGCAACATTCTGTCCAAAAATCGTCAGCAGCATCAACCACGAACATTCCACCGTCTTTCGCTCGGCCAGCTTCTCCCGGTAAGGCTCCAGCGCTACGTAGCGCCCGCCAGCACGGCCGATGGCGTCCTGGCATAGTTGCGTGGTATCGGCTTGAGAGACACAGTCCAAGGCGTAGCCGAGAGTTTTTGAGGTATATGAGCGGATTTCCTCTGCGCAGGTGGGGCTATGGTAGTCGAAGACTTTTTCTGCGCCGAAAGACCGTGTGAGGGCGAAGTTAGAGGGAGAGCAGGTTGCTATGGGACGAAATCCGGCGCTAGAAGGAAAGGAAAGGAGGGAATGTCAGTCTATATTCTAATAGCGGATGGATGATATGTAGCATTCGCTTCAGGGTCATCGACCAGTATAGGTAGTTTCAGCAGAGTAGGTGGTTACATACAGCTTCAGCATCTGGAGTGCTCGCGTTCCTGTAGCGGTACTCCCTCCACAGACCAGCACAAAAGGCGGACGAGCCTTCTGCGTTGGCTGCTCCAGGGTTCCCGGCACATTCAATTCCTTAAACAATGCCATGCCAGCAGTTGCCACGCCAGTACCAAGGGTCGCCGCATCCTCCAAGCTCATGACCTCTGGAACCTTGAGCAGGAAGTGACCTGTGGCACCCACATACTCGGCGAACGCGCCTACGTCCGGTCGCAGGGCATTCATACCGTGTACGAAGCCTGCAACCCTATCACCCACTGCCAGATGTGCGGGAGCGTCAGCTCCTAACGCAACGATAACGCCTGCGAAGTCGTATCCGAGGATTGCACCTACTGCCGCGCTGTAGTCGAGCATCTTCGCGTCAGCGGGATTTATGGCTACAGCGGCAGTCTTGACGAGGACCATGTCTGCTACTAGAGTGGGCACGGGTGCATCGTGTTGTATAGCAAGCTGGCTAAGGCCGCGGGCGACTATAGCAGCCTGGGTGGAGGGCACTGGAATGGGGATTGAAGGCATAGCGCAGAGGAGGTCAGTATTGAAAGCATGAGGGGATGAAAGCAGATTGAGGCTGCCATTTGTAATCTGTACATTCTCATGGCACTGCACGGATACTTGTTGTCGAGTATCTTCATGTTGGTAATAACGCACCGAGTTCGCTGAGTCAGTATAATGAATTGAATAAGGTAACGAGCCCTGATGGGGTCTGGACTTTAGGGCTATAGCCCTAACTCTATGCCATTAGTGTCCCCCCCCCGAACATACCCCCGTATATACCCCGACAATGCCCCCGAATGACCCCATATATACCCCCGACTATGCCCCCGAATACCCCTATACAAGTGCAACCTAAGCGCTGACAAAGCGCTGTCTAAGTAGATCTTTTCTGTACGAGGGTATCTATGGGTATAATCGGGGGTAAAAACGGGGGTATTTAGGGGCTCCTCAGGGGGGGTTGTCCAGGGGAGTGGTCAGGGAGGTGCTTAGAGGGTGTTCAGGGATATTTTCGGGGCAGGATGCAAGGCGGAGCCTAATAACTGTATAGTTCAGGAGAATTCAACGCGGGAAAAATTGACCCCACCGTATGCACCTAGCAACCGTTCAGTACCCTCGAGTACCCAGCAATTGGTCGCCCAGGCGCTGATAGCAGTCCTCAGGTCCGGGTCTCTCGCCCTTACATCTTATCTCTTTATGGACCAGTTTTGGGAATTGGAGTGAAGGAAGCGCTCTGGCATCCTTTCGCCAAGTTTCAATCTTAATGGGACGAGCTACGTCTGCAGCACTTTTTCGAAAAAAGACAGATGGTATTGCAGGCTTGTTTTCCTTAACAACTGAGATAGAAGACTGTGAACGCACTCACGGCCTATACAGGAAATCAAGCGAGCCGTAATCGGTTATAATTGTCAAAGACATGAGCTTCGGGTATCTCACCAGCTACCCTCCACCTTCGCATACTGGGCCGGATGGAAGAGTACATCGGCTGACTGCGAGATTGCTGGAGGAAAAGGAAATTGCGCCTTAAAAAGTCAATGAACTTCGCCTTTAACTTACTGACCGGTGGGATGGCATGGGGGCTGCCTCGGAATACAAGAACGTTATGGACAATTCCGTTGACTGCAATGATCTTGACTTCGAGGTCCGAAAATGGAGTACTCGAGATAGTGCTGATGGGAAGCGACTCGAGGAGCAAGCAAGATGTGGCTCAAATACGTGGGCTGCAGATACATCATCGACCGCGCCGATCTCTTCAGCAAGGCAGTATCAGGCCAAGGTTGGGAATATACCAGACCTTACAAGTATCTAGCGGCAACCTGCGCGGAATGCGGACTGGACGAAGAAAGTGTGAAGATGGCGGGTTCGAAAGTGATAGCCGGTAAGTCATCCTCGCATTTAGTCGTATATTATTGACACTAGGATGTGCGTCACTGAAAAGATGGCCCGAGCGAAGGCAATTACCGAGAGCGTGCGTAAAGATCGAACAGTCCGCCAAGTTGGCTCCAAGGTCTTCAGTACCTTGGACAAGAGGATGCGCTCGGCTTCTCCTCTGCGAGGTCGCGCCCCACTCCCATCGTTCGGGGAGATTGTGGGTTGAGGGATTTTGCGATATCAGGATATGAACATAAAAATAGACAAGATTTTTAACATGACATCAGTACCAGTTCCTATTAGACAGCTGATGTTCTTCTTTATTAGATCGTAGTACGCCGCGCAACGGGTCGAGTCTAATAATTGGTAGGCAAGGCAACATATAAGCCAACGTGGACTCAGTCATACGGTCAAGTTCAAATAGAGCAAGTATTCACAAGATCTAACAACCTTCACCGTGCAACTTCGTCTAGATTGAAATGTGAACGAAGGCAATGATTTCTGTAAAGGCCGGAATCAAGCGGGAGCTTCCCGGCACTCGGATAACGGATAATGGTTATGCCGGATCCGAGAGCGGAACCGTCCGGAAAATCCACCTCCTGCTCCATCGCAATAATAGACTCCACAACAGAGGCAGTATGATTTACGTTTTTGCAGAGCAAGCAAATGCAGCATCCCACTCTGAGTTGGACAGTATCCGGCACGATGCAAAATGCATGAAAGTAATGAAACAGTTCAGGCCTACTGCTACTTTGCTGATAGCTCATGATGTTGTCGCATTTGCTCCACTGACCCGGAGGGGAACGTCGCAGGCAAGCACGACAACATCAAACATCACAAGCATCAACGCATTTAGAGATCCTAATTGATTTCGTTTTTCATCTTTCGCACGAAAGCGATCATGCTTTTATTCTGCCAAAGAGCTTTTTTTAACTCGTCTAGCGTGAGCAGATTTGCGCGCGTTCCGTACGTAGTCCGAAGCTTTCGAGCGTAATTGTTCATGGGTCTTGTCCATTTCAGACAACGCTGTATGAGAAACGCTCTCAAACATGCTCATGCCAAGCCGAGGTGGAGTCCAAGGATATCTAGATTTCCTATTAATACGATATGAGCAAATTTGAGCGTGTTACCTACTACTGATCGGGGAGAATCCAAGCGTCATCTACCCAGCGTATACGAGCACATTGTCGACATATCCTAGCCTGCAAGACAATTACATCTCACCGAGCATCGCAGATAGACAACAACTGCATAGGCCGCGCTCCGACAATACCTTACACTAGTGGCCTACAAGGAGCAAAAGATCATCAAGCCAGGCTCATACTAGATCTAACACTATGTGCGGCGCAGATCGACCTTCCCAGAATGGCGCCGTGGCCATCATCCATCGCGCGGTGTCCTCGCAAAACATCCGGCTCCTTTTCCGAAATCCCACGCATTCTAGCACAGCCAATACAGTCGTGAGCTACGAGACAGGAGTTGGCTACGAGCTGGGAGCCCGGCAAGATTCTCAACAGCCGATGCGGGATTTTATGTTGCAGATACAGTATGTAATTCTCAATACACGAGGTAGAAATACATCCAATGATTGTGCTGATCGGATCCCGCCTGTCGTTTCAGTCAACATGGTGACCTCACCGCCCCGAATGAAGATGCAGCTGTCGCACCAATCTGCCTCAAGACCATACAAGGTCAAACCACTCAGGAAGTGGAGCTGGACAGGAGGTTGGACCTGGTCATTGGGGGAGAGGGCGTCGTTGGCCGTAAGGTGTCTGTTCTGAATGGGAAAGAGAAGCTTGGAGATGGAGTAATTGGCTGGAATTGAAAGCAAGCTTTATGGCCATTAGATGATTATAGGCATCAGTTTCTGTGCTCGTGAGAGCAAGCCCAAAGGGATCCTTAATATTAATATACTTTTGAAAATTGTACGATTGAACATTGAACCGAATTACTCTCTCCGGCCAACAATAACGTGCCCCAAACGCATGATGCCTTTCTGAATTTGCTCCTCGCACTCTTCATTGCATTTATGCGCAGCAAGCAGCGGTGATGGACGCGGCACCGGTTTCGGAAGCTATGATCATGGCCCAAGCATAAAAGCATGAGGTAAAACTGGGGCCTCACTTGTTAGTGACGCCAGTGTCCTCCCATGAGGATATGAACGAGCCAACAAAAACTCCAACAAGTATGCTCATAAAGATATAATCGTTGGCTAATACATAGCCAGAAGCATGATAGTATATGCAACGGCTAGTTGCAGCGTATTCATCAAAGGGCGTAAAGTCTGTTGCGGAGCAGTTGGTAGATGACCTGAATGTCCCACAGGTGAATTCGTATCTTGGAGCACTCGGTCAGCGTGCCTAGTCCCACACCATGGAAATCGAGCACCATGATTTAGGAGTCTTAGAACATCGAACTGGGTGATCTCTAGGGAGTCCCTTGCCATATTCTACTCCGATAACGCGGCCAACGAGCTGAGCGAACCCGTGGAGCTCTGTACATTGGATATATAGCACCTCGTCGTGAATCGTGCTCCAGAACCAGGAATCAAACTCCGCTGCACTCATATAGTATTATAAGAACGGCGTTCAATCTCCGAACTTATCGACTTGTACTAGTATCATATCCGAGAGTCATCCATGCACGAGAACTAGATATCACTTCTGCCAAGTTTGATGATATGTTCTTGGAGGTAAGACTCTCGACCGGCCCGACGCCAGGGTGACAACCAAAGTAATCCTCCTTCTACCGTAGATTTGGCCCCTTTGCAAACATGCAAACCCTCAATTTCGCAATCCATACAAAGGTAGTTAATATGCATGATGATGCCAAGGCATTAGAGCAAACATGGTTTCCAGTCAAGCTTACGGTTCAATGCCACGTCGAGTGCACCATATCAGTGCACAAAGGTTTTTGAAAGAGCACAGAAATTCCTAGGTGAAAGATTTGCCCGGCAAATGAGGGTGGGCGCTGGGCAGGCGCTAGGGAGATTGTTATCCCGCTCCGCAGATCTGGATAAAGCAGCCAAAAGACTGACTTGCGATCCGCCAGCCATCATGCGCCTACCTGCGACGGAACCTCAGTTTCATACTCGGCTTGTTCGACAGCATTGGACATCAATAGCCAGGCTTTCAACTGAAGCATCATACGTCGAGCGAAGTCTGAATTGACTTAGCTCTGGCTTATGGCTCACATCTTGAAGCCGAAAGTTGGGTTTGGAAGCAAACAACGCCAATGCCAACCTGGAAGGACCTACAAAATGCCGATTGCCTTGAAATGAGCAAGGACACTTCTACAATAACAGGGCTATATACATAGTGGTTGAGAGGGCTATGACATAATGAATTGTACGATAAGGACGCATACTCTAGCCGGTTTGGCCTGGTAGACCCAAGCATTCGCCCATCCGGACACAGTGAGCGTACGGCACACGGCAAAAGTTGGTTGGAGCTTGGGAACAGTATGACGGAAAGCCGTCCAGCTACAATCGTGCTACATAAGGCTTGCTTTCCATACCAGAGCAGTATGCATGAGTCACTGGATGTGGACTGGCAAAACTGGCGAAGCCTGGGCCCTCGAATCCTACCGACGAGCCCTCGTACCCATAAAACACTTCTTCGACGCGGAAGCGAAGACCGCTTTGACCTAGACGATGCTGTGTTTAGGCCTTGATATCAGCTTGAAAGAATTATTACATACGGTGGGGAAGGTTGGGAACAATCTGGCTAGAGGCCGCTCGGACGTGCTGGTGCATAATCTCGGTGTTTGCTATACCATGACGGAATAGGTAAGGACTTCCAGATGGGTGCAGCCATGTTTGACGTAATGTCTTACCCAAGGCGAATAGTTCCACCCTTAGCTGGTAGAAGTTGGTATCTATAGTACTTCTAGGTATACAATGAACAGCACTTCCAAGAAAACATACGGTCCATTGCGCCTTCATCCAACTCGAGTCACTAGGTATGTCCTTCAACCTAGTTCACGTGAATGACGTGTAAATTGGATACTGCGACGCTGTTAAAGGGAAGCTCGCAGTGTACGACAATGCACGACATCCACGAGTGAAGGATCCAACCTACCCCTTGTCAAACCCAAACAGAGATCTAGCAGCTCATTCATAACACCAATCGAAACCTCACAGACTTAGTCGTTAGCAAGAACATGCATTCGAATATCATAATGTAACCTGCTACCGTTTCATCGGCCTGACAATATGAATAATCAGCAAAAGCCCGCTGAACCAACTCCACATTCCAACTCTCGAGACACTCACCGCAACAACAAGAAGGAAATAGCCAAACGTGGCGCATCTCACCACTGGGAGGAAGCGCGAACTCAACGCGCGCAGCGTGATCGACTTACTCCGCTTTGGCACCGCGGGTGATATCTGCGTAGCCTACTACGCCATTCAAGCGGTTTGGGCCGGTTTTTAGACCTGTGATAGTTACTGGTGTGGTGCGGATTATTGCTCCGTGTAGGGGTTTGTTTGAGCATCAGGTTAAGGAGCGGAGAAGGTGGGGGATGTGGTTACTACGTTTTGAGACTTGGGATGTATGAGGGATAGTTTGAGTGTAATTGATAGATAGCTATCAAGAACTTCTAGGATTGATACCTAAATTCTCTAAACAATCTGTAAACAAGAAGTCTTTAGCAAACATCAACATGTGAATACATCTGCAAGAACAGACTTCGCCTCCCAATCTAAATCAATTATCAACATACAGCAGTCCCCACAAATCTCAGATAACCTTGACAAACCCAATTTCCACCAGCTTCTCCACATCAAGATTCATATTCGCAACCTTGCTACCCGTATTACTTCTCAACCACAGGAACATAGCCAGCGCAATTCTGCGAGGCCAAGACGCAGGACTTGTCGGGTCCGCGATCCGCATCTGTTCCTTGCCCACAATGTTGACAACCAGATCATGATAAGCGGCCTCCAAATGGGCAAGACTTTCGCGAGTGACTGCTTGCTGGACACGGGGATCCTCAGGTGTGAGAGCGGCGGCCGTATGGGAAGTTGGGCTGAGAGACGAGGATGCGGATTCATCGGAGCTTTCATCGCGAGCAAGACCACCCGTTTCAACACCCTCGCGCATGATGAAGTTGCGGAGGTTCTCATAGATTGTTGGCCCGAGATCGCTTCCTAAGATGTCGTCTCTGTAGCCATGACGAACGGTAACGCGGTACATGTGCTGTAAAGCCATGCCTGGGCCAGCAAGAGGAAAGCAGCGGGAGATCGAGAATCTATCTTCGGGAGCTACAGTTGGGCAGGAAATTGGTCGACTGTGGAAGAAAACAGTCACAGCCGGTGCGGCCTGGAACTTCTGCAGGAAGTGGATAAAGACAACAGGGGTGCCATTCGGACTTCCAGTCTTATCAAAGAAGATGCCTAGGCCACGAACACGAGAGACTGATCCTCCCCCAAGGGCTGGTGTAAGACGCAAAATGGGGGTTGATGATTCCTTTTCTTGCTCGACAGGACGCTCGGTCAGCAGGTGCGAAGGTGGAACGCGGTCCTCAGCTTCAGCTCGCCACTGATTCTCTTTGCCATATCGCCACAGAATGAAGATGCTTGACAAGATCAGGGCCAGGCCCAGTGTGAACCAAGCTCCATTGGGTACTTTGGTTAGGGCAGAGGTCAGGTAAAGACCATCCAGAGTGCCAAAAAATAGGAAACCAGCCATGACAAGGAGAATTGGTAGTCGCCAAATTACCAAAGCTACCAGAGAGACCATGCAGGTTGTAATAAACGTCACAAGAATGACGCAGACACCATAAGCTTCTCCAAGTCTGATAGTCTACGAGTATAAAGTTAGTCTGGACTGATAACGAATCGTGCTCAGGTGACCCGACTTACATTGCTGTACGCAGCAGTCACACAGACTGTTCCAATCATAAGGAGCCAATTCGCCCATGGGATGTAAATTTGCTGATGGAAGATCCTAGACGTATGCTTTACTTTGATCTGTGGGAAGTATGACAACTTGATGATTTGCGACAAAAGCTACCAGATGATAAGCATTGTCTCAGCGTTCATGTCGTAGTATTTGCTGTTTCTTACCTGGAAAGTAGCTGTGATCATGGTCTGACTAGCAACGATTGCTGCCAATATGGCGATCACCAAGCTTGGGTAGAACATTCCCGGTGGAACGGATTTGAAGAAGGGGTTCGAATAGGCACCCTTGTTCGAGCTGATGTATGCCGCTTGGCCGATGTACTAACCATGTGTAAGCCAAAGGTCTATCGGAGCATCGGATATGGTGAGACAAACCGCTAATAAAAGACAGGGGTAGGCAACACACAACCAAGACATCTGGATAGCACTGTAAATTGCTTTAGCCGTAGTGCAAGGTCTCAAGCCGTGCAGGAAGCTTACCGTCGAGTAAAAGCGCCAAGATCGGCAAACAATGCTTCGACACCAGTGAAAGCTAGGAGAATGCCTCCAAGGGACTTCCATCCATCGGTTTTATTTCGTATAAAAAAATCGATAGCGTAGGAAGGACTGAATGCTTTTAATACAGAATGATCAAAGTGAGCAAGATTCTAGCAAAGTCAGCCAAAATATCCAAGTATAGAATTGGCGACTTACATAAATGCCGAAAGCAAGATTGAACGAAAGCCAGATGATAACGATTGGGGCGAACGAGCTGCCGATTTTGGATGTGCCAAGGGGCTGTATCAAGAAAAGACATATGAGAATGCCGCAAGATGCCCCAATTATAGTTGACGAGGTGATGTTCGGCACAACGACTTCCAATCTAAGAACAAGTTAGTCGATAGACCATATTCTTGAACTATAGAACTTGATTGTTCAGATGCCAAAGACAGAGTAAGATAATTGCTGTATGCATCTTTGTGATGGTGTTGGATAACAGAAACAGCAAATACCTACCCTTGAATAGCACCTAGGACTGACTGAGCGGGTGTGAGGACGCCATCTATATGCTCGTTAATATTCCATCCATTCTACTTCCACGAGAATCCGGAACAGCATACCTGACATTATCAGAGACACTCCCAGGACACCGACAAGCTTGAGGAGAAATTTCATCGCACGACTACGTTCCATGATGTTCCTCGTAGCTTTGCCGCCAGTCTTGAGTTCAGATGTCCGGACTCTTTCCATCCTAATCGATCGTTCTTCTCTTGGGTCTCGGCTTGCTATGTTTGCCTAGTCCAAAGTTCAGTCAAATGCAACGTTATATACAGAATAGAGTACCCACAAAACGGGACAGTAACGAGTAGACAGCAAAGGTTCCACCTTCACCCTCATCATCGGCCCTCAGGACTATGAGAATATATTTCACAGTGACTATGAGTGTCAAGGTCCAGATGATGAGAGACAGAGCGCCGATGAGATCCTGGTAACTAGGTTCTGAGCTAAAGGTGGACGAGTAGACATAGAGCGGACTTGTGCCAATGTCACCGTAGATAACGCCGATTGACTGATAGGCTAGCCTGAATAGTTTTTAGAGCGGTATTCCTGCCAGCCTCATATATATATAACATACCATAGTAGGTATCTGCCATGGAAATTCTGACGGATAATTAACTGCTTTGTTTGGCTGAACGAGGGCGCAATTGACCTACTTGTCGCTTCTTAATGTCTCTCTCATCCTTTTCATCCTCTTTGAGTTCCCTCTCTGACACATTGTAGGGCTTCAAAGAATTGGATCGGCGATGCGCATAGGCATCTGACGGGGTGCGACCGAGAGCCTCATCCGCAATTTGAACACGATTGCGAGTGATAGCCTCTTCGGGCAATCGATGGTCTTCCCCCGTGTCCGGAGACATGGGAGGAAGTAAATTCATTGCTTATGTGTTGGTCTTTTTGCCAGAAAGTACAAGATGCGACAATTTTGGAGAGCAATTCTAGCCAGGCGTAAAAAGAAAGAACAAAGAAAGACAAACGGTCGAACGGGTGGTGGGGACCTTATAGCTGAAGACCGGGGTCCAGGTCCAGGTCCAGGTCCAGCCTTCGAGTTGCCGGAAAGGAACCGTCATGGCTTCTGTGGCGGCCGTCGTGTTCTTGTTTATCGCTCATTGATCTAGTCACGATGATAAGCTGACTGCGCCCCGTCAAGGCGCCATCACTTATCAAGGATGAATGCTGGTTGCAACCAGCCCTGCGCCCAATCCAGCAAGCCTAGACTAATGCAATAGGCAGTTTCCCAGGGACGGGTTGGCACGAGAGAGGGTGGGGTCAGACGGGAATTCGACTTGGCCAAATAAATCCCGCAGACCTCGCTTGCCTGCGCATCCCCCACGCCACCAGACCTGCCTTTGGACCTGCTGCTCGAATGACTAACTGAAAGAGGGATAGCAATTGACATTGCCCTGATAAGTGCCGGTCTCAAGATGAGGCAGCATAGTCGTGAAGGAGATTGTGGAATGATCTCTGAAGGGGAAGGTGACTGCGACCAGTACGTCGTGGCATTTTATGCCGCTAATGCAGCAAAGCTTAATTGGGCGGGAAGGCTAACGTTAGCCGGCGATGGCGGCCCGTTGCGATTACTTTGGGGGCTTTTTAGCGCTGACTACCGCCAATTAGCGCCAGGACGACCAGAAAGGAGGCTATAACGACTACAAAGGAGGCTCTCTTCATTTCCAAACGACTCCAAAGGAGGCTGTTCTCAATCACAGGGACATGTCCAATCACGCAACCCACCCTCCCACTTCAATGGCCCGAGCGTCTTTACCGAGCCTGCACCGCCTGCATGCTCCGTCTGACCTATGGTAACCGACTGTAGGCGACTTCTTCCAGCACCACACCACCACCCCCGAGATCGCGGATTCCTACTGGATCTTTGTATTTTCAGGCATTGCGCGAGCGTCTTGACGCCCTTGATGGCTCTCGTTGTCCAAAGCAAATAGCAACAACGCCATTGCACTGGAAAGATTGAGCCATCCCTAGCGGCGAGTTGGATATCTTGGCGAAGCAGTTCATAATGTTGGTGGACTGATTCATTGGTACATGAATGCTCAAGCCTTGCCGCCCCCACTGCCGGGCACGACGATCTTCATCCAGTTCCTCGACCCTGTCAGGAACCGGCTCCGCTCCTCCGTGCTTACGTCTACTGCATCCAAATACCACCTGCTGATTACTATTGGTGTAGTATTCAATGGTGGAACGCGGGTCCGCAATTATTGGCGTGGTGCTACATGCCGCAGTGTTTAATCCTACACAGATAGTGCGCAAGAGTGGCCAAAACCTTTGTAACATTAAACACGAGAGCCTGAGGTTAGTATGCATGTAGGATAAGAGTCGGCCCATCGCTCCAGCCCTAGATGTTCGCTAAATTAGGACCCCAACTCCCAAAAATATTCAACTCAAAGTCCTGGCATACCGCCGTTGCCAAAACACTTATTTTGGCAACATCCGCGTTTACATTTCCTCATTCATCCCTGCACTATCTTACCAGCTTGGATCACTAGGACGCTTGCTTTCAGATGACTCGTGATCATAGCCTCAGCAAAGTTGCCTAGACTTTGTGCCAGCTCATCTCTTGTCGAGACTTGATGAGCGGAAATGGCAGTGCGCGTCCTCTGATGCCTACCAACCACGACTAGATCTCCGGCACTTTCTGAAGAGAGGCCAACTTCGGCTCTAGCTTGCTCTACGCTATCGCGCAGTGGCTGCGTAGTCTCAATAGAATTGAATAGGACCCGATCTCGTAGGTCAGCAGGAAGAGAGTCGGCCATGGCTGTAAAGAATGCCTGGTCCTGGCTACTGATTATCTCTTGTGAACTCGTGGTGACAGTCTTTCCGCGATCTTTGTTCCCAGTGTCGATGTGTTCCTTAATTTCATCAGCTGGCTGGCTAGACGGATCAGTGCTTTTCACATGGACAATAGTCGCTGTCACGTTAGGATTCCTTGCCAGCCTGAGCACGAAACGCAAAGCCACATGATCATCGAGGCCACCAATAAAGGGTAAGAATATGTGGTGGCTTTGATCCACCAGTGGAGCAGTCGCAAGGATAGGGTGACTTCTTATACTGAAGTTTGTTGGCGTCCGATGTAGAGCTTGCGTGTCTGACTTTGGCAGCGCACCAAAACCGTTGTTGATCAAAATTGCCGCATTGCAAGTAATCGTGTCCAAAAATTTAGTAACAAATTGGTTATAGGAGCTGTTGCTGAAGGCGCTTTGGGATACATCCATCATGTTCGCTGTGACTTCCTCGGCGAAGCTGCCAGTCTCGCTCCATGGGAGTAAAATCATATCAGAATTCCGCTCAGATGCTCGGTCGTTCAATATCTCATAATAAGATCCCTCGGGAACAAGCTGTATCTCGCCAGAAACAGCAACATTGTTTAGTTGGCCGAAAGTGTGGAATGCATTTACCACAGGGTCTCTAGTAGATAGGTCATCAAGTTCCGAGTCTTTCATCACTGAGGACAGACGCTCGGTGAGTTCAAGCATACGCAGACCGTGGACTTCGAGGGGCCTCGCCGCCGGACGATGATCGTATGCTTCTGCGCCCTTTGCTTTTTTGCTAGGATGGACCGCATTAGATCCTGATATGCTCGCTTTCTCTCCACCAAGCAAAGCTATAAAAGTGAACACACTGGGCAAACTGTCCAAGCGGAGGCTGACGAGGAGCCTCTTGATTTCGCTGTGGGCCTTTCCTGTTGTAGAACCAGTTTCGTCCTCCGATGAATCCGTTGGTGCTAAGCGATTGCCATCCCACTCGATCTCCCCACGCTTCCACGCTGCTAGCTTCTTCTGATACCAGGGTGGGAACAGTGCTGATGTCAGAGGTGTTGTGGCAAAGGTTGTGACCAGAGCCATCACGACAAAGATGGTGAAGGTCCGCTGACTGAGGATCTTGGCATTATATCCGATGTTCTGCAACAGTTAGATGGATGCTGATTGATACATAGGTTCGGGTAATTACCAGCACGATCAGCTCAATCAAGCCCTTGCAGCTCATCATAACACCAATTGTGAAACTTTCCCGCCACACCAGCTTGTTCATCCTAGCCGCCAGAGTTCCTCCAGCCACCTTCCCGATAAAAGCCACGGCGATGACACCAACCACGTAGGCCCATGTAATACCATTGTCGAGAAGGCCGATATTCGTGCTCAAGCCGGAGAGTGCGAAATAGAGAGGGAGGAAGAAGACGGCAACGAGATCTTCAATTTTCTCCGTGAGCTTTATGGCGAATCCCCCTTCGTGCGGACATATTAGACCCATGAGGAAGGCCCCAAAGATGGGATGGATTCCAATAATGCCGGTAAAGAAGGCCGAGCCAAATGTCATTAGTACAGTCAAGGCCACAACTGATTGTGTCGGGCCATTGTGTAGGCTTCCCGTGCGTTGCAGAATCCACATAAAGGCGGGCCGGATGGCGTAAACGAGCAATAGCACATAGGCGACAGCGGTCAATAGGACGTACAGTGCTGTTATACCAGAGCCAGCATTAACAAGCGCGACGCATAACGCCAGAAGGACCCATCCAACTACATCATTTCCGACACCTGCCGAGAGCACCACAATGCCAACCTGGGTTTGTAGTAACTTGAGCTCGGTCAATATCCTGCAGAGTACTGGGAACGCCTATGTAGTATTAGCGATTGATGTGTAATATAGCTGTAGGGTAGGTCACCTACAGTAATGGCCATAGCAACACCAACGAACAGTGCATATGTTCCAAATGTGATTGGCACCAAGCCGGGATCCTTGTGGAACTGGTGATAGAGACCATATGCAATGCCCCAACCCAATCCAAATGGTATAGCCATGCCCGCAGCGCCGACACTCAGGGCAATTCGCCAATTCGACACGAGAAGCCGTAGGTCTACCTCAAGCCCCACAAGGAAGAGGAAGAGGATCAGACCTACATTGGCGGCCATTGAGAGTGCAGGCATAGATGCGGTAGGGAAAATAGCATCTGTAAAACCGGGGATGCGTCCAAACACCGAAGGACCCAGCAATATTCCACCAATGACCTCTGCAATAACTCTTGGCTGCCTAATCTTGGAGAGGGGAAAGTGGAGAAGACGGCAGAAGATGATTATGATGCCAGCCTGTAGTGAAACACAGTCAGTCAATGGCCCAAGGTGAAGAAAGTGGGGAGGGTTTGAAATTAGCATACCTGTATGATAAAGGTTATGATTGGATTGCTGGCATTGTACTTGGAGGGGTTCATGCCATCAAGGATGCCTCCTTGGTCCGGCGCTCTCACAGTCATGGTGATAGTGTTGGACGACTGCTACTCGAAGATGATAGATGTTGTAGTGTTTGGCAAAAATTGAAGAGGAGGAAAGGCGGTTGGAGGGTGGCGAAACAGGAGGTTGAAGATGACCGCGAGCGATTGCAAGGCGTGGCCCCCGTCGGTGTGTCAGGTGTGGGGACGGCGGCCGAGAAGGTAGAAGTAAGGATTCTACCAGGCTGTCACATGCATATATATTGATGATATGCGCTGTCAGGTGATCCTAGTCATTGATCCACGAAGCAGTAGCAGCCAAGAGGACGTTGGGAGAACAAAGGACCACTTCCACTCCAATTCCAAGCAACCAGCTGTCGCTCTCCACCACAATCCGCTTGCATCGCGAACCGCATCCATCTTAGGATTTAAGTGGGTCCAAGCCAACAAAGAGGATCAGTAAGGTGAGAGTCGACCAGAAGGCGCGGCGCCATTGGCAGGTTCTAGACCACATCGCCTGCAGTCAGCAGCAACAATAACAGCATCCGATTGGCTGACACCCTAGACCACCATAGTATCTACTAAAGTAGTATGTACATCTTATCGATAGCAGGGATTTGTGCTGATGCAGAGCGGGATGCTAGAAGTACTTCTACAGCTCGTAAGCTGTGCTGGACATAGAGTCCTGTGTCTGTCAGGCCCAAGTGGGGTGACAGACAAAAGGGCTAGCCGAGCTTCCCCCGGCCTGCACCGAATGCATGCTGTACCATTAATTATCATAGTAACGTTTAGTACTTCTACATTTCACCTCAGAATAGCTACTTTGCATCAATAGGTCGGCAGCTTACACACTACACAATTCAAATCGTTTACAACCGACTTCTGCTGAACTTTTGCCTACCTAGGTCGGTTAATTCCGGCACTACGACTTCAGCCAAGATGACTAATCGACGACGCCCACACCATCAAATAATTGTTGCCATCCCTTAAGACGTGCTCAGCAATAAAGTCCCCAACGGGTTAGCTGTGCTGGCTCCGCAAGTGGGGTTGCTGGGGGGTTGCTTGGCACGTCTGAGAGTCTAAGGCAATTGTTGCACCGGTACTTAGTAGAAGCAATAGGAGAAGCCAAGGAGCCTGAAAGGTAAGGTATACACGACACAAAGTAACGGCTTCCTCGTCCAAGTTGTTCCACTCTGTTTGTTCATGTACAGGACCCTAACGACGGGCGTTTCAGGCATTCTTGGAGAGTAATACAAACCCAGGAACCCTTCCACGACGAGTATATTCTCTTATTATGTTCATACCGGATCTTTTTCCTCTCACGAGCTAATAGTAAGCTTGACTTAGCATTATTCGGTAAGATTAACATTCTGGATGGAATGAAATGCAATCCGAAAAGCTTTAAAAGGCCTGTTCACTATTGCTGGCACGCAATGTCTGTCCAGGACCAACTCGCTCTGACATCCGAAGATTCTTAAGGGATCTACAAGTAGAAGAAAGGACTATTTATCTAAAGCCTTCATGTCTATCCGGTCCAAAGATAGCACTTCAGCCAAGGTAGAGAGTCAATTCGCTATGCATCTTTGTTGGAAAATGGTTGGCTAAAGGATGAGCACCGAACGACCCTGACTTTTGAGTTGATTTTGTGATAGGACTAAATAAATATCTGTTAAAGAGATGCTGAATACACTCAGAAACTGGACTCTTGGAGCTTCTGTTGAAGAAGTGCTCATTCCGGGTACAAATTACGCAATGACAGTAAAGACTGTGGTCCCAGGCCTAGTACCTGTACGTCCGCGCTGCAACTTGAGATAGCCCAAACATAAACAAGGCCGTGGCGGATTATCGAAGACCATGCCAAGCATGACAACTATTATCCAACCAGTCAGAAGAAGTCTCACGCACCACAGCACTCTGATACCCAAGCATATTGTGCCTTGAACAAGGCTTTCCCGAGCCAAAGGGGGCCTAGGAGCCTCTTCAGGGCCGTATACCTAAAGCATGAACAAAGTCACGGGACTAAGACATAGCGCGGATCCCCAAGCCAAACAACCCCTATGCCACAGTTACCAGTCTGGCGTAGGGCATAGAGGCTTTTAGCAAGGGCATCCGGGCCATACTTGTAGTTCCTGGCCCTGAAGAGGCTCCTAGGGCCCCTTTGGCGAGGCTAGACAAAGAAGGTCACGTTAACGCGTATATTGTTTCTTATATCAAGGAAGGGGTGAGAGGGGATACTTTACTGAGTCTCCAATCCATTCCAATTGGTCAGTTGGGTACCAAACCCAGGGTGAGCATCACATTCTTTACAGCGTGGAGGTTTTTGCCACTGTCCAACCAAACTGCACCAATAATGGCTTCTAACGTAGCCGTCATGACTCTGGTAGGGACAATGGAGCCCTGCGATCTGTTGCGAGACACATATCTGTCGAGGCCATGCTGCCTAGCAACCCTATCAAGATTGGTGTTGATCGGGATGGTTGATAGAATACTGTTACCGATTTCTAAGCCTCGTCAGCCTTGAGTGTATCATGAATTCAACGCTTTACGAACCTCTTGGCTCGGTGCCTGCGTACCACTCCTCGAGCAGGGCAACTTTCAATATGGCATCGCCAACTAACGCCAACCGCATATTGCCATCTGCGAAGGTACGCATCTCCACAGAGCGAATTCCATTACCAGTAGCCTGTAGAGCCTCCCAAAGAATCAGAGGTTCAGTGAAAGTGTAATTGATGACGGTTTCTACACCCTGGACTTTGGTCATATCCATTGTTGCTGTGGGGACTGTTGCCTAGAAAATGGCAACAAATTGGCTTATCGTCTGAAAGTCTTGTGCAGCCTTTGAAAGCGGATGTATCGACGGATGTGAAGTGCTCCAAGCTTTTTCTGTGACGCAAATGAAAGATTGTTTGTTACTATGAGAAGAAGAATGGGGGGTCAGGAAGGTTTAGGCAGCAAGGCAGGGAACTTGTCCTGTGGAAAGTGAAATTACTGATAGGACAACCCTCGCTCTGCGACAAGGTAAGGCAGGATCGGAACATCGCTTTCTACGGAGAATGACAAGATAAGTTTGACCTGCGCTAGTATAGGATGCCACAGCTCTTTGATCCTACCCCGATAAGCCAACCCCTAGCCCCCAAACTCGGCTGCTAACAGAGCCTAGAGGCACCCCTAAGTGGCCTAAGAAACGATGCTGTAAGGGCAAGCTCTGTGGCATGGTATTACGGACGGCGCTCTACATACTATGCCACGGGATCAAGACTTATCTTGTCACTCTCCGTACGGAGTGTGTGCACAAAGAATGACTACATCGGCTACCACCATCGCATACGAATCGCTCTGGAACACAAGCAGTCCTTCTAGCCAACAGGTCCCTACAAGGGTCCAGCCTAAATCACCTCCCAGAATTATGATGTCATGTTCACAACTGAAGACACTCGAGCCTGAGGAGAGACAGGAATAGCATCAGTAGTTGCTAAGTCAGGACACAACTGTACATCATGGGAGCCTAGAAAATCAAGGCTTTCAGGTTGCAACGATGCACTCCAGTAGCTCGGCCACAGTTAGGCTCTACAATCGATCAAGACCCTGCTGACCTCCGGCGCTTCTTCGTCGGAGCAGGTCCATCTTCCTCCTCATTCCCGTCAAACATGACAAGCCCATCCGCCTCTAACATATTCTCTAGTCTTCGTGACTTTGACACCAAATCCAATGTATCCATCACATCCTTCACCTTCTTTAGACCATTGTCCAGATAGACGGCTCCCAGGATAGCCTCGACAGTGTCAGCAATACCCTTGCCACCCACATTTCCATACATGAATCTCTCGAGCCCAATCTCAAGTCCGATTTTCTTCAAATTGGCATTAGAACCCACAGCTGTAGCAATGTTGCTGAAGTTCCCTAGACCCCACGTCAGCCGGAAAAGTCCGTCACCGTTGGTAATATCAAATCTTGCCTTTGCTTGTTTTCCCGGGGTACCAATCCTCAGCTAATACAAGTCGAATCGCAGCATCCCCGACAATGGCGAGCCGTTTGTTACCATCTGGTATGACAAAAGTAGGGGGCCCCTGCAAAGCTTCCCAGAGCAGCTCCCGATTATGGAAGCGGTATTGAACAAGCGTCTCGACTGCGTGGATTCTAAGGGCTTTTTCACTCAGTGCCATGTCATTTCTGCTGATAAGGTCCGGGGGACTAGCAGACGATTTGGCCATGCGGCGTGAAGTTGGGATATTGAGGCGATGCGACAGGAAAGTAACTATAACAGTTTCGGAGCGGAAATCGCAAGCTGGAGACTGGTTATGACGATAGATCAGCACTGTGTTGACTAAAGTATTTATTTCGTACCTTTGCAGATGACTGCAGATTTGTAGTTGCAAAGGATGCGGAAGGTGGGGTTCTATTTATTGGATTGGAAGCAACAGCCGTGAAGTCCGCCGACTTCATCACCGCATCGCAACGACCGACCCTTAAACTAATATTGCATCTCAGTAATATTCTAGAACCGTGGTGCAGCGGGATATAGCTTGCTTACATCCGAGGAACTCTGCATGGCAAAGCTCGGATCCCAACTGAGCGCGAAGAGAGGAACATTGTGTGAATACTGTCCAAGTGACACCCTCAGCTGCAACAAATGAAGCTTTCGCAACTCCATCCAAGAACACTGGAATCTCCATGGTCTTTGTAACCGGTACGAAACACGAACAGTTGTTTGTCCTCTCCTGAAAACGGTTGTGGGAACAAAGAGAACCCAGCTACCAGTGCGAAGAGAGAGCAAGAAGAAGCGAGCAACAATCTACCGCATTAGATCCAGTTTGAGGAATGAGAATGCAATCGGATACAGCTCAGTGCCTAAGACGGCTCTCAACGCATCCCTAAAGCGTAGACAAGTGGTATATCTCAGCTTGAACATCAAAGAGCTCGGTTCTCCGGGAGGGTTGTACTGAAGAGAGCAACGGAGAATATAATCTCACGTCGTCATGAACAGCTATATGCTATTGTAGGACTTACAATGACTGATCAGATATTGAGATATAAGCATGAATGACATTAGAAACCACCATAATGGGGGCATGATGCATTTACAAGTACAATCAAAGCAAGAAGAACCATAACACTGAAAGAACCTCCAATATAGATGAATCAACGCACAATCCTGATCTCATCCCATCCTCGCTGTACTAAATAGACACTATAGCTTTTCCAAATACTCAAATCACTGCCAAAGGTCACCATCCGTCATCCACCAATGAATGCCCTCATACAAAACCCTCACGCAGCAAGGATACTACTCTCCCTAGGTACGCTGCTTGCTTTCCTCGCACCGCTTGCCCCAAACAGCCCTCCTCTCATTCATCGCTCAATCCTCCTCCGGTGCAGCGCTCGCACTTACTCCCTCCTCTGCACCGCCAGGCACAGTACTGCTACCTGCTCCAGGCAGTGTTGCAACGCTCGACTTGCCTCCCTTATCAGCTCGGGGCATCATGTAGACGAGAGACGCATCGGAATCTGGGGTCGTATGGGCTTTGAGCTGTGAATCGGCGATCGGTAGGGGTACTGCGACGTTCACGAAGAGGGCGAGCGTGGCGATGAGGGAGATGGTGGGGGGGCGGACCATGGTGACGGGGAGGTACTGGTCTTGGTGGGTTTGGAGACGTTTGGGAATAGGCGGGTCTTGTTGATTTTGGTGGGCAAGTCCTGGGGTTTGAAGGCTTGGGTGCTGAACGCGGTGAAAGGAGGATGCTTGGTTCGAGGGTGCCTTATCTTGGTTGTGCTTGATAGCAAATTGTATGAGCTTGAAGGTACAAGAACCTGAAACGAAAAAAGAGATTATCTTGAATTCTGGTGGTCGTCAGAGTCTTGAGTTCTATGTTGTTGAGCTTCCATCCGTGCGAGATCTTCCACTTTATATCTGCTGTTGCACCTCACATTAAGCATGCTTGAAGACAGTAGTGCTTCTGTTGCTGACTACTGTGACCGCCCACTGTCTCATCTTCATCCCCTTCTCACCAACACTTGGGTCTTAACACATTACTGATACTCTATCACCACCTGAATGACGTGGTGGCTCATCAGTGTCTCCAATGAAGACATTCATCTGTCGAGTGCCACCAAGACTTTAGACCAGAGCGGTTCATATGTCCATCTGTAACCTTTCCACGCCTTGCCCCTGCCTCTGCCTTGTCAAGAAATCTGCAACAGCGTTGGATTCGGGCGTCGTAATACGTTTGGTACAGACCGTAGCGAGTATATAGCATCATGTTTACGGCTATAGTTGTGCTGCAATGTGGCAGGTGCATTTACTTTCGTAGAATGCGGCAGGTGCAGATATCGGAAGAAGTGCCGCGAGCTCAGCTACCGGCAGCTCGCGGATCCTGATGACCGTAGGATTTTCCTCGCCAGATTCAGCATGAGACAACACATACGTGAAGCTGAGTTGTCTATAGTCAGAGAGGTAGAATTCACACTCCAAGACCGTGTTACTGATCGTGGAAAAGGTATGTAGATGCTGTACCCCAGCAAAGGACCCATGTATGCCATGAAACGGAGGGTTGACTACATGGCCTATCCGGGATGAGTTCACACAAAGTTGACTCTATTGTGTATTTCGAACCCGCTACAAGTTCTCGATCTCGGTGATGCGACGCCTTGCATCAAGCCTCGTATGGTCGAGTAGGTCTAACTCTCGCGTAATTGAAACTGGCGTCTCCTAAGGACTGCTGTAGCGAGTCAAAAGTCCTACGCACATTGCTGAATAGAATCCCGTTTTCGCAGATTGTGAAGGATGAGGGCCACTGGCATACCCTCGTGATGCCTCCCGAAATTGTGGTTGTATCGGGCTAGGCAACCAATACCGGGACGCGAAGACGCAGGGGCAGGATCATGCGCCAATAAGCCATGGAGGGTAGGATGCAAAGGACAGATGCCTAGTAGTGCTACGGACAGTATCTTACGTTATGAGAAATCTAATAGACCTTCTGTACTGTGAGGCCTTGCCACCCAAACATGAGGGTGGTAAGCGTAATAGAGTGCTGTGCCTGTGAAGTGCGGCATGGCTCGCCTGTCGGGTACTCGTGATAAGCAGGGTCGGTAGATCCTAGAATCCATAGTCATGACCAGAAATTGTGAGATGGAGCCGTGAGAAGACTTCGCTGCTCGCGATGGGGTGTTGCAGCCACGCCACCCCGATCAAGGCCTTGTCTACCGGGAGCTTCATTCGTGTGACGTCGGGCTTGGGACTGTTTGCTCACGTAAGCCTAGCCAGCAGAGTTTTCCTTAATACCAGCTCCCTGGATCTGTTCTATGGTGGCCCTTCATGGTCATTGAGAATTAAACTTGCATTCTTATCTATGCACCAGAACTCAAATCAGCTAATGGCACTTTTCAAATACCATTCGCTTCAGCTGCCAGCTTCTTCTTGTCCTCCCGCTCCACCTCCAAGACAGCCTCAAGTGGGATAGTTTTCCAATCATGGCTTTTGGTAGAGAATCGCCTCAGATACTCGTTTTTCGGGAACACATGCATATGCAAATGTCCCACAGAATTGTCTGGATGAGCATGAAATGCACACTCGAAGTCCTCGGCTTTGAGCTTCGAGAAATCCTCTGCGAGCGAGGCGAAATCTCTTTCCAGCGCCGGCAGAAGCTTGTTATAAGCGTCAAGAGCTTTATCTTTGAGCTTCTTGTTTTGATCATCAAAAGCCGACTGCGTTCGTCGAATTAGTTTAGGGGTTCCTTGCTCGAATTCCCAGAAGTCGATGAAGTGGCGCTTCATTTCTTTCAGCCGTTCACAGTCGTTTTCTGTAGCCTCCGGGTCTACCACGTTGAAGATACGTTTCCGGGAGATAACCAGTGTGTGACCGAATCCTTGGCCTTCCGGAGTGTTGATGCCCGGCTGGTTCTTAGAATCATACCATTGGGGGTATTGGCGACTGTCGTAACTGTGTAGATTACCAATGATATACGAGTGTGGTGATTCACTCAATATCATAGACTTTTTGTTGTGGAGCTCAAATTCCTGAGAAGCATGGGTAAGATGACAGCCATAGTCTGGTACACGAAGCTACTTACGGAGAACCATGTATCAGCTTTTGCAAACTTCTCTAGCATTTGCCCATAACCCGGGTTTTTGGGGTCTTGTTCTCCAAGATCCTTGCCAATCATACCTGCTGGGATCAAGCCAGAAGCCCTGTAGAGCACATGCGTATCAGTTAAGCAGAGCTTCTTGTATGACCGAAGATCTCCTATCCATTCACTAGAATATCTGACCATCGCGAGGCATCACAAAAGCGGAAACGGAGGAAGACACTCACAATTTCTTGTAAACAAAGTCGTTGTTTTTCTGTTTCCACTGTCTGAGCTCCTCCATGGCATGAGGATCGCTTCTGAATGCATCACGCCTCTTGCGATAGAGTTCTTTCCGATCCTGAAAAGCTCTATCCTCCTCACCCATAGCGACCCTTAAGCCGTATGAGATGGCGCACAGTACGAGGACTACACCACCAATGAGTGCAAGGCCCATGTTATCTCCCCGATACTCGAAGGGCGGACGCCAGCTCCTGGGATAGAGCGACCAAGCAAGGATGGGGCAGGAGAGAAGCAAAAAGGACAAGTCGACAGCTGACGGATAGGGTGCTAGGAAGTTTAGGAACTCTGCGAGGGTATGCTGCAGAGGCTGTGTTGAAGCATTTGTGTTACAGTTTGACATAATGGCCGGGTGATCTCCCAGGCTCCCATTGCTTTCGGCCGTAATGAGCTTTCGCGCGCAATGAATGAAGACCGCCTTTAGCACTTTGCTATGACGTGAACAGTATTCACTTTCGAGAAATGTGGATCTCCCTTCTTTCGTGTAATGTGTCGTCGACCTGTTCCCTGTCACATTACGCCGTTTGCGGTGTGCTCCAGAGCAAGCCTTACGATAAGCATGAGAGTTCTCTTGGTATGTGGCAAGATGTACCGAGTCTTCTTTGGAATCCACCGCATTCATCCAGAAATGATGCGCGATTGTTGACAAGGTTGTCTAAGATGCTATATACTATTCTTCATCACAAAGGCTGTAGGTGKTGATGATTTCTATCGCAAAACGAGTCAGAGGATGTTGAGGCGGGGTGTCGTTATCGTGGGGCTGGGAACGATCCCTTGGCCCAAATAAGGCTGAACTCTGCCGCCCTTAATCGTACAGCCACAATGAACCCAGCGCTAATGAGCTCCTCTACAGTCGATGTGCGGTGCGAAAAAGAAGAGCAGGAGCGCCCTTAACTTCACCTTGCAGCCTGGAAATGGTAGAAATTGCGTCTCGCAAAGCATCTGAATCGTGGCTCACAGCCTCTACTTCCTATGTTATATTATGTTACAAAAAGCTGAAATCCTCTGCCTGCCTCAATGTTGAGATGTTAGAGCCCTTCTAACGTACACCATACATTGCAAGCTTGTCACGTGACCTCGGTATGAAGATGATCAAGATCTCTGATACCTAACCCTTTCGCTCAAAACCGCTCACGGGGACCCCATCGCAGGCGCCATGACACAAACTCCCTCAAGCCCCCGAGCAGAATACCGGCTACTCGTCCATTGCATCCTCCTCACTCTCCGCCTCACTCTCCTCAGCATCTTCCACGTCAAAGTCGCCATCTGCGTCGGCATCGCCGTCTGCATCTACATCGGCATCTACCACAGCCTCTTCCTCGTCTTCACCATCAGCGTCCTCCATTACATCATCACCATCGCCATCTTTCTCGTCATCACGTAGCTCCATTTCGTTTGCTAGCAGAGTTTGGTCGACGTCTTTTTCCGTTCCTTCGTCATCCCCATCGTCCGAAGAGACTGCGACATCTTTGGGTATCGAAACATCATCGTCCACTGGGCCACCCAATCTGGTCCTCCGTGCAATTGCCGGTTTCCCTCCACCTTTTCCCGAGTCAGGCTTCCCCTTCCCCTTCCCCTTCCCTTGCCCTGTACCGCTCCGTCGCACACTAGGCGTTGTATTGGGAGTATTGACACCATTGACTCCAGATCTCCTTGGGCCACCTCTCCATCCACCACGACGGCGAGCTGCAGTTCCTGGGATTGGTGGAAAGACTTCGTAACGTATCGGGGGAATAGAAGGCGTGATCTGCGAGCTCTGAGTATTTGTTATACCATTTGACCTGGGCGGCAAATCCGAGGGGGGTTTGACAGGTGTAGAGAAAGATGTTTGACGGATCGTAGGGGTGCTTCCTTCAAGCTGTGCTACAGCCGGGTCGATATCGTCCATGTCTTGAGAGTCGGAATGCTTCGAAGAATCACTGGCATTTCCGTTGATGTTCGGCTGAGTAACCTCGCCGTCGACAACTGCACTCTCACTGGCTTTACCGGCCGACTCTTTCGCTTCCAAAGCGTTCACTTTGGCGGCTTGCTGGACCCCTTCTTCTGGCATAGCCTTCTGGTCTTCAGCTTCGTCCTCTCTTGGCGCAACAGTTGGTAGAGGTGGAGCAGTCTCGTAGTGTGCACGGTTACTCCTGCCCATGACATATGGTGTCCATACCAAGGCCTGTGGATTGATAGTCACATACCTTTTGGCTTCCCATTCTTCGATACACTGTTCGAAGTAGTCGTAATCCAATCGCAGTGCATACGTCTTAGTGACAGGATCTCGGACAAGCGCTCGTAAGCCTTCAAGAGCAGCAATAATGTCATCTGCCGTCATTCCAGTCCTGTCGGAGAGTTCTAGAATGCTCAGCGGTCCTTTCTGCTCAAGCAGTTCATATGATAACACGAGTCGCCAGTAGTTTCGGTAGGATACTAGACCCATGTCCGAGAGTGGCTTCTCTGGCGAACCAGTTTTGCCTTCGACTTTTGTGAGCAGGTAAGAGAAACTGATGAGAAGGTTCCCATAACCTTTTCGCTGGTGGGTAGGGAGGGTAAGGATGCATGAAACATTGTTTTGGCTGCTCGGTCGCTTCTCCTTTGAGAAATAGCCAACAAAGTGACAACCGAATTCATCGTATTCGGTCATGACATAGAACAAGAACGGCTCGACGTCGTAATACAACGTCTTGGATCCTAGAAAGAGTTTGGCGAGGAGACAGAGATTCTGGCAGTACACTGGATTCTTGCGGCCGTCGACCTCAAAGACGGAAATCGATCCATCTCGGTATATCTCATCTCCTGGTGGATGCTTTGCAGGACATTTGAGCTTATGCCGCCATGCAACAAAGTCGGAGTTCATATACTTGAGACAAAATTCGCAGATGTAGAGTACGCGGTTTCGGCTGTACTCTTCCGGGTAAGGCGCTGCGTACCAAGTCTCGATCTCGTAGCCACCAAAATTGACACACTTGATCTTGCTTGGTGGACCTGCTAATTTCTGCGTTCGAGCTTTGCTTTCACCTTCGGCTTCTGAGCTTGCGACCTTTAGTTTCCAGTCTTCTTCCGCTTTTTGTCGAGCTTCGTTGAAGCGCGCTCGATCGGCTTGCAAAGGGAGTGTTTTTGAAGTGTCGGCATCAGCTTCTGGAAGCACCCCACCATACGGTTTCGACTTCAACTCGTCATTCTCACGCTCATGGAACGCATAGAACGGAGTGGCATAGTGTCCAGAGAAAGAAGGCACAGGACGTTCGCGGTCACGCTGAACATCAGCCGTGGACTCCCGAGGCCGTGGGCGCTTCTTCTTGGGCTTTGGCTTAGGTAGGGTGGCAAGCTTAGCCGGCTCCAGACGAATGGATAAGATTACGCTCGTTGAGCTTTTCTCGATTATTGTCGCAAAGCCATGGTCCGATAGATCAGATTTCCGCTTCTTGGCAGACCTTGATGGCCTTGATTTACGAGTTGAAGTGCTTCCTGCCTCGACATCTGCCTCATTGGCTTCGGCGATGTCATCATCAGGGCCACGAGGGAGAATGCCTGCTGCCTTCAGCTCAGCAGCCAAAGTGCTATGAGCGCTGTCCTTTCGGGGTCGCTTTTTGGGTTCCTCTTGTTGTTCGGATGAAGCTTTCCTTTTGCGCAATGAGCGTGAACCATCGAGTGGATCATCATCAAGAATGAGGTTGTTGAAAACTGAATGGGAGCCTGGCCGCGATCCTCCACGCGGTGCGGGCAGTAAGTCTCTTGTGAATTTTGTCGCTGAAGATCTTCTACGCGAGACTATTTCTTCTGGGGTGGAAGGTTCAAGAGCATTTTCGACGCAATCAGGACATCGCCATTTGGTAGCATCTAAAGAAGAATAGATAAATCAATTCTATATTTTCTTTCCAAATAAGCGTGGTATTGGAGGACAGGAACATACCGTCATTAGATTTCAGAGAACGATTATCTCGGGCACATTGGCGATGGGCTGCAAGTCGCTCGGTTAGCTCATCTTGGAGTTTCACGGATGCCGGGTGATCAACATAAGCTTGTCTGCCCGGCATCAAATTTCTTTCACTTACAATTATCTCCGCAAACAGCACAAGACATATATTCCTCAAAATCTTCGCTTGGATCATGTTCTTCATCTTGTTCACAAAATCTGGAACATCATTAGTTTGTTCTTTTCACCAACTTCACTAAATTTTTGGTTTTCCAACTCACATGCAATTATTGCGAGTGGCTACCACAGATGCATTGTCGGCCGTCTCGCTCCCGCCTTCCTGCCATGGCTCCGCTGTAACAGATTCCGCTTCGCTAGAGCTCTTGTCTGAATCTTCCTCTTCTTCAACAGCACTGCTCTCTTCTGCATCTGACGCAGGCTCAGCGACTTCCTCGTCGCTCTCCACAGTCTTGACACTTTTCCTGGTTCTTACGGCACGCACTGTGGGATCGTCATCATCATCATTGTCCTCTTCACTCTCAGCCTCCACTTCAGCCTCCGACCCATCAGCCTCATCGTCCTGTTCGTCAGCTTGGTCCTCTGCTGGTGAGTCTCCTGCCGCCGCTTCCTCTTCCTCAACTTCCTCGCCCTCAGCGTCCATCTCGTCACTGCTCTCCATTGTGTAGGCAGTATTCTGTGCCCGGGCATCCAGCGGTCCTGCCACCGCAGCCATCGTGATTACAGCGGTTGCCGCCAGCTTGGCTGTGGCTTGACTGCGTTACCACAGTATCATATCATGTACAGCGCCTGTAGATTATATCGCAGTGATGTAGGGGACCCGCGTGGGTGGGTCTGATCCAGGTTGTAGCTTGTGGGAATACTCGGGGACCTGCAAGGAGGCTGTCGTCTTCTAAGGTTGTCGTGACCTCAACGGAGATATCTTTGAGTCTTCTCAGCTCGACGGCGATACCGGAGGATATGTTGGAGCTGTCTGAGAATGTTGTGTAACGCTTGGTCTCGCCTGTGATTGTGGTGCTAGCAACAGCTTCGTCGCGCAATTTCTCCACGACAGCTCACACTTTGGGTCACTTTCGCGATTCAAGTTGGTTGGACACCATTTGCGACGCGTGAACGAAGCTCGAAATAGCTATAGAGATGATGGTAGATTCGGAATAGTCACTGCGCTGCTGCCCCTGTTGCAAGATGAGGTTCCAGCAAGGCGGAAGGTCTGCTGACTAATAATTCTCAACCTCAACCTCAACCCAAATGCGACCCGTTTGGTTACCTGCTCGAAAAACGCCAAATATATCCCTCACCTTTTCATGCAGTGATCCAATCGCGAGTCTCGAAGCACCTTAAGGGCTTCTTCAAGTGATCCAGCTCTCTCAAAGGCCTCTGACACCATGGGTGTCCCATTTGAAGCTCTGATCCCCTATGCGATCATGCTTGGCGTGCGCCTCAGTCCCCCCAACTCGAACACGGAGATACTGATTCCATCACTAGATGTTCGGCATCACTGGGGCGGGCCTTTCGAAAATAAGACACATGCAGAATGGAGGAAAGAGAGCAAGACATTCGCTAGATCAGTGGGATAGACAGAGTGCGTCGCTTGATCGGTAGCTTGAGGAGGCAACAGCAACTGACGCAAAGGACAGTGATGGACCGAGACAGGAGGTTAACTGGATATCTACGAGGGCAGACGGACAATGTTAAAGCACCACCAGGCTTCGAATTGAACAATCCTTGGAGGGTGAGCCTCCTGGTCTTGCTACAGAGCATGTGCTACAGTCCCGACTAACAATATCCAGACGGAGACACGCATTTATTAGCTTTTGCTACTTAAACCGCAGTACCATCTAAATTCATTCGATCTGTTAATCGTCAACCGCGCAACTCCGTGACCATGCCCCGGATCCCCGCCCTCTCATCATCCCCGAGCTTAATACCAAACCATTCTTCCAGGGCTTGCACTCTGTCCTCCTCAGTCTTACATGCTTTCAAATCTTCGGTTTCTCCCTTGATCCGCCTCTTCAAATCCCCGCCCACCAACATCAGCGTTCCCACAATCTCCCCTTCCTCCAAAATCATCTTAATGACCACAATCTTGTAGGTGAACCAACTTGTTCTACTCTGACTCGTCTGGAAATTCATGGTCTCATAATCCTGAGGCAGGAACTCCAACTCGGTGAAGCAGTACATTGGCAGCCACGGCGATTGTGCATCGATTCTATGTTGGTATATCCATAGTTTTTGGCTACGATTAGTGTTCTCTGGAATATTGTCGTACACAAGGCGAACATCTGCTGGTGCAATATTTTTAACATAGAAACGCTCAGAGTCGAGCTGAAGAGGCTGCGTTGGACCATTGCCACCAAAGCCAACGTCTACCATGTATTTCCTGCCGTTAGCAAGTGTGACGATGTTGACCATATGTGACCTGCTCCTATCAATATATGTATTACAGTCGAGAGGAAAAGGCAATAGTACCAGCCAAAGTAACCCTCGGCTGGCGTACCACTCGCTGCTACAGCGACTCGTGCCCCGGCGCTATGTAGAGAGAACCCTAGCGTGCGCAGCACGGTGCCGAAGAAACAATTGTTTTCCATACAATAGCCTCCACGGTTGTCTTTCTCAACAATCTTGGTGTACAAATGCTCCGGGTCTAAGGAAATGGTATGATGGTTAGAGTAGTGCAGCTGCAAATTCTCGAATGGCACAGCTGCTAATTGGTGCCTTTGCAGCCGCGTAAGGAAATCTAAGGCATCTTTGGGGGTTTTGTAGTACGATTGATATTGATGATAGCTTTGAGGCAAAGAGATGTGAGAGAAATACTTTTGTATTTGCTCTGCATAGTAGCACGGTCTCTCAGAGGTGGAGACTCTATACATGATTTCAGCAACGGAATGCTTTATGTATCTAGACAATCTAGGGTAGGCGGTGAACTGCAAGAGGAAGCACGAAACAAGAGGTAGTGTGATGGGAAAGATAAACCGGACAAGACGTTGATCAGGAGATGTCTTACAATAGGATTCCCGGGATCATGACGTGGCGCTCGAAGAGCTACCAGTGTTTCTCCTACATGATGGATTCGTCTGCAGCCTTCAGTGACAAGTTTAAAGGCTACTGCCTTGAAGCAATATACCATCTCTATTCAATCGCTTGGAAATCGAGGATCCGCCGGCATCAAGTATGTAGCTCAGCTTCCTACTTACTAGACGAACAGTTTTCACTAAGCCTAATCTACATGAGTGTGCACTGAACTATTCTTCTTCATCTCCATCATCTTCTTCTTCATCCTCCTCCTCATCTCCCTCATCCTCCGCAATGATCCTCGCCCGCTTGGCTCTTTCCTCTTCTTCCGCGGCTTGATATTGAATATCTCTAAGCTGCTTGACTCTATCGGCCGGGCTGGGAAGCCTGTTGATCTGGTCTGCAATTTGACCTCTGCCGATCAAGGTAGCAACAATACTTGCTCCCACAATGAATGTCAGGACAAATCTATACGTCGAGTACCAATGTGGCGCCCAACCGTTGACCACAGCGTTCGCATCTGCGAAATATAGAAAGGTGAAAGCACAGAATTGCGAGATCAAAGCGTATTCGATCGGGAACAAAATAGTTGGCCATGCGACTGCGGGAGCAACGACCCCGTAGGCGTAACGTCGGTATCCGTGCTCCCCTCCGTATTTCGCCCATTCTAGGCCCCAGTGGATAGCACCGAGGAATGAAAGAATCTAGGTAGATTAATTTCGAGCGATGGTATGGATTGTGAACTAAATGCTTACCACCGCGCCGTAGCCAATTTGCAAAGGCTCGATAATATGTAAAAGGGCTTCCGCGGTTGGTTGGGAGAAGAAGAAATTCGACCCATCAGCGCTGACGTGGTTTATATCGAAAGCAAGATAGACAGTGCTGAGAGAAGTTGCAAGGTACGGCAAGACGCCTGCCAGGCCAATGACAAGCGCTTCTCTTGGAACCTCTCTGAGGGCAAAGGTCTCCTTGATAGTGATCTGCGGGCGGTAGCATCAGTATAGCTCCCAAGCATATGTAGGCAAGACTCACAAAATCCGCCTTAACGCCAGCCAGCATGTCCTCGTCTTTTTCTTGCTCTTCTACCCCTTTTTCGTGGAATACTTCATGAACGCTAGAGGTATCAGAGACCTCTTCAGGAACCGCTACAAGCTTCCGTTGCCCAACCTCCTTCTCGCGTTCATAGTTAGGGTGGTCATAGGGTCCCGCATAACGTTGCAAAGAAGTGCTGAGGGGCTGGCGAAGTACCAATGCCAGCCCAGACGGCTTCTGAGGGACTATATTGCGGTGAACAAGAGGTCTCAGTCTTGAAATGCCGGTGAGAGTAGATGTTCTTCGACTGATGGGTGAAATTACATAGCGGAGGGACGACCGGGTAAGGGAGGCAGCAGACCCTGATCGAAGCATGGCGCCAATGGAGCTCAGAGTAGGTTGAGCCAGCCACCACACCGCGCTATGCTGGATAATACCGAGCAATGGCTTGTCGGGTTTGTAGCAGTCTGTGGTTGAAAACGAGCGTGCAGAAATCGCGAAGTCGCTCCTTCTTACAGCTCGCTTGCCTGAGCTCTAGGCCGGCGCCAAGCTTTCTGCTTGGGGTTAGCTGTACGTCATAAGAGAAGCGTTTGCCAAGGGCTGTTTACCTGCAAGAAGACGCTTTCCCTAGCTCTATCGCTCTGAAGTCCACGGAGAGAGCTGAAGCATACCTTACACAAGCAAGCAAGGGTGCTACGTAGGAGTGATTGGCCCAGAAGCCAACAACATTTACAGAGCAGAAGCCAAGACCGAAGGATCTGGGGTAAAGAATCAGGTTTTGGCCACTCACTCTCCCAGGGCCCAGCTGCATAGAATTTGAGTGCGACACCGTTCGCCCTTCTAGAAGCCTGACTACTCTCGAGGTCTCGGAGATCTCGTCAGGTCATTGACAAGCATTGTGATCGCCACCGTCACTTTGCTTCTCTACCTCCAACATGATACCTCGACGTAACGCTTGAGAACCTACAACCGAGTCGGCTACCTATATCTTCTATACCTTCCCTTGTCTACTAAGTAAAGCAATCTCCCTTGTCCCCCGGCCAGGGTGAAGGGCTTTCTTTGGCAAGATGCTCGAAGGTCTTGTTGCGAACCTGCTCAACAGGTTCTTGGGCATGTACGTCAAGAACTTTGACCCGAAACAGCTTAACATTGGAATATGGAACGGAGATGTCAAGCTTCACAATCTGGAGCTGCGAAAAGAAGCTCTCGATCAGCTTCACCTCCCTGTCAATGTTGTCGAAGGCCATCTAGGCCAGCTGACCATGTCGATTCCATGGACCAATCTGAGGGGCAAACCTGTGAGGGTCAGCATCGAGGACGTTTTCCTTCTCGCAGCCCCAAAAGAAGATGCAGACTACAATGAAGAAGAGGAAGCAGAACGGGCGAACGCTGTTAAATTGGAGAAGCTGGAAAATGCGGAGCTGCTGAAATCGAGGAACACGGAAGGCATGAGCCAGGAAGAGCAACAGAAAAGCCAAAGCTTCACAGAAAGCGTGACTACGGCGATTGTCGATAACCTCCAAGTTAGCGTCAAGAATATTCACATTCGCTATGAGGATTCTATCGCTACGCCAGGCCACCCGTTTGCACTGGGACTGACGTTACAAGAGTTCAGTGCCGTAAGTACAGACCAAAACTGGAGGCCGAGTTACATACAATCTACGTCTGGCACAACCAACAAGTTGGCTGTGTTGAATGCATTGGCTTTCTACTGGAATACAGATGCCGAACTGTTCGGCAGTGGAAAGGGAGAAGAAGTTGGCGCAGAAGCCCAAGGCCAAAACCACGATGGAATGATTGAAAGTTTCCGCAGGGCTATGGAGGAGAACGAAAATCACCAATACATGTTAAAGCCAGTTAGTGGGCGAGCCGCTATTGAGATAGACAAAACAGGCAAGATCGAGAAGCCGAAGATAAAAGCACGCCTGCTATTCAATGAGCTTGGCTTTGTGATCGATGACGAGCAATATCGAGATGCTTTGATGATGGTTGATCTCTTTCATTATTTCATACGGCATCAAGAATACAAGAAATTACAACCTAAAAGTGCGCCGAAGGAGGATCCCAAGKCCTGGCTGTCATTCGCATTCCGATCTGTATATACAAAAATTCAGGAACGGAACCGGCGAAATACGTGGGACTACATTAAGGAGAGGCGAAATGACCGCATCCGCTACATTGAGCTTTTTAAGAAAAAGAAGAAGGATGAGAAACTGAGTGCTACTGAAACTGAAGAACTGACTAAACTCGAGAGGAAGCTCAGCTATGAAGACCTTCGCTTTTGGCGCTCTCTTGCTCGGAATCAGCTTCGTAAAGAGAACGCTGGCGTCAAGAAGCCACCTCCAAAACAAACTTGGAGTCAATGGGCGTTTGGGACAGGCAAGAAAACGGAAGATGAACACACGGATGACGATTCGGCCATGACCGAAGAGCAGCGCAAGGAACTTTATGCTGCCATCGACTGGGATGAGAAAAAGGCTATCGCTGAAAGCGTTGATCTACCTCGAGAGAGTGTTAAGCTTCAAATTGAGTCATCCTTGCGATCAGGAAGCTTTACCCTGAAACGCGATCCGCATGGCAAAGCCAACGAGATTCTCAGCTTAATGTTTGACAATTTCCAAGCCAAGGCACTTCAGCGTCCGGACTCTTTCTTGGCGGATATTAGTCTTGGGGGAATGCGTATCAATGATGGCACAACAGAAGGCAGTCTATTCCCTCAAATAGTGAATTTCAAGGACCCTACTGCCGGAAGTGTGAAGGGTTCAATCGAGGATATAGCCGCCGAGGATGCCAACCCTGATCAGCAAAAGGAAAAGGCCAAAGCTACCGAGGATGCATTATTCCATCTCATTTTTGAGCAAAACCCACTTGATGGAAGCGCAGATTCTGCTTTGACTATGAAGATTAAGAGCATTGAGGTCATCTACAACCCACAATTCATTGTAGCAGTGGCAAATTTCTTCAAACCCCCTGAAAGACACATGGAATCCATTGGGGCTCTTCTGGAAACTGCGGGCGCAACAGTAGAGGGCATTCGGCAGCAGACAAGAGCCGGTCTCGAGTTTGCACTCGAAGAACATAAGACTCTTAACGCCAATTTGGACATCCAAGCCCCCTTAATTATCATACCTGAGAGCATTACCAAGGAGAGTGCCTTGTGTCTGATCATCGATGCGGGACATGTCAGTCTTAAGAGCGATCTTGTCGATAAAGAGACAATGCAGGATATTCAAGCAAAACAGAAGAAGCAATACAGCGAGGAAGACTTTCGACAACTTGAGGGGCTAATGTATGACAAGTTTCTGCTAAAGTTAGATTCAACCCAAGTCTTAATTGGACCGGGCATTGAAGCTACGAAAGACCAGCTGGATGCTACCGATGATCCCAAGAGTCTACACATAATCGATCGTATCAATATGGACTTTACTCTTGAAACTTCAATCATACCTAAAGCATCGGATCTCACAAAGACACGTATCTCAGGCCATCTCCCTGTTCTGCATGCTTCTATCTCTGATAAGAAGTACAAAGACATGATGAAGTTCATAGACATAGCCATCCCCAAATTCGACAGTGATGAGCCCCTCGATGGTAGGACGAATGCGCCTACAAAGGCCACTACCACCCAGTCCACGGATAAGTCTAGAGCACAAGATGTGATGGATAGACAACGTTCTAAGTCCGTTTCAGGGAACCAGCAAGAGCTGGAACTTGAGGATGAGTCTGATGACGAGAGCGACAAGATTTCAGTGAGCACCAAAAAGGGGCCCGAGAGCGAAGAAGTGAACCTTCATCAACGGAACTTCGAATTCAGATTTACGGTCGACAAATTACAGGGCTCTCTCTACAGGTCTGATCCTGATCATGTCAAGCCAGACCAGCTCTTGGTTGAGCTTGTAGCTGAACATTTCCACCTTGACTTCTACTTGAGGCCGTATGATATGGTTGCAGAGGTGCTGTTGAAATCGCTGAATGTAGACGACCACATTGACGAGGACCCCAGCCCAGAATTCAAGAAAATTATCTCAAGCCGTGGCTTTGGCGTTGACGAGGAAAAAGATCTGTTCAATCTGAAATTCGTCAAGGTCAATGATGGTTCTCCAGAACTGGACTCTACATACGAAGGCATTGCAACCCATCTTGACGTCTCCATATCAACGATAAACTTGGTAGTGACGCGAAAGACTCTTTTGACGTTACTAGACTTTGTACTTATCACCTTCACAAGTCCTGCTGAATCGGACTCAGCCCCTAAGGCTGTTGAGGACTCGGATGCCCCAGATCGCAAGAAGACTCAAGAATCTACTACACAACCAACACCCGGGTCTGACAAAATTCGTATCAAAGTTGATCTTGAAAGTGTTGCCTTAATTTTGAACAATGACGGGATACGCCTGGCCACGCTGACACTGAGCACGGCCAATGTTGGTCTGTTTATCAGCGGAGGCTCTATGCGTGTTGGAGCGAGGCTTGGAAACCTTTCTTTGGTAGACGATATCAATCAAGGCGCGGCTATAGATTCACCTCTTCGTCAGTTGGTCGCAATACAAGGCCAGGAGCTTGCCGACTTCAAATATGAGACGTTCGATCCAAAGAGTCGTGACTATCCCGGATATGACACGCAAATTTTCCTCAGGTCAGGCTCCATTAAGGTCAATTTTCTTGAAGAGCCTTTCCGGAAGATTATAAACTTCCTGGTCAAGTTTGGCAAAATGCAAGCTATCTTCAACGCCGCTAGGGAGGCCGCAGCGAACCGTGCTAGCCAGATGCAGGAAAGCACAAGCAAGATGCACTTCGATGTGTTGATCAAGACTCCAATCGTCGTTTTTCCTCGAGTAATGGTGTCAGATAAGCCTCGTGATCTCCTAACTGCTTATCTCGGTGAGATATATGCAAGCAATGAGTTCGTCAATTTCGGCTCGATAGAAGGCAACAAAATATCCGCTGGTATCAGGAATGTCCGTTTGACTTCTGAGTTCCACTACGATAATGATCAGTCTGAAGAGCTCGAGATGATTGACAAGGTGGACCTCGACTTCAATGTGACCATGACCGAGCATCACACAGACTCGAGGCGTCCGGATCTTGAGGTGGGGGGCAAAATGTCTCCGATCAACCTTCGTGTAGCTCAAACCGAATTGAAGTTTCTTATGGAGTTATCCCAGACGATACCCAGCGCTTTTGCCGCTGATGCGGATGATCAGACTGATGAGCAGGTCCTGAACGAGCTCCCCAAATCGACGACGGAGCCAGCACGGAAGCTCACCGAGCGATCTACGGAAGAAGAGCCACAACCCAAGCCGACTACCAATCAAGCCCCTGAGCTAGAGTCGAACCCTGAAGTCTGGACAAAACTTGACCTTGTTTTCGATGCTCCTACGATCGCTTTGGAGCTAATCCTAGCCAAGGAGAATCAGCCTGTAGGAGACCTCGAAGCTGCCAGTCTCTCCAAGTTTGCCTTGAATGACACCAAGGTAAAACTCCGGATGAAAACAGACGATTCACTAGAATCAGAACTGCTCATCAATTCCTTCACAATTAAAGACAGTCGAAAACGGGAAACAAACAAATTTAGAAAGATCATGTCGTTGATCAATGACGACGTTAAGCAACAATTCATGGCTAGTGTGACCATTTCTGGTGGGAAGGATAGGCACATGATTGCGATGCTTACAATCGACAGCCCGCGGGTCATCATGGCCATTGATTATCTATTGGCAGTGCAGGCTTTCGCCAACAGCGCATTCCCATCAGGGGAGCACATGGAGATTGAAGATGCCTCGCAGGAAGCTCTCCTGGGAAATGACACTGACAGCGGTGTCAGCACGCCAGTCGATCGAATGTCTGAGGACGTCACGAGAAAGACCGAGGTTGAGCCTGCTCAGGAAAGCTCAATGAGCATGTCATTTCGTGTCAACATTGTTGATGCGCAGGTCATTCTGATTGCGAATCCCACAATTTCCAATTCGGAAGCTATTGTACTAGGCACTAAGCAAGTCCTTGTATCTCAACAAAATGCTTTTACGCTCCAGATCACGAAGGTTGGCATGTTTCTGTGCCGCATGGACAAATTTGAAACAAGCCGATTGCGGATTCTCGACGACTTTTCCATAGCCATGTCCATGGACAGCCGCTCCCAGGGTAAGAAATCCTCGCTGATCAGTATATCTATTGAGATAGAACCTCTAGTCTTGCGGCTTTCTCTTCGCGACATCCTCCTTGCGCTTCAGATCGTAAATAAGGCATCAGAAATGTCAAATAACATCAGCGGTGACAAGAAGGAAGACACAGAACCAGAGAAGATCAAAGAGATTACTGGCACTGCAGCTAGTTCAACTAAACGCAAATCCATAGCTGGCAAGCCAGCATCAACTGCAGCCAAGCGCACTACCAAGTCCGTCCAGGCAAGCAAATCTATAGAGAAGTCTTCGAAGCCTTCCCAGAGCTCAATCGTAATGAAGAGGGAGGAAATGAATGCTACAATAGATGGTATTCGAGTCATTCTCATTAGTGACCTTCATGAGCTACCTCTACTAGATTGGAGCGTGAAAAAGTTCAATGTTGATGTTCGAGATTGGTCAAGCTCGATGACTGGTGATACTAATTTCGACACCTACATCAATGTATACAACTTCTCTAAATCTGCTTGGGAGCCTTTGATCGAGCCTTGGCAGCTGGGCTTCCACATCAATAGGAACATAAATCCCGAGTGTCTTTCGATCGAAGTCTATTCGCATAAGACAATGGAGCTTACGGTGACATCCGCAACTATTGCTCTTGCTTCCAAGTCGGCCCAATTCTTATCCACAGACGAGGATGTCCTGTCTAAGCCCCGAGGCGCGGATTCTCCTTACAGAATTCGCAACTACACTGGTTTCGATCTCAGTGTTTGGGCTGCTGCACGCGAAGAAGATTCAGGGTCCGCCGCAAAGGTCAGTGACGGGGAAGAAACTCAGTGGCGCTTTGATGATCCCACGACGATGCGTGAGAATCTATCACCTGATGGCAACGCTGGCATAGTTGGTCTTAAAATCGAGGGTAGCGGCTTCGATAGCATTGAGCGCATTGGCGTTAACCGTGAAGGAGAGACCCTGTACAATCTCAAACCGAGGAAAGATAATATCTTACATCGTCTTCTGGTTGAAGTGAAACTTGGGAGTGACAATGTCAAATATATTACCTTCCGTTCACCTCTTCTCGTGGAGAACAACACTCAGATACCCGTAGAGGTTGGAGTCTTCAGTCCGGAAGAAGGGCATTTGCTCAAGATTGAGAAGATTGCCCCAGGCGAAGCGCGGCCAGCGCCAGTCGGGGCGGCCTTCATGCATTCTCTTGTCGTCAGACCTGATCAAGGTTTTGGCTACTCCTGGTCGAATGAACGTCTGTTCTGGAAAGATCTTCTGAAACGGCCAACAAGAACAATAACATGCAGAAGCGAGAACAATGACCAATATCCGCCATTTTACTTCCAGATGAACGCGTCCTACGATAAGAATGATCCCATGACCAAAGTGTATCCTTACATGAGAATCAAGCTTCATGCACCTGTCGAGCTGCAAAATCTCCTGCCATATGATTTCAAGTACCGTATCTACGACAAGAATACCAAGAAAGATTGGACCAACTTTCTAAGGAAAGGTGGTGTCAGTCCAGTGCATGTGGTGGAGTTGTCACATCTGCTGCTTCTGAGCGTTGATATGCAGGATACTGTCTTCAAGCAGAGCGAATTTGCGGTGATTAACTCCAATACACAAGAAGAATTCCGTCGAGAGAATACTCTTGCCGTAAAAGACTCCCAAGGCATCCAACTAAACCTGAAGCTTCATTACTTCAACGTGCCTGACAGTGGCGGGGCATTCAAGGTCTCGGTCTATAGTCCTTACCTTGTGCTCAATAAAACGGGCCTAGAAATCAGCATACAGAGCAAGTCTATGTTCTCTTCGGCCAAGTCAGCTGCCGGTCAAGGTGTGCGTATGGATTCAGACCGGGGTACGCGGAAGGCACTTCCGTATATGTTCTCTTACCCTAATGATGACCGCAAAAATCGTGCGAACATCAAAGTCGGAGAATCAACGTGGAGTAAGCCGCAAAGTCTCGATGCTATTGGCAGTGCATTTGACGTAGTACTACCTTCGGCGAACGCGAAGTCTGAATTGCACGTTGGCATCTCTGTAGCAGAGGGTGAGGGCAAATACAATCTGACTAAGGTTGTTACCGTTGCACCTCGGTTTGTGTTGAAGAACAAGTTAATGGAGCAGATCAATGTTCGCGAACCAGGTTCTTCCAATGTCCTGAAGATGAAGCACGGTGAGCTGCTACCACTTCATTTTCTTCGACAGGCGCCGGAGAAACAGTTGTGTCTCTGCTTCGATGGGGTCAACAACCAGTGGTCTTCACCGTTCAACATTGCCAACGTAGGCACGGTCCATGTCAAACTCGCAAAAGCTGGCCAGAGGCAGCAACTCATCCGTGTGGAAGTGATCATGGAAGCAGCGACGATCTTCCTTCATATCAGTATTGAGAAAAAGCACTGGCCCTTTTCAATGCAGAATGAGAGCGATCTCGAGTTCATGTTTTATCAGACAAACCCCAACCTCGAGGAAGACGAAGAAGACAGGGGTACGGGGTTCAAACCCATCCGTTACCGTTTACCTGCTAAGAGCATCATGCCATACGCTTGGGACTATCCTGCAGCTAAGAATAAGGAGATCTTTGTCACTTGTGGTGGTGACAAGAATCGACGACGTGTGAAGCTTGCTGAGATTGGCAATCTTGTGCCATGGAAAGTTCCAATCCAGGGCAAGCAAGCCAGGATTATAAATCTAAACATCGTTGCTGAAGGTCCCACGCAGACACTGGTTCTCTCCAAATATAGACCGTCTCAGAGTATGTACCAGCAGAAGTCCGGATCAGCTCAAGCGTCACAGCAAACTGGCTTCGAAGTCAAAGACCTGGAGTCCGATGTCACATTCAAAGCCCAGCTTCGTCTCGCCGGCATCGGTGTTTCGCTAGTCAACACCCAGTTGAAGGAGTTGTTATACCTGACACTGCGTGAGATCGAACTCAAATACGGTGATTCCGCATTGTATCAGACCTTGAATTCTACCATAAAGTGGATTCAGATAGACAACCAACTTTATGGCGGGATCTTCCCAATCCTTTTCTATCCGAGTGTAGTACCAAAGACGGGGAAGGAGATGGAGGCACATCCAATATTCCATGCGATGGTGACTCGGGTCAAAGATGATTCATATGGTGTCATGTACATCAAATACTTCACGCTTCTATTCCAGCAGATGACACTTGAGCTTGATGAAGACTTCATATTTACAATGCTGGATTTTGCCAAGGTACCCGGCGCCTCCTGGTCTGAGCCAGTTGAAGGCAAACTTTGCGACGAAGATCTTGATATACCCGAACCCCATCAAGAAGAACAAGGACAAGATATCTACTTTGAACTTTTGCACCTGCAACCCATGCAATTAGACTTGTCCTTTGTTCGCACCGAGCGCATCAATGCTGAAGACACGGCTACCTCCTCGAATCCTCTGATGTTTTTCGTAAATATTATGACTATGTCCGTTGGTAACGTCAACGATGCACCTTTGAGATTTAACGCACTCATGTTGGAGAATGCACGCATATCAATTCCCGCGTTAATGGCCAATGTCCAAGCTCATTACACGCAGGAATCTATCCGACAGATGCACATTATCCTTGGCTCAGCAGACTTCCTGGGCAATCCTGTTGGTCTTTTTAACAACGTTAGCTCTGGGGTCGCCGACATATTTTACGAGCCTTACCAGGGACTGGTCATGACCGACAGGCCACAAGAACTCGGAATTGGTATTGCAAAGGGGGCTTCGAGTTTTGTTAAGAAGTCTGTGTTTGGATTCTCCGACAGCATGGCCAAGTTCACAGGCAGTATGTCTAAAGGCCTCGCAGCTGCAACGTTGGATAAAGAATATCAAGATCAGCGAAGGATGTCAAAGGCACGGAATCGGCCCAAGCACGCCTTGTATGGTGTCACATCCGGTGGCAACGCTTTCGCTACCAGTCTCGCCAGCGGCATCGGTGGCCTGGCACGCCACCCCATTCAAGGCGCGGAGAAAGAAGGTGTACAGGGTTTTGTGAAGGGGGTTGGCAAAGGCTTCTTGGGCTTGGCAACCAAGCCAGCCATCGGGGCTTTCGATCTTGCTTCAAGTAAGTGCTTTAGCCACATATTTCAAACAGAGTTTTGCTGATCACTCTGAAGATATGGCTGAAGGTGTTCGCAACACCACCACCGTTTTTGATCAAGAAGGTCTCGATCGAGTTCGATTGACCCGTTTTATTGGCATGGACGGGATTGTCCGCCCTTACGCCCAACGTGAAGCTCTCGGCCAATTCTGGCTAAAGACGCTCGACGATGGTAAATTCTTTCACGAGGACTACATCGCACATCTAGAGCTCCAAGGCAAAGATCTCATGGTCATGCTCACCTATAATCGTATCATGCTTGTGAAGACTAAGAAACTGAAGACCGAGTGGGACATCAAGCTGAACGATATCCAGACCATCAGCAAAGAAAGGACGGGCATGAACGTGACGTTGAAAGGCGGCACAAATGGGCCGTTCATTCCCGTGAGTGAGGAGAGTTCCAGGAATTGGCTTTACAAACAGATTGCTGTTGCGGTCAACGCTTTTAATGATAAGTATAATGCGAAGGGATAATGGCGTAATGAATGACGGTTATGTGTACGATTAGCGAGCGCCCATATTCGTTGGCACCGCTGGCGAGCATTTGCTTGATCCTTTAGCATGGTCTCACTACAGTTCACTGTACATATACAGAAATCCAAATTGAGCATGAGCTTAGGGACATTCACTTAAGCCTTAGAAAGAACATCGCACTTGACCTTACCGTCGTCTGTTCCGGTCACAACTTAGAGCCCTAAGATAGGTCGGCACATTGACCATGTCAGACTTTGCTCTAGTAGATTTTCATTAGCCTATGTAGTCAAACTATGGTCATACCATAACTGGACGTGTTACGCAAACTTCTGCTCTACAACAACTTCAGATGTCCTGTGACCTTATCAATTACACTCTTCGGTCCCGGCCCCACACCCAGTACCGTCGCACTCCCACTTGCTATCTGTGTCCGCCCAGCATCATGGATGACCTGCGCGCACAGTCCCAAACTAATAGCTTGTGCTTGTAACATCTGCATGTCTTCCTCAGACGGAACTTGCAGCGCTATCTTCGCTTGGCCGAGTTGTTCCCAGCGCTTGAGAAGAGGGGAGGTAGGGGCGTGAGAGAGGAAATACTTATAGCAGGCCAGGGTCGCATGGGAACATTGTGCTGCTATCTTGCCTGGAGGGAAATTATTAGCTTATTATCAGAATAGATTAAAGAGTCCATAGGCTTGGAAGAAGTATATGTACCTTTACCCATTCCCAAATCCGTCCTAACAACTAAGACAAGCTTGCACTCCTCCCTGTTGCCCTCAAAGGCCTTCAACTCCCCCTCCTGCTCCTGCCCAAGCTCCTCATCTTCGCTCTCTTCGTCCTCCGTATCCTTGACTTCTTTTTCTCCATTGCTCCTCAAATGCGTCATAAGCTCTTCATCCGAGCTATCCGGGTGTATTGTGACATCGTAATTGTTAGGCCAGCTTTTCTTGCTGCTGAATTTGGTTTTTGGTGAGGAAAATAGCCCTAGTGACGAGGCTTGGCCGATGAAGTAGCCTATTGAGACGGCCAATATGGCAGTTGCGACGACATAGGAGGTTGTAGAGGGTGGTGGGCGGTCTGGGATGGAGGTCATCTGATCAGAAGTGCTTACTCGGGACCATCTGGTGTTCGATGGCAAATTGAGAGCGGTAGCCTCACACTCCAAGGTATTTTGATAGGGCTGACGGAGTTGTTCCGCCGTCAACATTTTGCAGATATCAACATGTAACTCGCGCTTGATATGTGCATGACTACATCTTTACAACATTACATCTTCATGGCTGTCGAAATGCCACTCGGATCTTCAAAAGCACCTAGCAAATCTTGAACACTGACAGCTGCCAGCACGCTGCTGCGAGCGTCCATATCCGTCAGTGGCTCGCAAGGAGAGCTTCTGCCTCCTCCTTACCGAGTCCATTGGACTATTTCTACAATGGCAATCTCCAAGCCTCCCACCTTGGCCTTCCTCCGTTCCTTCTCCTCCACAGCACCCGTCTGCAAAACCTTCCTAGCGCGCCTCCGCACCTGCATGCCCCCATACCCCTACGGTCCCGCCCTCCAATACAAAGCCCGAGACCGCGGCCTCTACGGCGGCAGCGCAATCCAATCCGGCAACAACATCTCTGAAAGGAACAAAGGGAAGACTAGACGCACATGGCACCCCAATATTCACAACAAACGGCTGTGGAGTGATGCACTAGGCAAATTCATTCAGGTGAAAGTGCAGGCAAGGGTGCTGAGGACGATTGATAAGGTGGGAGGACTGGATGAGTATTTACTTGGGAACAAGCCGGCGAGGATAAAGGAATTGGGAGTTGAGGGGTGGAGTTTGAGGTGGGAGGTTATGAGGACGCCGAAGATAAGGGATAGAATTAAGGCTGAGAGGGTCAAATTGGGGTTGCCGGAGGGGGGTTGGATAGAGGAAATTGGGCCTTTAGAAAACAGAGAGCGGTCCGGGAGGGTGATTAATAGAAAGGCGTTAGTAAAAGAGGTGGAGAGAGTTGCCGAGGATGTTGTGGATGAGCTTGATGCTGCTGATGGGGGTAATGGACAGGTCATTGACGTTGAAGCCTCTACAAGGGTAGAAGGAGAGGATGTCGTGTCACCATCAGGGCGCACGGGTGAAGTCATGGAGCGAGAAGAATGGAGACATATGGAAAACGAGGAAGAGAGAGGGTCTTCAAGACTCATACATAAGTCACAGAGGTGATTTCAAAATTCAGTGATTGTGTATACCAAACGATGTTGCTAAAAGCATTTCGATACTGCAATCGCAGGCCAGAATTGAGCTCTGGGTATTCTGTAAAGCCACTGAAAAGCGTCTACGCTAATCGTACACCAGCCTGCCGATTCTTCTTTGCTGTAGCGCCCATAGCATTGTTCATGCCTGTAGCCTGGCTGCTATCTAATGAACTCATGGCTTCCCTCTTCTTCTCATCCTCAATCTTCTTCAGATGCTTCTCTGTCTTTTGTTTTCCACTGCCCTTCCCATGGAATTGATGACTTAGATGTTTGAACGCCTCTTTCTGGTTCATACTTCGGCCAAACTCGTCAACGTATTTGAGTTGTACATCGGGCTTATATTCGCGGTTGAAGATGTCAGTCATCTGCCGAGACTCCATCTGATCCCGGATCTTGTTTTCCTGACGGGCATATTCTTCCCTTTCACGCTGGGACATCCGATCAAGCTTGCCTGTATTTCGATCGCGCTCTCGTTGTTGACGGGCTTTTAGTTCGACTGCCGCCTCCCGCTTCTGCTTTTCCGTGAGGAAGCGGTCACGTTGGCGATGGAGAGCATTGACGTCCTGCTCAGTGTTTTGCTTGATGAGCCCACGCTGCGATAGCATTGCTAGAGTTGCGCCTATGCCTTGATTTAACGTCGCTTCCTCTTCCAAACCAGTGGCAGGAACGCCAGCTGGTGCCGGCGTTGAGTTTTCACGCTTGATCCGGGCGTCGAGCTCCTCGCCTGCTTCGATATCGTTATATGAACGGTCCATGTCGATATCGCCTTCTTCCTCCTCAGGTGAAGCCTCTTTTCTCAAGGGTGTAGTACCACGAGCTTTGACAGACTGAGCACGACTCTTCTCCTCTTCTCGGGATCGTTGTAGATTCGCAACAAATTCTGTAGTCTCGTCAATAACCATACCAACTTCTTCTGGCTGGATCTCCTCATCGGCTCCAGGAGTAGCTGCCTCTTCTCGCAGTTGCCGAGCAATGTCTTCAGGCTTAGTTCGTCTTATTTTTTTTAGCGCAGCCCGTCTCTGAATCGCGAGAGATGCCTGGAGATCATCATCATCGACTAGAGAGGTCGACTCCCGGGGTTTGTCTACATTCGCCGGCGTTTGAAGATCGCCGGCGTCAAGGTCCATCGTATCACCATGTATTTGAGTCTCATTGTTCGTTTCGACTGGGTATATATCATCTTCATCAATAGCTCTATGCCTGGTAGCTCTAGCCTTCTTCTTCTTAGGCTTCTTGATCTTGGCTTCTGAGACCTCTGCATAATCAGATGCTGGCACGTCCTCTTTTAAGATATCAAGGCTTATGAGCTTAGCCTTGAGCCTCTCGCCGACAGCGCTTTTCAACGCCTCACGCTCTTCCAGTGATGCACCCTGTCCGTCCAACGTGAATCGTTTTCGCTTCTTTCCATCGATCGTTTCGTCGTAATGTTTTAATATTGTGGAACCACTCTCTTCGCTCTCTGCGTGGGGATCATATACCGGCTTTCTCTTTTTGAGACTAAGCTTTTCGTCCAGGATCTCCCGCTCTTTCAAGTCCAAATTCTCAAGCTCGTCGCCTTCCTCTTCATTCTGGTCGATCGTTGTATCCTTAAGCGTCAGAACTTGTTCTTCTCCACCCTCGAAATCCTCTATCTCATGTGCAACTTTAACGCCAGCGAGATCCCCGGCCGTATGCTCAGGCATATTCTCCCGCTCAGCAAGCTCCTTCTCTAACTTTGCTAGCCGTTCCTTCTCGAGCTTTTTTCTTCGCTTCTTCTGCTGTAGCAACCATGTTTTCGTGTCCAGATCCACCGCTTCATCAGCTTCGCCTAGACCTCTGCCTTCTAGTTTGCTATACTTCTTGGCGGCATCTCGAGCTTTCTTGATCTTCTCAAGATTCGCTTCTCGCTGTGCTTTAGCATCTGCTTCATTTTGCAGCTTTTTCCAGTTGTCGTACCCTTGTGCTTGCCTTGATTCTAGAGTACTCCCTTGCTCTTCTTCCTCCGATGAGCTGCTTGCATCGTTTGATGGCTTGAATTTGGGGCCTCCCCCGGAAACCGGCAGAAGAGGCAGTCCAAGTGAACCGCGGACACGGTTGACTTCCTCAATAGAGTCCATGACATATACCGACACGCTGCCTCGAAGGAATAGGATATGATGGAGTGGTGAGGCGAGCTACAGTAATCAAATGAGTATCACAGTGAGAAGGCGACGGCTTATCGGTTCATTGCATAGTATTGTAGTAATACCTACCTCCTGTTCCCCACTGGCTAGAACTAGCGCCGGATAATCTTCGGCGGTCATCCATCATTAACTGGAAAAATTCTCTCTTGAATTTTCCTTTTCCTTCAATATATGAGGTCTGTGCAAGTGATCCTGGGGCCCTTCTATTAGGCGTCACTCGGTAGATCACTGGCAACTTGACGTCAAGGAGCCACTCTCTCTAGCGAGAAAATTTGTAGTGTCAATCTTCCGGTCGACAGATCTCAAAATAATTACTACCTTCAGTGCCTGAGCTCCCATCAGGTGAGCTCGGCCAAGAGGGCTGCCAAGGACGTCATATTCCAAGGCTTTGCCAAAGCTCGTTGAGCTATGAGGTTCGAGCAAAACCATGACTTGTCTACAATTATCCAACATACAGTATTTGTTCCTCTTTACCGTCTCAAATAGTTGGCTGCCTGATTCAGGAAATCGCCTGTCTTGTGGCTGCAAACTCGATTCCCTTTTGCATCCCTCACAGCTTCACCAATCATCCAGTCATATCCATTCCCTGTGTGGCTATCTCTTGCTGGCACCTTCAAGCTATCGATGGCCTGCTGCTCAGTCCTAGGCAACGTAGCAAGGTACGCTGCAAATTCGTCTATCGCATGACGGCTTGGGACCTGATCCGCCGTCATATCTTCCAAAAGTACTTTTGCCAACTTGGCAATTTCGTCGATCGTCGTAGGTCTCAACCCCCGTTTCAACTTTTTCTGGTCTATCTGCAACGCTGCAAGTTTTTGCCCTAGCGGATGGTGCACGATATCGCGTACGTCGGCTGGCGTGAACATCACCTTACTGAGTGGATTCCTCATGACACCGCCGTTACTCGTAATTGCTTGTGCCAATTCATCCATGTCCCAAGCATAGCCGTCCTCACTAACCCAAAAATTATCCCTTTGTATATCAGATACTGCATCGCCAAACATAGTCTCAGTATTGACGTAAGATCGATGGAGAAGTTCGTGCTCAGCATGCATCAGTGCTCTATCCGCAAGCATCTTCACATCTTCTGGAACCAAGGCCTTTATGGAACTCGCGCGCATGATTAGTGCGTCACGAAGTGTATCGTAATTCTTGTCTAGCAATTTTCTCGGTTCTCCTAATCCACTGGACAGCTTGTTGACGACTCCCTCAAGGTCCTCATAGGCAATATCGAATCCGCTTCTGCCCCCTTTTTCACTCTCTGTCATTGCTTTTGCGACATCTTTGACACTTGGCACAGGTTCCTTCCTCAAGACGTGACTCACCTTGCCCTGCGCCAAAGTAGCTATGTCCAAGGCATGCGTCTCTGAACCCTCTGAATTTATATTCGTTAGACCATGCCACAGCTTAGACTGCCCATGAAGAATTTTGGCCCTCATTAAAAGGACAGTGTATCCTTCCTCCAGCTCGTGCAATGCCGAAGACGGAGACGATATTGGCGAGACTCTTGGCTTCCAGCTCGTTCTAATCTTTCCCTTAGGTACTTTCCCATTCACTTGTGTATGGTTTCCACCTGTTGCATTGGCTTCTACCCTCCCAGCATTCGCTTCTCGATCGGCATCCAACCATGCATTTGCTTCCCAGTTGAATGGATCGAGTTTCAGCATTTCCTCCACCTGCTCCTTAGCACCTGAAAACCATCCGCACGCGTTATACTGTTGCATCAATATTCCACGGGCCTCTACTGCCGATGGGTTTTGGCTGATGTGCTCGATCAATTCGCTGATGAGCTCCATATCGGGGTCTGCGTAAATTTCATGCCGATTATCAGTGACTATAGAGGGGGCGTTGGCAGCGCTACTGCTTTCACTATTGAAGCGCAATGCAACCCTTAAGCCTTTCGCCGGCCATTGTCCTGGATTTGGCACGCTCGAAAATTGGGACATAGTGTAGGACGAGGAAGGCATGCCCAATTCAACCTGCGAGGGAAGCAAGTTGAAAAGCCTTCCCATGAACAATCATCATTCTCCCCGCACTCAACGCTAATTTTAGCTTCTTTTCGGTGAATCAGCCGAGGAATTCAATGAATGGAGGAAGCTGCAGTCACCTCTCCGTGGCAAGCAAGCATTGGCCACCGTGTAATTGGAAGATCACAGCCTCGCCGGAGTTAAGCGGTCCGGTGGCCTGTCACCCCTATCGCCCAATGAGATGGACCAGATAATGCCATTGATGTCAACCCTTGTTCTTAGTTCAGAGATTGGTCGGATTAACCTGGATTTCCCAGCCTATTACAGCGTGGGTGATTTAGAGCGGTGAGCTTCGTACTCACGACACCCTCGTCTTTATCTTCCACCGTGAATATTCAGCCGTCAGATCTGAAAACTCATGAAGTTTACTGATGTAAGCTTGCTAAGATTCCCCCTCTCAACATCGATGGGAGGCACGAGACGACCCAGCGTATAACATATCTAGGCAACCACAACTGATAGGCGAAGCAAAAGTTCCACGCCCCGGCACCTGCGCTATCAGGTACTTGTCCCGGCCACAGCTCTTTTTCCATACATGCGCCCTCGGTAATTTTACCCGGACACTCACTATCTTACTATCAATGCCACTTTTCAAAACCAAACGCTATCATGAAAAACGCGACGAAGACAAGTGGCGCCTTGATGTCAATGCTACCGTGGCCAAACTACGGCCCACAGATACGGATTTTCCCTGGACCAAATTACAGGAGTACACTACAGCCTATGTCGACAGAAGAGGAATTCTTACCCAGGAACAGATCGATGATCATCTCAAGGACTTGATAAAGAAGCATACTGAGCCAGAAGTGGCATTTGCAGCATGCGCAAGCGCCATGTCCACACGCAGCGTCAGAAATCTTTTGGCTGAGGGCCTGTGCACTAGCCACAACAGCTATTTCGGTTCCAGTCTTGTCCCGTCCTTACAAGCCATCGTAGCTGCAAATAAGTTGAAGCCAGAAGCAGCCAGCAGAAGTGAGCGTGATTGGGCCGTTGAGCTAATAGAACATTCTAATGGCTCAAATGCCGATGGGAAGCGGCTTTACAACATTGTTTCACTTTTAACGAGCGGAATGGCTGCCGACTTCCTTTTACGAGACCTTGCCATTGCGCTAGCGCACAACAGCTGTCAAAGCTTTGCGTTACACCTCGAGACTTTAAAGGCCAAGAATCAATGGGTGCAAGCTTTTTCGGCTGTCGAATGGCTGTCAAGGGTCTCAGCAGCATCCCTTAACCCGCAAGTGGATGGGTTTGGGCCTCTCCAGTTGCTTGATAGCTGTTTGCCAACGTGGCGAGCTTGGGCTGCCTGGAGACCTAATATGGCCCGTGTACACTTCTTGAACGAGACGGCTATCAATCGAAACGATTCTCTGCGGGATCTCCTCGCAATCGATGGACCGGACTTCACAAACCATGGACAAACATCTCTAAAAGAAGGGCTGATTGCACAAGGGCTCGTTCCCCGAGAACCGCGCTTTGTTCCCCAAACCGTCAATTGGGGAAGTACTCGCATCGAGCTCACTAGCGGCGCTGCAAATGAAATGCGCAGCATTCTTGACCGACTATCAAGCTCAATCGATGCGGCTTCTCAAGGCGGGCCGCACTACATCACATTGCTGGCACATGTCTGCACAGGCAAGACTATACGCCATGACGTGGTTCAAGTCCTTGAAGGCGTTGATTGCCTACCTCAAACCCTCATTCGTCCAATTTTACAGATCTACACGGAAGCCCACAATGAATCCACCGTGCTTCAAGCCTCCAAGGAGGTGTGGCTTGCTCTAGATAACGACCGCACGAGAATCTTGCGCGAGTCTCTGGCACCAAATATAGTAAGATGCACCACGCAGTATGTGCTGAAGAAGAAATCTCAGCTCTGGGAACGGCTGGCAAGCAACAAGCCTTGGAATGGGATAGAAGTTGATCTCATCAGTTTCGCTAAAGGCTTTCCGCGCACTTCTTGGCTGTGGCCTATGCTTGACCATTCTCTCAGGAACTATATTCTTTTCCTCGTCAAGGAACCTAGCTTGGAATTAATCAACAGCCTAGGAGCACTACGTATTTATACACAGAAAGCGTTACCTCGGAATTGCCTCTCTTTAATCAGCCAGATTGACGCATACTGCAGATCTTTGCTGTTTCCACGATTTGACATTGACTCAGAGTCGATAGAGCTAGTCAAAGCTCTAATGAGATTGTTTCAGCAGAGTACAGATGGAGATCGTCGGGATCTCGCACTGCAAATTGCACTATGCCCAGGCACTGAGAAGCAACTCAGCTGTCAACGAATATCACAGATCGTAGGAATCGACAATGATATTGTTTCCACAATCTTAGCTATCTTCAAAGGTCCTAAAGAATGTGTGAACTCGCTCTTTGACTTTTCCCGGTTTTTGGTGACAAAAGCCACGCCTGAGTTTGGGCATAGGTGGCGTATGATATTGTACAACGAGCTCCATAGCCAAGATGAACATATTCTCTCTCAAGCATTGCAGACTCTGACAATAGAACAATGGTTCCAGTGGCTCCAATTCATTCAGTCCTTGTTTCAGGATATGATGGATTGGTATTCGCCAACACTACTTCAGCCGGAATTACATACTTGGGCACAAAGACTTCGCGCCTATCTTCCTACCCTTGAAAGCCTCCAACGCAATTCTGCATTGCCGTGTCTTCTGAGAGGCTACAACGCATCAACGAATGAAAAATTTGAGCAGATATTGATATGGATTCAAGGGACCCAAGAAATTCATCGACGGAAGATCATAGATCTCGTAATAGCGGATCTAGATGTTTCTGGTAGTAATGCAGGAGTGATTGAAGGAGAGCTAGCCATAATTTCCAGAACAACCTCGAAGTGTATCGAAGTCTGCCTTCACATACTGGAAGCTTGTCAAGAAGGATTCATGCGATTCGCTGAAATATACCTGAGTGGCTCGCTGCAGAGTCCAGATATGTCTGCCGTGGACCGCAAAGCACTCATAATCTTGGCTACCCATCGTGGCGTTCATATAGAAGCCGACGGCCCTCGAAGTGCAGATATATCAAATGTGGCTGAGGATTACTTTGCGGGGGGCTTTGAACAATTGCTCACCGACGCCCAGGGTTTGGAAAACCTAAGGCTATCTCTCTGCGCAGTGGATCCTGATAGTGTGTCAAGATTACTCGCAAAGCTTCATATAGAAGCACCTTCAGGCTTCGATGACATGCTTGCAGAGCTTCCAATGAAAATTGTTGATATGGTCGAAAGAGTTGGCGAAAAAGAGGTCGAATTACGATTCCCCATAACGAACCTCAGCACGCTTGAGAAACATGCTATAGCTGCAGAAGAAGATGAAAGCTTTTTTGTCCGTCTAGAGTTTTGCTCCAATGGCATACCCACCAAGTTCTGTGTCCATCTTGCTGGAGCAGACTTCGATGGTACTAGGAAGCACACTCCGTGGAACGTATCTCGAGGTAACGTGGCACCGCAGCAACACCTTTGTCACGGCCAATCGAGTCGTGGTGTATATCAACTGTCGCATATCTTGGCGCGACATCTGCGTCAGGAAATTAGCTCTTTGGAGGATATATACTCCTTGATAAGTAAATCAATTCCTAACATGTCACGGAGTTGTCTCGTCTGTGGATGTGGAACAGCATATTTGCGACGGTCTACAACATGCCAGAAGGACAGTTGTCGAACAATGTTCTCGGGTGCTGATTGTGGAATTGTTCTGGCAGACATCATCTGGCAAGATCCAACCCTGGCAGATCTCTTATTGACAATGGTTAGTGTCGCGGCCGTAAGTGGCAGGATGGATCTACTTCCCAATTGCCCTATCAATCATGCTTCATTGGTTGCCAGTCTGTTATGCCAACTCCCCACTGTGGATGCACTCAAGAAACACCTTTCCTCTTGCATGAACGTTTATGGGAACTCATTTCGATTGAGCAAAGCTCTAACAGATTATTCACCCATGCCAGACCAGTTGAGCCAGGTGCTCATGTGGGCCTGTAATGGCAATCGTGGGTTCCTCACCCCGGCGATTGACCAGTTTCGAATACCAAGCTTCGGGCCACATCAATTTCTCTTAGCTAACGCTGCACCAGAGCTAGAGATGGCTTTCGCTGCCCATATGACGACCCCTCATACACCTGGCGGTGTTCTTTTTCACGGTACATCGCTCGACCGCTTACATGCCATTCTGTGTCAGGGCCTAAGGGTCCTCAGCAACACCTCACTCAAGCGAAATGGTTCTTCCCTAGGAAGCGGCGTCTACACAGCCGATGAACCCACTACGTCATTGTATTATGCGAGTGCTGGAGAATCTGCGGGCTCGTGCTGGAGCCATAGTTCCTTTTCCAAGCATCGCGTTCTGCTTGGGTGCGAATTCACGGGACAGAAGCCTGGGACAGCCGGCATTCATGTCATCACCGATCCGACGAGGTTGATGGTGAGATATGTTTTTATGCTAGACCCGAATACAACAATCGTGCCCCAGGCAAAGGACGTGACACCCGCGATGCAAAGTGTTTTCGCCAGCTTGAGGTCGGCGGCAGTATGAATCTCGAGCAAGAAAGAAACCACCAGAACCGGAAACCGTAAACTTCGAATTACCTCGATCCCCGTTCTTTTTCTGTGATTGATAAAGTCACGGAGATCGGAAGCGGTGCAAATGCAGGAATAGATGGAACTACAAAGGACTTACAAAAGGTTGATTGACCTATGGATACCATCCACAAATATCACCAATCTCGCGCGCCCCACACCTCGCAATTATCTGGATACTAGCACACCCCTCTGAGTTTGAAAGGCTGTCGTTGCACATGATTATCTCCACACTCATTTTGTAGTGAATGCAGGTCAATACATGGCCAGTCAGCTCGCTGTCCAGCTTCCAGATGTTGAGGTTTAGCGAACGATATGACGGTCTTTCCACGAAGATTACGCATTGCTCTTTTGTTTCCACGATCTCAATGATAGACATGATCCGGAATGACCAGATGAACTAAATTGAATCCGAAGGAAGGAGATAAAGGAGATTGCGTTTCAGCCATTCAAAGCGAGAGTTGCTTGGGAGCATATGGATTTCTTTGGAGAATCATATATGAAGACAATCAGCATCAAATATATCAATTTGAAACATATCCCATCATCCCATGAATAAGGGGGTTATTCTTCCCTCATCTAGATAACCCATCATAAAGTAAGTAGTCTATATAACAAAGCCCACCAATGCTCCCTAAGAAGAAAAACGAGTAGGTATGGTACAAATTTAACGCCTGGAATAGCCCGGGCTATGTATTTGCCTCGTCGATAAAAGAGCAAGAGAAGGACTTCATATGCTTCCCTTGTTTTGCAACGCCTTCCACTGTTGGTAATATTGATCGAACTCTTTTTCGCAATACCGGGCAGAGTCTAGCTCGCAGCCGACGAGTCGGACAACAAATTCACCCTCTTTGTGCATTACTTCTTTACCGCCGCGGCTTGCGATGTCGACGCCGTAGGAATTGATGAGATGTTGGGGGACGAGGGCGAGTTTGGTAAGGATGGTGGGATGCCATTGGACGATGTGTTCCTGTGGGAGACTTGTTAGTGCCGACAGGGCAATGGAGGGTGGGAAGTTGTAAGACGTACCAATGCATGCCCCTCCGCTTTCTGAAAGTTGTAGCTTCGGTAGAGTGGGTCGAACCAGGTGTCCAGGAAGAACTTTGCCCATTCTCCGCGCCGTAGTAGGAAGCTACCTTGTGCAAGCCCTTCGTTATCTTGCGTAAGTATCAAATCGACCTTATCGCCCTTGAGATGCGAGAACGTCCGTATGACACTATCTGGTGGAACCACCGGTTTGTCTCTAAGCATCAATGATTCGAGGCGCTTGGCGTCTAGGACGTGGGACTTCAGATTTATTGATGGATTCATTATTAGGCTGTGGGGTGAGAGGAGGAAGAAGAAGGTAGATTTGGGGAATTTGGTCATGGCATGTCGGAGGGCTGGCACTATCGCCCAGCTTCGTGGTGAGGTCCCAATCTCGTAGTCTGCTACTTCAGGGAAGAAAGTTGCGTAGCCTGTTCAGACTCGTTAGAACCAAGCGTTCCACAATCCCTATCATTGTACAAACCTTGCTTTCGCGCATAGTATTTCCTGTTTTCAACTATCCTATCCCTGTAGTCCTGACTCATAGTCGCTTCATCTAGCACCGTTACAATGACAACTTCCGGTGTCCCTGAGGGTATATGCTCTGACGAAGTCGAGAAAAGGTACGTGCACAGCCATATCAGCAGCAGCGCAGCGCATGCTAGGAGTCCACCAAATTGAAGCTGTTTCCGTCGTATAGGAGAGGATCGAGATGCTCTTGCGTAAGGAGGAGGTTGTGATGTTTTTCGGGGAGGAAGTGCGAAATGCATGTCAGAGGTATAGGGGAGGTTTTGGGGGTTTATCGGCGGCTCTCAAGGTTGGGCAAAAGGCCAAAGGCCTTTAGAGCCCCCGTGGGCGACAATCCGTCCACCGGGGGAACAGTAGCGGAACAAGGCAGCCTGGTTGTATGTAGTTCTTTACGCGATACAGTAGTATACAGTCTTTTTGTGCAGATGTCGTATAGGTAGAATTGTCGTCCGATTAAGAGCAGCAGTATATGCGTGTGTGAGGGTGGAAGATGTGTGCTCTTTTAAGCCAAGCATTTAATTAGGAAGGGAAAATTACATCCGGTTAGCCCTCCCGTTTTTAGTTTCCCGGATTAGCGTCACTGCAGACCCCTGTCATGTTGGAGCTATTTTGTTGCCGTTTGATATCAAGCAGTTGCGCCTTTTTTTTCCTCACTGTACTTCGTTATTCTTATTGCTTTACTACTAATACTTCTACCTCACTCATCATGCTCTCTACTTGTCGGATAGCTACACGTCACGCTGCCCTACGCGGTTCACTGCCTAAGTCCCTAGCTACAAGATCAGCTTCCGTGTGGGCCAATGTCCAACAAGGTCCTCCAGTACGTCTATGGACCCATTGCGCAATTGACTACGGCTGACAAGTTCTTAGGATGTAAGTATAAGCTACATGGGCTTTGGCAAGTAGCATTGCTGATGCGTCACTGTCACCAAGGCCATCCTAGGTACGTTTTGCATCCAGCACTTCAGACCCGGATCCTGACATGCTTCACAGGTATTACTGAAGCCTTCAAAGCGGACAGCTTCCCAGAAAAGATCAATCTAGGAGTAGGAGCTTACCGTGGGTAGTATCGAGTTAGTTTCCTACACGGTGCTAACATTGTGCTAGGCGACGACCATGGGAAGCCATACGTCCTACCTTCTGTGAGGACAGCTGAGAAGAAGATTATTGATTCAGATCTCGATAAAGAATATGCCGGGATCACAGGTGTCCCTTCGTTCACCAAAGCCGCCGCAGTCCTTGCATACGGCTCCGGCTCTGACGCCATCGCCAACGACCGCATTGCCACCACCCAGTCCATCTCCGGTACCGGTGCGCTGCGAATAGGAGGCGAGTTCCTCGCACGCTACTTTCCTAGCAAGAAAATCTTCATCCCTACACCAAGCTGGGCAAACCACAATGCCGTTTTCAAAGATTCCGGGCTTGAGGTCGTCAAATACAGATACTACAATAAAGATACCATTGGACTGGATTTCGATGGTATGGTGGAAGATCTTAAGAATGCACCCGAAGGCAGTATCATTCTTCTGCACGCCTGTGCACACAACCCTACCGGCATTGACCCTTCAGAAGCACAATGGAGGCAAATCAGCGACGTAGTAAAGGAGAAGAACCACTACCCATTCTTCGATATGGCATACCAAGGCTTTGCTACCGGCGATACCAAGAAAGATGCCTTTGCAGTCCGACATTTCCAATCCGAGGGCCATCAATTCTGTCTTGCTCAGAGTTTTGCCAAGAACATGGTATTACCTTGGCCATAGCACTTTTCTTCCCCAAGCTAGTAGCTAACAACGCCCAGGGCCTTTACGGCGAGCGCGTCGGCGCCTTCTCCATCTGCTGCGAATCGGCAGAAGAAAAGAAGCGCGTAGATTCACAGATCAAGATCCTCGTCCGACCTCTCTACTCGAATCCCCCCGTCCACGGCGCTCGTATCGCGTCAGAGATCCTGCAAAACCCCGCGCTCAACGAACAGTGGCTTGGAGAAGTCAAGGGGATGGCTGAGCGGATTATAAAGATGCGGGCACTGCTAAAGGAGAATCTTGAGGCTCTGGGTAGCAAGCATGACTGGAGCCATATTACATCGCAGGTATGGTCGTTCAATCTCGCATTAATGTTGAGATCTCCAAACTGAAATGCATATTAGATTGGTATGTTCGCATACACCGGCCTGAAACCCGAGCAAATGGATCAATTAGCCAAGGAGGTACGTTGTCATACTTCCTCCACCTAGTGACATACAACCACAGTCACGCTGACGTATCCTATAGCATTCCGTCTACGCAACCAAAGACGGAAGAATATCCGTAGCGGGAATCACAACCGCCAACGTAAAACGTCTCGCCCAGGCTATTCATAAAGTCACTTCCTAAATACTAGTATGAGATATCTAAATTCTGCAACGAGCCGTTGTTCATTGTTCACTGCATCCTGTTCTGGAAAAAGAAAACCTACTATTCAATTGAGCCTGTCGTTGCATCTAGCGGGAGGGAGGGAAAGTGTAAGTTTATCTAACATAGAAAACCTTAGATTGGATGGATGGATTGAATAGAGAAAGAGATCACCTAAGTTTTGCTATACAATTCAATTTCCTTTCTTCTCTATGATTTCATATCTGTGAATTCTATCATCAGTCTTTGACTGTATTATACAAAATTTCTCCACTTCTCACCTTACAAACTCTTTCCACATCGGCGCGAAGAAAAAGAGAATTCAGGTGTCTATATTCCTTTAATCCCTCCAACCGGTGCTCTTCGCAAAGAAATTTTCTTCAATCGTTCACGCTTCCACAATATCAATGGATATTCCAGCTCGTATCCCATACCCAAACTTCCCTCTCCAGGTTCTCCTTTAGAAAAACCACACAATTCCAACAATCCCGGCAAGGGTTGAACTGCTATATAGATGGATACAGGATACATATGTCTAAAAGTCTAGAAGCTATGGAATGTATCTAATATACATGATGGACGAACAGGATAATACCTGATGGTAGTAAAATAATAGTGACGCTAAGTGAGTGGGGCATGCCCATGTCCTCGACAATAAGGCGTTCAACCGCTCTTCAGAAGAGCACATCCAGAGATTCAATCCTATAGCACGAAGCAAGCGAAAAGAAGGGCAGGAAATATATAGGGAGAGTGGGTTAAAGTGATTTATAGCGCTGTTCTGTTGTTTCGAAAAGATCTGTGCGAGGATTACAATCATGATGGATATTGGTTGTTGTTTTTGCTGATTCGATGCTAAAATGTCCACTGTTTCGTTCAATATGGAAGCTTCCGAAAGAATCCACCCGATAGGTCTCGGTACACCGTGTGTGCTTTATGCGGTTGTCTCTGGGTTTGAAAGCGTTAGGTATACGTCGCCTTGGCTTGGGGAACCAAGCATGGAGTGTTAAGGTCTTAGTTCCCTGCTATACCTATTCTTCTTCTTTCAAGCTTTTTCCTATTCTTATTTTTTTTTTCCTGCGTGGTTCCATTATTCTTCTTTCCACGCTTCTTCCCACTCCCCTCCTCGCCCTCTCTATATCCACCAACGCCTTCAGCTTCCGGAGCCTTCGTCCACGATTTTGTTCCCCATTCCATAACTTTAGCGAGACCGCCTCTGCTCTTAAATTTGACGGCTTTTGGCTCTTTGGGAGCAACCGTGCTGGAACCTGCAGCAGTTGCTCTCCTTTGAAATTTGGTGACTGTTGGCTCTTTGCTTGTTTTGGGAGCAACCGTGCTAGAACCTGCAGCAGTCGCTTTATTTTGGTTTTTCTGGTCCAGGTCCCATTGCATCCTTCTATGCTTCTCTTTCGACTTCTCGTCTTTGAGCTCCTTCACCTGGTGATTTGTTCGTGGCGTGGTGGTATTGAGTTCCCGATCCGTCTTGTCGCGGCGGTTCATTTCTTCATATCGTTTTTGTTGCTTGCTTGTACGATCACTGTCATATTTTGGCGGTGGCTTGGCTTTTGCCGTGCCTGTGGTGCTGTAGGCACCGCGACCCATGGGCTTTGTTTACTGGATGTACGTTTTGATGAGGTTAACGGTACTGCTTGTGATAAATTGGATGTTAAGGATGTTCTAGATCTAACGTTTTATTAAAATAATAATAGTTAAATATCTAGCACCGCCTGTATATACGCTTACGCCTTGATTAAGGTATTGATTTACAAGGCTGGGTGGCGGAGTAGCAATCCTTTAAGGTCGGCTAGACTTATTATAGCTGCTGACCTTGTAATGCCTACATTGTCAGCTTATAACCCTAGGGTAATGTAGTAGGAATCACTCTAACGACGGCTAGTTTTATTGCTGCTAACAGAGCCTAGCTCTATACTCTATACATCTAGGATAGGAGAGGAGGAGGAAAGATAAAGGGAGATGTTGTAATATGGCTATCCCATTTCCACCCTCGCCTAGCTAGTCCACCAACATCTTCTCATTTCCGCATGTTCCTGCGTCTTCTGCCCCTCTTCCTACGCATCTACCGTGTAGAGTATCATGTATATAGCAGAGGCTTTCCATAAAGCATATTGAGACAGGCAATGTAATGTTTACCCTCAGATCCTTCGTCCTCCTACATTGCGACAGGAGAGTAAGACAAAGTGATTCACTACGCTGTTGTTCTGATGTTTTGGAATAATCTATGTAAGGAGTGGATATTATTATAATAGGATCACTCATTATTGCTTGTTCGATGCTGGGATATGCACGTTTTGGAATTATATTATGCGATGGTCTCTGGGTTGAGAGGCGTTAGGTATAAGTCGCCTCGGTGGAGTAGAGATGAGATATGTATTCGTTCCGTGCTATGTTTCCCCCTCTCTATTCCCTCTCTTTTTACTCTCCCTTTCCTCTCCCTTTTCCTTTCCTCCTTCCTCTACGTATTCTTCTTCTTTCTATCCTCCTTCCCATTCTTCTCCTCGCCCTCTCGATGTCTATGGTTTGGTGATAAATCCCTGAACTAGAGCGAGGCCGCGTCTGCTTTGGGAACTGGGGTTGTCTGGGATTCCGGGTGCTGTCGGCTTTGGGCTTGTTTTAGGAGCAACCGTGCTGTGACTTTGGCTTTTGTGGCTCAGGTCCCATTGCCTCCTTCTTTGCTCCTCTTTCGACTTCTTGTCGTTGAGCTCCTTCACCTGGTGATCCGTTCGTGGGTGGATGGTAGCGAATTCTCGATCTATCTTCTCGCGGCGGTTCATTTCTTCCCAACGGGCTTGTAGCTTGCTTGTAGGACCACTGTTGTTTCCCAGCGGTGGCTTGGTTTGCGTGTAGTGTTTTTTAATATTTAATACTGATGAAGAATAAGGGGATTTGCTTGTATCACCATCGCGCACACGGGAGGAGCCTCTGGCACCATAGGCAGCCATGTGCCTTGTCTACCGTATGGGAATATTGCTGAGGTCAATGGCACTCCTTGTGATATATCAGATACTGAGCACGTCCTAGATCTACCGCTCTGTTGTGGTAATGATGGCGAATAACTAGCACCCCCCGGGTATGCCTTCGTTGAAATGTCAGCTTACAAGTCGGGATGGCGGAGGAGCGATGACTCAAGGTCGGCTAGACTTGTTGTAACTGCTGACTACCATCGGCAATGCCTGCATTGTCAGCTTATAATTCCAGGGTGACATAGTGGGGTAGCGATGTTGACGAATCACTTGAAAGTGCGGCTTTTGTTATTGCTGCCAACAGAGTTCAGCTCTGTACTCTCAGTCGTATATTCATATAAAAAGCCAGTAATCCTGCCATGGAACCTACAGGTTTCCACCTATATTCGTCGCACATTGCGCGCGATACATCACTCAGTATCTACAGAAAATTTGCGATTCTAAATACTCGCAACATACTTTACCTTCAGTCGGAACTAGCAGACCTGGAGGCACAGCTCCAACGACTTGACGCAGAGGGTAACGGTGAAGAGGTTGATAATGATATTTGGGCGATTTCTCGCGATTGGCGGAAAATGCGTGACGCTGGTGTTTCTTTTCAAGATAGCAAGCCCACCGTGGCAAGCACACAAGAGAGCCAGGATCCGCGCGCTTCTTGGAGTGTAGTGCTGAAAATAAGGAGGATACTGAAAGAATACAGTAGGTTGTCGCGACTGGAATCAAGCTCGGATCTAGTCCTCACCTCGTTCCAGACGAAGCACTTCAGGCTCAAGCCTGGCTACACTCACTCGAGAAACCGCCCAAACATATGCAAAAATTAATGAGGACAGCTGTAGAATGGGACCCCGATCTACGGACAAGCATATCGGAGATTGACCTGGAATACCTTGACTCGAAGAATTTCCGAGACACGATTAGTCTCACACCAGATCCTAACCCTGAAGCTTTTTCACGCTTTCTTGCCAACAAGCTCGGTTGGCTCTTTTTATCTAGTAAAGAGAGACAGGAAGGGCAACAGAAAGGTTTCACTGTGTTTTCAGACAACCGTATCCGCAGGACAACAAGACTCGTCGCTGTTGTGTTGTCATCTATTCTGCCGGTTTTGTCCATTGTCATTCTCTATTTTGTGCACTCAACAAACGTCCACATAGGATTGATAATCGTCTTCTCGACTTTGTTTTCTGGCGTCGTTGCACTTGTGAGCGATGCCAGGAACGTGGAGGTTATGGCGGCAACCGCTGCCTATGCTGCTGTTTTGGTGGTTTTCGTGAGTGGTAACTTGCAATCACATTGATACTTAAACTGCAGATGCAGGTTATGTATTCATTCAATCTCTTTCTTCAATCCAGCTGTGTGCTTTATATCCACGACACGTCAAAACGATTGACCGAGGAAGAATTGTCACAGCCAAAGCTCGCCAGCAGGGCCGACGCTCGAGTAGGACAAAGGCAAATCCTAACTTCGAGCCTAGAATTTGTCCCAGTACCAGTAGAAGGTGGCCGATGCCAGCCTCATGGACTAGAAATCAGCATCGCCGAAAACGTATTGCTAATTCGGGGCTTGCCCGGATAGGAAATCTTTGTGCAAATCCCAGAAGCATTGGCGTGAGAGCAACTTGACCATCGTCATCCCGAGCACGCAGACTGCCGCATTGACATAATTGTTGCGGAGTTAACAGCTGTCCTTAGAAAACAACCATCATTCACCGACTAATGCCTTATTGCAGAGCCCCCACTTGTTGAGAGAAGGTTATGTCGGCACTGCAATGTTTCTTGTCCTTACTTTAATCCACTAGAAGCCTACCTTAATAACCAGCCTCAGCACGTGTTCTCATTGTTCTCATTATAATACACGCGCTTCGATGGTTCTCCAAAGCGCAGTACGTTGTACGTTGTCCTGCGCGGGGCTCCCGCAAGTTGCTCAGGTCGGAAGGTATGGACAGGATACCGACATCGTCTGTCAATTGCGGGTATCCACATGATCTCTCGGGGACCAGCCCTGGCCAAGATGGGGAATGGCCCGACATGCCACCAACCGGGTACACCATGGACGTACACCGTACAACGGTTATCCACATACTAAAGTAGAAAAAAGATGGATTCGGGATGATCGGCAGTACCGGGTATTCACATGCACATGGGAGGCTTTTCTGGTATAGGTAAGGGACGTTGCTGTTGTGCTTCTCGGATGATCGGCTGGTGCACCTGGGACGCTGAGTTTGGCTTAGGTCTGTCGGATATGCGTTAGCAGGATTGGACGGATGTCGACACGGACCAATTGTCGCGCTATCCAGCTATCCATGTACTGCTGGCCGGCTCCGACTGATGCACTGGCGAAAGTTAGTGACATATCGCTGCAAGAAAGGCTCCCAGATGATCGACGTGGCCCTGCAGCAGCGCACCACGCTTACTACTGTGTAAGTGTAAGCCTTTAGTACCGTTCACACACGAGGCCGAGCCTGACCATCAAGCCATTGACCCTTCTGACGAGCTGAAATGGTCTGATGGTCGATGCACGGCTCGGATGAGGAAGGACCGAAGGTGAGAGGAGTGCAGAGTGCAGGGTGCAGCAGGCCGATTGAATTGTTTGACCTATTTGACCTATGATTGCATTATGATACGCTGCGGTGTTTTGCATAATTTCACCGACTGGCAGTGAGATGGTAGGAGGGCGGAATGATGCTGTTGGTTGTTCTAGACCGCAGTCGAATTTAAAGATAAGGCTCATCCGGGGCGGGGATCTTCGTGCTTAGGACGCACGTCGGCGTCATATGTGACGTCCGGGGGCATCACTAGCCAAAAGGAAAAGAATTATTACAGAGTACGCACTTTTTAATTCATTTCTTTCCGCCTTTGTATATTGTATGCGTGCTGCTGATAGATACAACAACAGCAACAACAAMAACAATAAGCCAGTCAATCAGTGGCAACTTGCTCGCACATGTATCTTAGAGACGGCACACGCAGGAGATGGTCGTCCCTGACAGAAGGCCCGAGTAATTAACAATCAATAATCCTATCAAACGCAGATTGACGATTCGGAAAATACCTAGGTATCCCTCTGATTAGCATGATCTTCAGCGAGTATAATTACCTTAGCTCATTGCTCACTTTTGTTCCCACATGGAATATGACCTCGACTCGAATTGCTCCAATTGCACAAGCTATCCTTCAGTAGAGAGTAGAGCTAGAGCTACAGCAGTACCGACATTGTTGCTGTTTGTAGATCCGGAAGCCATACACGGGCCTAATGATGGTAGTGTTGTAGTCAGCCAATGAGCAAAATCTCCTCCTTCATCCTCCGGAGCTTATGATCTCATGCCTGGGAGGAAACGAAGTACCTACTGAGTAGTTACATAGTAGCCTCTGCCAATGCACAACGAGACTACGCTTGAACTCTTAGTCTCCTCTCGCCGATTGCCTCAATTGCCTCAATTACCTTACTCTACCTACTCCAACATTCTTTGGCCCCTCCTCCGCTAAATTCCTCATGGACCCCCTACCTCCCCACTACCGCTAGGGCTATATCTACGCCCAAGCTCCCTGCAGGCTGCAATAGCCCTTCTACTCCTAATCCTAATCCTAATCCTACAGAATAAACACATCTCGGCTCTTCTGTGCAAGGCCCATCCAGCTACTGCAATTGCTCGACTGTGCTTGCTGATCCTACTGCTACCCGCGCCCCCAACCACTCACCGTATTCGTCCCTCCCTATAGCTTGTGTATGCATCATTGTTGCTGGAAGATTCTCTGCTAGACTCGCCATAAACCCTTTGCTGTTCCTGTACGGCCTCGTCCGTTTGCCTTTATTAGAAGCTCTCCGTGCTGACCTTTCAACAGACTCGATACCTACTACCTACCCTCCTGCCCCTGTGACATCCTTCCCCACACCACCTCCACCTACGCTACATCTGCATCAGGCACACGCCGTGCTCAAGGCCTTTGCCAGCCTTCGCATGTGAGATACACAATACCATCTGCCTCCAGCACATGCACCTACAGATCAATTCCCACCCGGCGTACCCATCACTCCATAGGTCGATAAACTTGTCATAATCCCTACCACACTCGCTCTCGCGCACACCTGTACAAATCGATAGCTTTTCGGCAAGATGGCGGCTCGCTCGGAGAATGCCGAGGTATCTCTCGCTCCCGCTCAACCACTATGGCAGAGGCAATATGGTCGAGTCACTGGCTGACATTTCGCTGGTAGTCTGACGGATCCCCAGACCTCCCTGATTGTGGGGATGCAATCGATCCAACCACCTTTGAGCAAATACTCGAAATGGATGATGACGAGGAAGAAAGGGATTTTTCGAGAAGCATCGTTTATGGCTTCTTTGATCAGGCAGAAGTAACATTCACAAAGATGGACGCTGCCTTGTGAGTCTTAGCTCTATCAAAGTCCAATCCAACCCTTCGATTGACGCCCTGGGCATCACGCATTCTCTCCGTCACAGCTGACCGCGTGTTCCTTGCAGAGATTCAAGTGATCTATCCACACTATCCTCTCTGGGCCACTTCCTTAAAGGCTCCTCCGCGACCCTCGGCCTAACCAAGGTCAAAGACTCGTGCGAGAAGATCCAACACTTTGGCGCAATGAAAGACGAGAATGGAACACACGATATTACAGATCGCCAAAGATGTCTTCAGCTGATTAGGGATACACTGAAGAAGGTCAAGGTGGAATATAAGGAGGCGGAGAAGATTCTGAGAAGATTCTACCACGATGCGGATATGTCTCAATGAGACACCGTCCTAGGAGTAGATGTGGGAGGGAAAACAGCGCCACGTCGCTATATGAAGGGGGAGAATGACATGTGGCCATGGTGTAAAGCTGCAGCGGTATCATTAGTGATCGGCTCAGCGCTACTCGAGATCCAGGATTATAAAGTGCGATCTGTTTTACATTCCTTTGCAGCCACCTGACTTTGCATACAATTCAATTTCAGTTGATGATATCTAGCCATTGCCGATGATTATTCCAGACCCTCCCTCTACCTGCCTCCTGTTCTCATCAATCGCAAGAGAAAGGGCGATCCGAATCATGAATCCACCCAATCGACGTCACAGCATGGTCTATATGGCACCTCCTAATAGTCATGGTAATCTTGGTGCTTGCTGGGCACTTGAAATTCAAAACGGTGTGAGCCCAGCAGTGACATGAAGCTGCTCGAAGCGCTTTTGCAAATGATCGATTTCCCGCCCTTCGGACAAACCTCCCGCATGAACTCCCGCCATTCTCCTATGAACCCTGGCATGATCGACATACAGGACATACAGGTTGTCACCCCCCATTCCATCGCGTTGTGGACTTTCATCCAAACTAGCTAACAGCCGACTCTCTGATCTGTCTCTAATTTTAACAAACCCACAGCTTCTCTCCATTCAACACCACCAACCCACTTCCACTCTACTCTATCACTACCATCCCCTACCATCCCTCCATCCCCCACCCTCAAACCTCTCACAACCCCCATCTCCTCCCGCGCATCCCTCACTGACAAAACGCACCTTCATCCTCAAATCTCTATACCTACTCCAAACCACCCCATCCAATCCATTGACCATAATCATGTCCTCCCAACCAACGGCGAAATCCTAAACCCCCCTCAAGCTACAGCTCCACCTCACACACAAGCAGAACCAGCAATATCACACACCCTCTATCTATTCCCGTCCCACCTCCCCCTTACTCGCTTCCACCCTAAAACTTCAGCATCTCGTGCGCACCCACCCATCCCTGCGTATCCACCCATCCATCCCTCCATCCATCCATCCATACCACCCCACTTACCCCCAGAAATATCAATATCATAGCATCTCTCAGTCCATATTCCCAATAACCATCTTCCACCATACTGTTATGAAATGCGAAAGGGGGAGGACTGACAATTGGGGCTGGGTATGAGGTAGTGGGAGAGGCCTAGAGGGGAGTGGGGGGATTGGGGGG
>KE598560.1:91428-188268 GCA_000444155.1 Cladonia macilenta KoLRI003786
GGGGGGGTGATGGTGGCGAGGTTTTGATGAGTAGGAGTGGGAGATTGGGGGATCAGTATTTGGGAATGGGGGAGTGAATGGATGGACAGCAGGAGACTTTCGTGCGTCAAACAATAAAACGATACTTGCATCCAGTGTCGTGGGCTATCAATACCGATTCGGATGTATCTGCGAATGAGATAAGGGATGAGAGGAGATTTTTGGTAGGTGGTAGGAAGGGGGGAAGGAACATTGGTAGGTCTGCTGTGGGTGTGGGATATTGGTTGGATTGGATGGAGGGCTAGGAGGATGGTGGTGAGATTGTGGAAGGGATGGTAAGGAGGATGGTTTTCGAGGTATGACAGGATAAAGGGGGGATGCTACTTCTATAGGCTCCTATTTACATATCTGATTTTGGTTTGGTGGGTCATCTTGTAGAGAGTGGTGGTGGAGTACCATCGCGCGACGATATACGAATGGGATAGTTTTTGGACGTTCAGTTAATGTGGTCGAGAAGAAGTAATCATACATGAGAGGGCTTGGATTTCTGTCAGCAGGGTAGATTCTAGAGTTTAAGTCTGTCTATGTTGCCGAGTCTGATAGTCCTATAACAACTTTCTTATAAGGTTATATACTCTCCATTTAGATATCTCAGAATGAGTCGAAAGCCGTCAATTAAACGTTCGCCCGATGTATACATGCTTCGCAAGTAGCAAGGGTTCATCAGGAACTCTTGTTGCTATCCACTGTGCAAAAACTCGGATTATGATGGTGAAACTGTACGAGCGCCGAGTACTTCCGGTAGTATATGTGGTTTTATCCATTCTGACGAAGCGAATGACAATTCACTTCGATCAACTGGTTATCATTGCCACAACTATGTCCCATCATGGACTGCAGGATATTATTGTTGTCCCAAAGTCATGGAAGACGGTAACCGTAGCCTCGACAGCGCTTGGCGATCAAGCCTTGATAACACGACAGGACACCATGCCTGCTGAATGTATCAACGTTCCTCAAAGAACAAATCGCCGTACAGAACACCAAACTGTTAGCTTGAACCCATATTAATCAAATCTCGATACCCAGAACCACTACGGCACCAGCTGCGTCGTTTAATCCGGTTCCCCAAGATATGGCTGTCTATCCACATGCGGTCCATCCACAGCCACAAAGAATGTCTTTATACCCAGCACCGCGATACCTCCAAGACTAGCCTTCGAATTTGGTGGACATTTAGCCATGATTTCCTGGGCCCGTCTGATTGCATCCACGAGCCGGAATTGGCCTACCTCTTCCTCGTTCTCAGATGTCAAGAGTATGCAACATTGATTCCAGCACCAAATTTTTGGTAGCACATATGCGTCTGGTAATTCCTCGTCGCGAGTAAAGTTTTGTCTCGTCATTGCGCCGCTGGGGTCATGGAGCATGATTTCGACGACGTCGTTGCAGTTGTCGAGGTCGACTGGTTGGACTTTGTCGGTGGTGAGGTTGAAGCATATTATTCCGTCTTCGGGTTCGGTGTTAGTTGAGAGGGTAGGCAGGACGAGATTGTTGACAGAGGGGGAGATGAGCAAAGGTTCAGAAAGAGAGGATGATGAGGGGAGAGCAGATGGAATCGCTGAAGATGGAGACAGGAGGCTTAATATCAATGCTATAAGGAGAGTCTGCATTGTTGTGTAGGACGCTATTAGAGATGATGAGTCACACACTTGAGGCAATATATGGACAGAACGGTTTGTGCATATTCCTGGAACGAGAAAGTTTTACACCCCCAAGCGACGGTTCTTCCAGCGGATAAGCGCTTCCCAATGAGGCGTGGAACAGAAGCGCAAGACATTTTGACAGCGGGAAACCCCAGCAGCTGCGTGGGCTTTCAATCAGATGAGACTTTTACCTAGGGTGCACGTAGGACGGCTTTTGTAGATGAGTCCACTGGGACACTCAAGCATCTTGTTGGATAGGGGAATGTGGGAAGAAGACCTACACGTGTCCTCCGATTTCTGGACAACCATGGTCAAGAGCCACTAAATTAACGTGAGATATAATGGAACCCTTGCATAGGTAGTATTCAGATACTAGATAACAACGGTCATTGGAGGAACTTCGGAGCAGTAATCGGGAGGACTAGGACTAGGTAGCGCTGCCGCGCGCTTCTCCAATGTGAAAACGTTGTATTAAAACATGAAGCTAGTAAGTATCAAGGAGCCTGTCGTACACTCTCATCGTGATACCTCACACCCAGCAAATCACTTCCTATATACACCCTCAACCCTCCCCAATGCCTCCCACAACACCTCCTCTTCCTAAACCCCATCCATGCCTCCAAAACCCCCACTCACCCACTTCCTCTGCCTCCCCCTCATAACCCCCTCCTCCAAACCCCAATTCCAAGCCTCCCTCGCACGCTTCACCTCCGAAGTAACATCCCAACATGACATCCCCCCCAAAGCCATCCGCCCCGTCTCCGCCCTCCACCTCACCATCGGCGTTATGAGCCTCCCCACCACCGACCGCCTCGAAGCAGCCACCTCCTTCCTCCGCTCACTCGACGTCTCCGCTATGCTCGCCGCCGCAAACGGCCACCTACTCACGCCTCTCACGTTCTCGGGTTTACATCCCATGGGCGCCGCTGAGAATACATCAAGTCTCTACGCGGCTCCATCATCCCCCTCCGCCGCGCCACTAATACCATTCTGCACAGCGCTGCGGGATGCCTTCACAACCGCCGAGTTAATGGTTCCGGAAACAAGACCTATAAAGTTGCATGCGACGGTTGTGAATACTATATATGCGCGGGAAGCGCGGAGTGGGAAGAGGAGGTGGGGAAAGGGGAGTGGGAAGTTTGATGCTAGGGAGGTGGTGGAGAGGTATAGGGAGTTTGAGTGGGCGAGGGATGTGAGGATGGAGAGTGTTAGTATTTGTGAGATGGGGGCGAAGAAGGTGATGGAGGGGGAGGTGGTGGTTGATCAGGTTTATACGGAGGTGGCGAGTGTGGAGTTGCCAGTGATTGAGGCGGCGCCTGTGGGGTCTGTTTGAGTAAGTAGGGGATGAAGCGCCGATTACTGGGTGTATAATGGGTTCAATGGTTGTTTTTGTTCAGGCCTCTATAAATGGTGGAACTGTATAAAACATTGTCTGCTAGAAGGCAGGGAAATTTTGGTATCCCCACCGCATGTTCCCTTCTTCGACTTTTGTTCTTGAGTAACGCTGATTTCTTTAGAGAATTCATGAGTAGAAGGCCATCGAGCCTCCGGCACTGAGATCGTTATATAACCTTCGCCGTAAAAAGCTAATCAAATCGCAATTTCCCAAGACGGCAAAGGCCCCAGGACTGGACGTTTGCGGCTTACCTCCAAGCCTCTCCGCACACATTCAATATGAACTTGCAATGGCGATCATAATTACATGTACGCTTTCTAACAGGCCAATTTATACTAGCACCCAGGAGCCTGTGGAAGCACTGATTCGTCCATCTCCATGTCCGTACAAGGTGCCAGTAACCACCTGTCCAGCTTGTGTTGGTAGTTGCTGGCTCTGCCGATCAAGTATCTTGTTCATCCATCGCTTGAGCAATTGGATGAAAAATGTCTTTCTAATTCTGTTTGTCACCACCCAAGGAAATCCGGAAAGCCATCGAGTCATCCTTTTGACGCATACCATCCTTGGAGTAACGTTTGACTCCATAACTGAGAATTAAGGACTTATTGTTATAGCGTAGACAACGAGAAGGATTGGCTAGCTTGTTTGAATAGCTTAATGAATTATTAGCTGTATCCACGATGGCGTCTCTAGGATTCTATAATGCTGGATCAAGGACTAGAGAACATGTAACCCAATGTTAATCTCCCGCCGCTTCAGGTATTGTTCTACCAAGACGGGCTCATCGTGTTCGCGCTCGGCTTGCGATTGCACGGCAAAGTTGATCAAGGCACAATGTTCCTCAAGCATGTACTGGTTCATTTCTAGAAAGATCAGATATATGCGTGTGCTCAGCTGTGACAGCTCACGCACCAGGAACCCCTCTCGTCCGAAAATCGGTACTAAGATCCCAGAAATTTTGGATAGTTGGGTTTGGATGCGGATTCAACTTTGCCTTCTGCTCTTTGCCCATGCTTTCCCTACAAATTTCGATCGTTTGGACCCTTATGTATCAGAGATAATCATATTCTCAAAGGCTTGAACGTGTATCGTTTTATCATCGGAGTTATTCCAGAGTTATGCTTCCCTTTTTCTTTATTAAATCTGCCGTAGCACTTGTGTAGCATGTCGATTGCACGGCCCACCGCGGTGTAGGTACCCATCTTGTCATGATACATGGGAATCAATAGATAGGAGACTCTCAAGCTGACCGTTAAGCTGTTATGTTGTAGGCTAGCTCATCAAGGGCTAACATTAGGCAAACCGATTCTCTTCGCAAAGAGAGCATGTTGTTTTCTCTAGACCTCATACAGCTGAGTATAGCTCGTTGAGTTCAACATGTACATAGTCTTGAACTGTATAAGAGAAGCAAGCGGTGCCAAATTGTTCGATCAACGCCAAGACATTATGCCTGTCAGACCCGAATCATGTTGGTGAAGGGTGGACGCTAGTCAGTATATGTGCTCAATGCCGGAGTTGTGCATGAGGCATGCATGAAACTCGGCAGATAGAAGCTGGAATGTCGTAGGTCAGTGATATGAATCACTTAGGCCTTGCATCCTGTTTGAGCCCGCGTGTCTCCACCAATACTCCATACCTCCCATACGTTGCCACTCATCAATCAGCTTACACATAATCATCAACATCTCGTCGCCATTAATAGATAGGGGGGCCACCAATATTTTGTTAGTCGGCTATTCATTGCTACTACCAGCAACCCCACTCCTAATATTAGCTGATGCGTAATCGCCGTACTCAATAGCAGCGTTAGCGAATCGCAGAGAACTTGACAATAACGATGGTGATGTGGACCAGAGAACCATTGGTGCGGAAGGTACCAAATCCGCAGCACACTGCATAATTTCGCAATCCGGAAGTTTATCAGTTTCTCCCTCGATCCGTGGCTGGTCTTGTTTTTTCTGGATGAACGCCGTTTATGATGCTCCCAATTACGAATGGGGGAGACCCGCGTGGCTTTTCCCCGCGCGACCAACAAACGGTAAAGAAATGGATTATAGTATTGCGCACCAGCCTTCCCCAATCGGAAGAAGTTCTCAGCTGCGAGAGAGGGTCTTTTTGTGCATGCTTAGATTGCCTCGAAATCTAATTGCAATGCGTATGGTGCAGTCACCGCATTTTTGGAAATTCTTATGCTTAGGGTTGGAGGATGGAGGACAAGAAATTATAAGATGTAATATGGGAATGCTTCCTCATATGACTACCTTGGCTGCAGTCAGTTAATTAGACACCAAGCGACTTCGACTCCTATAGCTCTTGAAACTTTCAGCTACCAATAGGCAAATATGGCAACGGCTTTAGCAACTGCTTTTCCACGTGGTGTTAATGTCGAAGATGACCGCGGCCCAGAGATAATGCGAGCTGTCTCTGTAGTCGCGGCGTTAGCAACGCTTGCATTAGTTGCACGCTTGGCAGCCAGGAGATTGAAGAAAACTCGCTTAGGTGCATCTGACTATGCTGTGATCGTGGGATGGTTGATGGCATGGGGTTTCAAGATAATCATGTACATCAGTAAGTGTACGTCGTTTCAAACCTAGGAAACTTCCCTTGAGTCTCAGCCATGTTGACAGGCACCTCTTGTTAGCGGTGCGTGTGGGGCTAGGCCGACACATCGAGGCATTGTCGACGCGCAAGCATGAAGAATTAAAGATAGTTAGTGACCTTCCTAGGCTAACGTCTGTGCTGATAGCTCTAAGTTTTTCTTCGCCGAGGAGATCCTCTACACTGTCACACTCGTTGCAGTAAAGATTTCAATTCTCCTTCTTTACCGATCAATTTTTTTCGTAGGTCGGGCATTTGCGATTGTGGTCAACATTATCAGTGCGCTCGTGGTTGCGTGGGCCCTTGCATTGATCCTGATTTCCATATTCTCGTGCAAGCCGATATACGCGAACTGGGATATTAAAGTTCCATCCACTTGCGTCAATAGCAGCCTCTTCTATATTATCGCCTCAACAGCCACCATATGGGCGGATGTGTTCATCTTATTACTTCCAGTCAGGGATGTTTGGCAGTTGCAAATGCCCCTGAGACAGAAATTTCTAGTCTTAGGTCTGTTCCTGCTCGGCGGTTTGTGAGTATCCTATTCCTTCACGAAGTCTCTCTCATCCTGACGAAACTTAGCGTGTGTATATCAAGCGGCATTCGTCTCTATATGTTACTATTGATTAATGTGAATGATCATGCAGACTTTCCATGTAAGTACCGGATTCGGCTCAATTGAAGCAGGATTTTAGTCGTTGAATTTCATGTAGGGACCTATTGTGACATTTTCATTTGGAGCGCTGTCGAGATCAATACTGCCGTCATAAGCGCGTGTCTCCCAACGATACGTCTAGTGCTGCAACTAGGCGTTACCGTTTCCCACAAGCTTCTTTCGTCGAGCAAATCTTCCTGGAGCTCAGCTCTTGACGCCACCAGTTCTAACGTGCTCGAACGAAAGGAGGGGAATATCTTTCATCATGTGCTTGACTCATCTCAAGGATCCAATGTCGCTTCGAAGCCAGCAAAAGGCGAACATACCAACACTGTTCAGCTACAAGCTAATCCAGAGGGTAATGATCTACCTGTCAAGGACGAAATGATGTGAGAGATCTAACATGAATACTGATAGAACTGTAATGCATATTAAAATGCGGCAATCTTTGCTATAGCTCTTTGGGCAAAGGTTTTCTACCGAAACAAAGATCTGCATGCTAACTGCAACGGTAATTCTGAAGTCCGAGATATACCGACTCTGTTGTGGTGAGAAGCAACAATAGGCTTTTTGTAAATGCTGTAATGTCGCATTAGACCAGAGGAGCTGTCCAATCGGTGTCCAATGACGATCTGTTGCCACTCTCGGATCCACACTCTCTTCTTCTCGTTTTGTCGATCATGGGATCTTTGGTATTATAAGAGATCGCTTTCCCACTCCCACGCGTGCTGCTCAAATTTCCTCGGATATTGTCAATTGCAGGAGTCGTAGCTTAGATCGCATAGAATTGGCCTTCCAGGTAGGTAGAGGGTACCCCACTTTAACGCAAGCGAGCGAACTCAAGGTCTTCTGCAATCAAAGAGATAAGATGGTCGTGACGGCCAAAAGTATGATCCAGAGTCGCCTTGGTAAAGTAGTTTGGACAATTGCTGCGACATCTATAACACTGGCTCGACTGCCTTTATGGCTTGTGTACTACGCACCACGGAACCTCCGTCAGCATCCAAAATGGACATATTTCCAGGCTATCATGCATCGCCTGGTACGAACTTTGCTCTACCACTCAGCGCTCATGGAAGTGCAAGCGCCGATTCTGTGGGAGCCGGAAATTGAGAAAGACCGCTTTGCGAATATCGAACCAGCAAGGAAGGACATTCATCAGGGCGTACTTGCGGACAATGACATTAAACCAGCTACTACTGGAGGCTGGTGGTTCCCAAGCCCCTACAGCGCCGAGGTTGATGGAAAGATGAGAATCGTGCTCTACTTCCACGGCGGGGCCTTCGTAGTAGGCGAAGGCCGGGCAGATGCAAGTTTCGCAGCGACAACACTTGCAGTGAACCTGAAAGCAAAAGTCCTCTCGCTCTCGTACAGGCTGTCCAGTAACACGACTTGGCGGTTCCCTGCCGCGCTCCAAGACGCAGTGACTGCCTATCAGTATCTCGTCGATCTCAGAACCGACGCTAAGCAAATCGTTATTGCTGGCGATTCTGCTGGCGGCAATCTCGCCATCGCCCTTTTGCGGTATATCGAAGACAACAAGGGCATTCTCCCAACTCCGTTGGCCGCAGTAATTTGCAGTCCTTGGCTAGATCTTGCTTCTGCCCTTGAGCCGACGAATGTGGACCAGCACGCAAGTAATGTCACAGACTATTTGGTAGGGAATTTTGCAGTCTGGGGAGCGAAGGCATATGCACCGGCGCCGATACGTGTAGACAACCCGTACATATCACCTCTCAATCATCCATTCTTCACGCACGCGCAACTGTGGATCTGTGTTGGCGGCTTGGAGATTTTGTGTGCTGATGGAGTACGGTTTGCTGAAAACATGAAGAAGGTGAAGGGGAACAAAGTGGAAGTCCACATCGAGCCTTACGCTTCCCATGCGTTTCTGTATGTTGGCAACCTGACAGGATTTGAGTCAGAAGCAACCCATGCGATCGGATCTGCCAACGAGTGGATATCGGAAACCCATGTCTAGCATCATGTGGGGTTTGAATAAGGTCAACAAGGCGCTACGGATAGAGGCTTTCCTTATCTTAGGCAATTGCGTGCTGTAGTGTTTAGGTATGGATGTCTATATGAACTAAAGTGACGTTGAATTAAGGTGATTGTAGAAGAGTAGATGGAAAGTAGGGGTCTTGACGTGCGCTAACCACACTGTACAGTACAACCCTAAGATAACCCTAGCCAGAGCTCTGGCCCCTTAGTCGAAGCCCCCAGTCTCCTTTAGGGGAGAATCTGACCCTATTATGCCCTATTAGGTCAATGAATGGACCTTTTTCGGTCCAACACCCACTATTTTCCAGGCCGGAGCGGCAATTATTTGGGGCCCTCTTGGGCTGCGAGCTTAGCATGCATTTCCCCCCATGTGGTGTAATCCGACACCATCAAGGGGGCTACACAGCAACCCACAGCCAGTAACTGTCTTTCACGTCGCACCCTATGACCAACCCGAAATCATGTCGGATCCAACAAGGTTGGCATCATCAATTGTTAAGTAGCCAAATGTAGGTGTATATACAAACACTAATATAACCACGAATTGCCGTGACGAATGGAACGCTGCAAAAATCGCTCATCGCGCCAGCGGATGCCGCTCCCATTCATGCATCGATATCCACACAGTAGCTGAGAGAAACCAAGGCCATATCGTCGCTGAAAATCGAGTCCAAAGTATTGATACACCGAACCTATTTCCTGAAAGCCGCAACGACGTCCTCTCGTTTCCAGTCAACTTCCAAACTGCCCTCATACACTTCCTTTACTAACTTAATCACCCGCTCCCCCACATCAAGGTACCTCGCCTCACATTCTTTGCATACTTTACTTACTAGCTCTCTACTCAGGCCAGCAGTGTCATCGCCCTCGCCGAAATGTTTCTCGACTCTCTTCTTGAGGGTCTCGATACCGCGTCTGATCTCCTTGGCATCATGATTTGAGAGAATCTTCTTGAACGTGCTTCGGGAGTGAGAAGCACGAGTCGCTATAGTAGCAGGAGAACTCGGGTTGTTCCGAACCAGGGTTTCAGTGGATTCGAGGAAGTCAAGGAGCTTCCCGAGGGGTCGCCGTATCACAGCAGCGAGGTAAAGTTCCATGTGCTCGTTCATCTCAGCTTGAGCGCGGACATTCCAATCTTCCAGAATCGGATTGTTCCGCACGGTGACTTCTTCGATATAGTGATTCATGTTTTCGATAAGCAGGATGTGGTAGTTGAGGGCTTCTTTGTCCTCGGGATCACCTCCAGCAGTAGCTTGAGCTGCTGTTGGGCTTTCCTTAGCTATGAACTTCAAGCTCTCGAACATGGCTTTGTTCAGCCGGCCGTAAGCGTCGTTAATCATACCACGTATGGGAAGATGGTCGAGGGACCGCGTAGGTGGAAGCATGTTTTCGATGGCGGCGGAGAAGTTGGGAAAAGTCTTCATGAAAGCAATAACACCTTTGCGTTTTTTGATCTTGACTTTGGTGTCCTCAATGCCTCGGACCTGCTCATCAACAAAACGGGCAAATTGTGTTGCGACCCTGTCATGAACCTTAGTAACTGCTTGAGCAAGGAATTCCTGGTTGGTCTCTTCCACTTCAGCAAGCTGTGACTCCAGGGCGAAGAGCACACCAACACCATTCAAAGCGTCTTGTTTGATGGCCCAGTCCACAAGACTTTGCAGATCAGTGGGCCAAAACGAGAAGATCTCCTCCATGACGCCCAGGACCTTCTTCGCCATGTTTCGGTCGGGATCAAAAGGCTTTTTAACGATTAGATCTCCACCCCTACGCTGTTCAGGCTCTGTTGCCACCGCATCAACAAAATCCCGAGTATCAAGTGATGAGGCGTGGAAGAGGTCAACGACAAAGTTTTGCTCCACGAACATTATGCGGCCCATCTCGCTGAGAGCGCCAGCGAATGCTTCGTACGCTGTTACCTTGCCATCATTGGGTTTTTCTCCGCTAGAAATTCGACTTGAGCCGTCCGTGCGAACAGTTTTGGCTCGCTTTACTGTCAGCTTGCGTCCCACAAGGCTCTCCGTTTCCTTCTCCTGTGTCGTGAAAAGGACGTCTTGTTCATCAGCTCCTGGTTTCCTAGTAATTCGTTTCCAGGCGAATACATTGTCTCTGAAGTCATCCTGGTACGGCCTCTTAGCACAGCTTTCATACATGCGCAAAATACCATCCCACTGGACAATGTCTATCTCGCGGACAAAAAGCATCAACGGCGAATAGATCCAGAGATCTTGCTTCGGTCGTTCATGTAAATGATGATCGAGTTTCGTGGCATTTGCCGAGGTTTTGTTTGTCCTATTCTTCTCTAGAATGTCCATAGTCTCCATCTCCATTTCCCTAAACTTTACTGAGAGGTACTGCTTCAGACGTTGTATGAAATCGACACTTTCCCGTCGGTAGCCTTCTTTCCTCTCTCGTACCGCATGCATGGAGCTGAGTTCGCTTCCCCCAAACCCAGTACTACTGCTTCGATGGAGGCCCGCTTGATCGGCTGTCGTCGGTCTTGTCTCAACGTGGCGAAGTTTTGGATCAATGGTTAACATTGCGGTGTAAAGTTGTACAAGGGTCCCTTCGACTTCCTGGATGCCTCGAGTCTTCGTGAGGGATGCGTCTTTCAGGATCTGGAGTTGAGAAGCGGAGATAGAGATCGTGTCCAATAAGTTCTTGAGCTCTGCCTGTAGTAACTTTTGGTTGGCAGTCTGGACCTGGAGACCCTGAGATTGAGCTTCGATATAGGCAACATCTTCGCTGAGTGTCTATTTTCGATCAGTAGTTTTCAACCCACGAGGAGAGCGCAGACTTTACGTACCCCAAGTTCCACGTTATACAAGGTGAGCAGGCCATCCAATTCCTCACATTCGGCTATGACTCGGTCCATCATATCGCCTACTGCCATGACTCGATCATCGTTGCTATCAACAGTTCCTAGCCAACTGCCGGCCTCTACCCTAGCAAGCTCTCTACGTATACCTGTCTCAAGTTCCTCAAAGGCGAGTCTGTCATTGCCTTCCTCTCCCCAGCCGAAATCGCTAAGAACAGCTTCGATTTCGAACGTCCGACCTTCCAGAAGACTGGGATTGATGCCCAAGGCTTTGGCATATTTAGCTGAATGATCTGAACGGCGCTTCTTGCGATGCTCTTCAGCAGCTTTATCTGGTACCGGTATCGGCTTTTCTGCTGTTATCACTGTTTGTACGGGGGGCTCTGGAGGTATTGGCGTGACAGGCTTAGGAGAAGTAGTGATGTTGATAGATGGTGTGTCCCTCTTCTGCTCCGGTGTCGACGGTCGGTTGTCCTGCGTCAATTTCGGCGTAGTAGGTCTACTATCATCCTGACTGATTGCTTTAAGGAGAGACGGCGCCTGAAATACCCCTGTTATCCCGTCGCCGCTTACGTTGCTGTCTTCCTGTGCTTTCTCTGCAGCGCCCGTGGCTCGTGGCCTGAAGGCATTATAGGCCGTTGCTGCTTTCCGGAATTTTGAAGCAACATCCGCAGCTGACTTCTTCTTGATCATTGGCCCAAGACCAGGCCGGTGTGCCTCTTCGCTCGGCGTTTCAGGAGGAGGCGTAGGGGGAAATTTTGTACTGGTTGGCTGAGGCGTTTTTGCTTCAACATTATTGTCAGGAGGTAGAGAAGAGGTGACTTCTTGGGTGGCCAACGGACTGGGCTGAACATCGTGACTGGAACTTGTGGTGGGTCGTGTCTCATCGGGGAAGTGGTCGCTGGACTCAGAATGATGCAATGAGGGTGGTCCGCGTCCCCGACGACTAGGTTCCGTGCTTGATACTGAAATATCACGCGAGCTACCGTTCCGTCTATCGAGCGCTCTCGTGGGAACCAGTTGGTCAAGAGATTTCTCACTAGACCGAGGGTTGAAGTTCAAGCCCGATAATTGCTTATCGTTGCCATGATCTTGGGCTGTGAAGGGATTATCTTTGACAGCCGTACGTGGTCTTTCTTGTGAGTCCGTCGATCGCTGCTGACCTCCAATGGGTGGAATGCCACCAGCAGCATAGCGTCCGTTCTGTCTAGATCGTGATCTCTCATTACTTGATCTCCCGCTTGGTACCCCATGAGATTCTTGGCCACTTCGGAACGAGTCTGTGCTCTGAGCAGCAGCGGGCCTCCGGAAATCGGGCTGTGAACCCTTATTGTGTAGAGCAGGAGATTCAGATCTTTGCTTTCGCAGCTGAGGTTGTGAAGTTCGAGGCGATGGGTCGTGGATGGAATCGGTTGAAGGAAAGGAGCCAGGTAGGTGAATGCGGTCATTACTGTTAGTCGATCGTAGAGGATGTGAAACAGCACTGTGAAGCTGGCGTTCTTGCGAAGGTTGCGGAGGACGCTCTTGTGGAGGCCGTTCTTGGGAAGGTCGTGGCCGTCTTTCTCTACTGGATTCTGGTGCCGGCACATTCGAAGGGCGGGGCTCCCGTATACTGGGCGGTTCCTGGCTAGGTACTCGACCATTTGGCCCAATGTTTCCATTCGGCAAAGGTGCTGTTTGACCAAGATTTATTTGTCCAGCATCGACTTGGCCAGGGGCTCCCCCTATCTGTTCCAATTCCTGAGAGCTGAAGCCAAGTAGTGTTGGGAGCCTGCCGGCAGTGTACTTTTTGTAAATCTTAATTAGACTGAATATAAAGAAGTCCTTCTCCTTGGCCGTGTGTGCATTCCAATAATACGGCTTCTGCACTGTTACGAGGAACCCTGTCGGTCCTGCACGTTGCTTGTTCTGCTGTTCCTCCGCTGTGTTGGGAACGGCGTTGGTGAAGGATTCAATAACCGTCAAGTCGTCCAGGTTCCATGTCTTCCCAATAGAAAAGGTGCCATTGGTGTTTTCCCTCGCCTTGTGCATGCGCACGCGCCCTGACTTCCGTACAGCAACAACAATAACCCGTGGCTTTTTGTTCTCTGGGGGAGACTCTCGTGGTGGGGGGTTCGAGGGATACGCCGCATCTTCTTCAATTCGGATATGCGTGATGTAAGATTCAGATACTAGGACTACGTCAGTGCATAAAACACCACACATATATCATAAATCTTACTCGACCCATCTGGTTCCTTCTTGCCAAAGCAACTTTCGATGATGCGCCTTTTCTCGTCCTCAAACTTCTCCGCTCGGCTCATCTGAGTACCTGGGGCGGTACGATCACTGGCTGCAGAGGTTGCATTCACGGCTGATAGGCCGCTACCGTTCCGTTGATCAAGATTGGGTCTTGCGCTTGGTATCAGAGGAGCTCCATTGGAAGGAGGACCGCGCAGTCGTTGCCCAGAGTTGCTGACGTTCATAGAGGGCAGAAGCTCGCTATGTAGGGCTCACCGCTACATAGTCATAGTGTGGTAGTACCGCATAGAGGCTTGAAATATGCGGTAGCAGTAGGATGGTATCTATTTCGATATGAGCGGTTGCCGAGGACTCGAATACCAAAAAGAAGTTCCAATTCCACCCCCCAAGCCAGACCTTGACCACGCCCCGAGCACGCTAGCCAGCACCACCCAACTTCCAATGTCGGCTGGCCCCGCTAAATGCGGGAATACCCGGCGCACCAGTAGGAGTCAATTTGTGGGAACAAAAAATTTGGACTGCTGTATACCGAACACACATTGCACCTCTTTCGCCCTCTATTTCAATTCACTCAAATTTGAACATGGGCAAGAACTCGAAGAAGAAGGCGCCCGTGGTGATCAAGCCCGAGTATGTGCTGCAGCCAGGCTCAGAGCCTCCGAAAAGGAAAAAGCAGAAGAATGCACCTGATAAACCACAGCCGGAGTGGATGTTTCCTCCAGACGAAGAGAACCCAGTGCTGAACCCAAAACCCAAGCCTGAGGCGCAAAGGAAGAAAGACGAGGAAGCCAAAGAGCAAGCGATCAAATTTTTACAATACAAATCCGTCTCCGCGCCCTTGAAGGCTCCACCACCAGATCTGCTGCTTACTTTGGTTGGTGCTTTTCTGAGTTCTTACGGCTTCAACAGTACCTCCCGCATCTATACGACGCAATTACAATCGAGGAAGAAGTTAGATGCTTGGAAGACCCAGCTTGACGCCAAGCTCCCTAAAGGGTTTCCCGATCTGGTCAAGATTTACAAGGAATGGTACAAGTTATACGAGGAGAGAACACAAATGGATCAGACGAGCAGCAGCGACTCTAATGATAGCTCAGATACCAAAGAAGCCAAGAGATCAAAGAAAGCGAAAAGGCAAGCCAAGGCTGGCACCAAGGCAAGGAAAGAGGCAGTTGCTGTAGCGAATGCAAAAGATGAGACCAGCAGCAGTGGAGGCAGTGATACTAGTAGCGAAGGGAGTGATTTTGACGTGGAAATGAAGGACGGAACGCCTTCGTTAGAGAAGAAAAAGGCTACGAAAGCGGCAGAAGTGAAGGCCTCGGAGTCATCGACTTCACAAACAAGCTCGGACAGTGATGCCGATGATGAAGAAGAACCCGCTGGTGCAATATTAACTACCCCAGCTGCTACAAACAAGCCAATTGTGGGCAATCCTGCCAAGAATTTGAAGCGGAAGGCCAGCTCTAGTGGAACCTCAGGATCTAGTTCGGATTCTGAGTCTGACGACGAATCCGGCACGGCTGCAAAGTCTTCTCAATCGAAGAGGATAAAAGGCCAAGATAAGAATGCCTTAGCCAAGATCAACTCCGGCCACGCTCCTCCTAAAACAAATGCGAAGTCATCCTCATCCGACACATCCTCCTCAGAAGAAAACCCTGTTATGAAGATGCCCGCCGCAAAAAAAGCGGCATCTGATTCTTCTTCAGAGACATCAACGTCGGGCAGCGCATCCGCCAAAGCAGCCGCAGTAGACTCTTCATCATCAGAGCCAACTTCCTCGGACAGCGAATCCTCAGACGTTGATTTCTCCAAGCCCCCAAAACCCACATCCACCACAAAGAAACAAGCCTCGTCCACCAAAGTCAAGCAAAATCCGAGCAAGCCATCCAGCGACTCCAGTGAGACTCTTCAAGGCACCTCAGCCCAGAAACCCTCGACAGCCAACACCAGCCTCTCCACCTCAGCCGCGACCTCATCTTCCGACTCTCTTGCAAAACCTCCTCCTAAACGCAAACGCTCCCCTTCACCTTCAACACCCGCATCATCTAAGCACCAGAAGAAGCAAAATACGCCATTCCAGCGCGTTCCAAAAGATACACCAGTTGATCCCAAGCTGGCATCAAACGCGTACCAGAGCTATGACTACGCCGACAAGGCATACCAAGATTTGAGCGTAACGAAGGGGAAAGGTTTCACGAAGGAGAAGAACAAGAAGAAGAGAGGGAGTTATAGGGGTGGGCCTATTGATGTGAGCGGTGGGAAGGGAATCAAGTTCAACGATGATTGAGAATGAGGATAGGGAAAGACAGGCAAGGTCAATAACGATCGCTCCCAAGGGCGAGTGATGGTTTGCAGAGGCTCAAAACTCATGAGAGCTTGTAGATACGACCATTGGTTACTGCGAAAGTCCTCAGAATTGGTCAAAAATAGACGTGCTGCATCGTATGGATAGCGATGCGCTGGATGGAGAAGTCGAACAGATACCCACAATGTCAATCAACTAAATAAAGATCATTAGGAGCACAATGTGGTCATCTAAAAGCTGAAATTTATCAGGATTTAGTCTTTGCTGCTCTACCTAACCCCATACCCAAGACTTGTTACTCAAGCCAAAGAGCTCTGGACCCCTTGCACTACAGTTCGGATGGTGTAAGGTAACATGCAAACATGCAGACTCCCAAGGCCAAGCTTACACCAGCCGAGCTTTTTCCACCACTCATACGAAGTACACGGTCAATCGAGCTCGGCTGTCCTTACGCTAAAGTTCGGCTTGTGTTTAATTACGCTAGTCGAATTCCCATCTCGGCTGCTGTTAGCTTGGCAGCCAAAACGCTGCTAATATATTCGGAATTGATGGAAAACCAGCCGAGATTGACATTTGCTAGCGCAACACAAGCCGAGCTTCTAGCGTAAAGACAGCCGAGCTTTTGTAAGGACAGCCGAGCCCCAACTCCGAGGCATGGTGTCTTACCTGTCAGAAGCATAAGCACAAGGCTCTGGCTCTGCCTCTCCACACAGCACTGTACTTGAGTAACTACCACCGCCGTCAAAACTTCTTCATGTCAAATTCTCCACCCTAAAACGGCGCAAACAATCAAAACAGTGGAGTTTCTGAGATCAGCGGCATTATTCAAAACTCTATCTAGGCAATTATATTGTACTCTATGCGTAGAAATCATTCTTTTGGGAAACATTTCTGACGGCTTGAGGCTGTAAGTGATGAAGATATGTTAAGCGGAAGGTAGGGATTGAATAATGGAGGAGTTCCAGGGGAGAGGGTAAGGGTAGGGTATGGTTGGTATGCGTTGAGGTTTGTTCAACATTCCAAAACATGACTCTTTATGTACTTTCCCCAACACTGGACCTTCAAGGCGCGACAGTTGGGACGGAGCCTAGCTTACTCGTTTGAACGTTCGTAGATCAAAGCCTGCGCATTTTCTTGGGCCGCATGGAGACAATATTTCTTTTAAAACACATTGTATTGAATACTAATCGACTACATACCATATACATTGAACGTTGCAGCAGTGAAATCAATTCAACAAGACACAACACAACTCCAATTCCAAAGGGGTATACCCAGCCAAACACCGTACCATATCCCATCCAGTCCCATCCCATCACCAATCCAACAACCTTAACCCCCTACCGATACTCCCTCGTATACCGAAACCCCCCGCTAAACATACTCCCTCCATCCCCTCCCCTCCTCTCCACCTCCCTCTCTCCCTGCGGCGTCGTTCCTCTTACCGACCTCTCTCTCGCCCCCCACGGCTCATTCTCCTGTCCATACGGTGGATCCGGCGTGACAGGTCCGAGCACCAAGTTCTGCAAGGCTCCACGAACTTCAGCTGGATCATCGCCGAAGAGCGTGACCACGGGATCCTCATAGATCTGGAAATCCTGCTGTTGAGGAAGGGTTCCATGGTCGTTTGTTGGAGATCCAGCTGCAACGACGGTGGTGTTGTCCTGGCTGGGAAAAGCTTCGGTATCAAAGACTCTAGCTCTCGTGCGGGCCCTGGCGTGCATTTCGGGTGTGGGGTCAGCGAGGAGGGCGTTGTAGTCGATGAGACGTGTCATGATTTCCCTACGGCGGGCTTGGGATTCGATATACGTTTTGTAGATGTTGTCAGTTGCGGAGACAACGTCAATCGGTTCAGTAAGGTCGATCCATTCAGTTGTCAAGCGGTGGAGATGTTGGGAGATTAGTGCGCGTGGAGTGGTGAAGTCGTCGCCGATGACATCTAGGTTCACCATTGCGTTGGTGACTTCGCGGGCTAGTTGGGCGTTGGAGTCGAAGACTTTGTGGAAGAGCTCGGGGAAACAGCCGTATGTTTCGTGGGTGAGCTGATGCTCTAGTTGCACTAATTTTTGTTTGTTGGCAGTTGTATGATTCCCGGCGGCTGGCAGGGCGTCCAGGAAGATCTGCATGAAGTCTCGGTCTGTCCTTCTGTATGATGGTGTGGCGTGACCCATGCTGAGCGGGGCGGTGAATTTCTTGTAGCTAAAGTGACGAACGATTGCTGAGCAGAGATATACTCGCCATTCTTCGACTGGATTAGGATGATCAATATTGTCGTTGGCTCTGCCGCGGTGTAGGAGTGTTTGAGGGATTTCAAGATTGCGAAATTTGGGAGCACGAAGACCCGTCAGGTAGTTATCGGTGGGAAAGTTCGTGGCTCTATCGGCGTCAATATAGGGGCCTGTTATGTAAGCACCATCTGGAAGGGTGGTGGTTGGGCTCCAGAGATATGGGTTTCGAGTGACTGCCATGATGCGTATGATTTTTGGCTTCAACAACGATGCTTAACGTATGAGAGTGCTATCACGTTGACGCTCACAGTAAATGTTTGATAAGTAGGCAATTGACTCAGTTATAGAGAATTGTGAAGAGTATGGAGAGAAGAGAGCCCAAGGACGGGGATATTATACCACATTTTCACATGCTAAAAATAATGAATCTGCTAACTTCATGCAAAAAAGAAGCCATGAGAAGGTATTGCGGAGCCTAACCCACACAAAAACGCGGTAATGTTCGCATAAATGCTCTCCTACCTAGTTTCAAATCACAGAGACCCATTCAAAATCACATGCTCCCCGTAGAAAATGTGGGTGGCCATACTATTTTGCTCAAAAGGAGCCGCTCACTTTTGCGAAGGTTTTTTTCTTGGCTTTGCTACTCAACTGAAAATTTCAGTCCGAGATCCAGAGCCATGAAACAAGGTGAATGCGACAATAATGAGAGCTCCAAGACGATTATGGTATATATAAATATATATATATAATTGCATTGCACGAGGACTGAAAGGAAGAATTAGAAGCTGCCGGTGCATTTCGCGCCAAGTGTACCTTGCTACTAGCAGAAAATTAAGGCCTTTGAGCCTTCTTTCATTATACTCAATGCCTTCTTTGACATGCGAAATGAATGATGAGCTTCGCTAGGGTGCAACAATGTGTACGAAGTAGATGGATAGGTGACCTCGGGTTAAAGTCAGGCGGCAGTTAAGGTTCCAAGAAAATTCAGGGCTGCTTCTTCACTTCACTCCAATGCGCCTCAATTGCTATCTTAACATGAGTATGGTCGCGATGATCACGGATGAATGGAAAATTGCGCAAACATAACAGGTGAGGTTGAGGTAGACTTTCGCCTTGGCATACATACCTAAGATGACGATCCGTCATGGCACGACAGCGGGCTCTAGACATTAGTGCAGATACGACAGGATATAATTAGTTCCAAAACCGAAATTTATATACACATCGCCTTCTCATGCAGACTTCACGAGTTTCTGACTTAGAGAGACCGGTATCTTCTCCCTTTGGACGCCTTTCCGCCTCTTCCACTGCCATTCAAGGATCACGGGCAAAAATGTCCACAGATCGAACTCAGGCCATAAACATTTTAGGAAGACGATATCGGTCTCTTCATGACATTGCCAGAGCATGAAATCACTTAGTCTTTCTACTCCTGATGTTCGTATTAAGAGGTCCAAGGGTGGTAGGTAGGCCGTGAACATGTGGTCGGTTAGGATATCAGAGGTGATTGTTTCGGGATCGGGATACGTGTCTCTTTGGAATTTCTTGAGCTCGCTGACTTCGTCCTCCTCCTCCTCTTCTTCTTCGATTGCGGTAGTAGCTGGAGTTGGGAAGTCCTGGTGCAGGGTTGTAGATGAGGACATGGAATCCTCGGTGTCGGATGTGCCGCCAGAGGAGGGGGAGTGAGAGCGGACTTTTGAGATGGCAGTGGCGGCGGAGAGACGGCGGGCGCGGATTGTGTGCGTAATATGGGATTCAGAGAAGGAACGGGGTTGGGAGATGAGCGGAGCGGAGTAGTCGATTACGGTGTCGCGGATTGCGGTTGTCATTTCGTCGTGGGAGGTGTAGGGGAAGCAGATGTTTAGAATTGCTCCCTTGTTGTGTTTTGTGAGGTTGACGGAGCGGTCTATCGCTTCTAGGACATCCTCTTTTAAAAGTTCGCGTCGACCAAGGACTCGAACGCTGGCGCCGTACTGATCTAAGAGGTCGCCGTGCTGAGCCAGTTGCAGGAGCTTGACTTTTGCCATGTCCATGAGGGCGTCGACCTCGTATTTCGAACGTTTGAAATTTTCAATACTGAACGCGTATACGGTAACGACTTTGACGCCAGACTTGTAGCAGACTTCGAGGATCTAAATGGGGGTTGAAGTTAGCGAAGTGTTGCTGCTTCCTCTGATCTCTGACCAGGCGTGCATTGCGCACTCTTGCTAATGCCTCAAAGCCAAGATTGTGTCCCTCCACTGTTTCTATTCCATGACTCCTGGCAAAACGTCGGTTTCCATCCATAACAAAAGCTACGTGTTGAGGGACAGGTCCCTGACGCAGAGCACCAATTAGGAGCTCGCGCAGTTGCAGGATGGCCCATTCCACGGGAGGTGATTGTAACAGCCATCTTCGCACCTGCGATAAGTGCATAGAAGACATTGACCGTCAGCGTGTGTTATTGAGGTGATTTATATAGGGTGTGAGTGGCCGTGATTAACGAAGGCGTTGGCGAAAGCAATTCAAGGGCGACGTTCTATACGAAAACAACATGAAGACCAAGACAGACCAGTTCATCAAGATCAATGCATAAAGACCGAACTCCGTGCTATAGCAAAGCGATGTTAGGGGAAAATTTGGTTGATGGACTCTGATCTTCGACGATGTGTAGGGAAATTTCAGCGGACTCGGAATTCAGCCCTATCAACGGCTCACCTTTCCGCACGTTCCTTGCATGAAGTAGTCTGTGCTAAAAGTCCAATAGGTATTTTGAAGGTAAGGTAGCTGTCAATAGACTAGATTCTGCAATGGGATATCGACATTATGGATAGGTATTGGTACAATGCAGAAATCGAAGTTGATGACATAAGCGACGCTCTTTGAACTCCAATGGTAGGCACTGGTGAGAATCCGAGGCCAGATTTTGTTCATCGCTCCAAAAAGCAAAATACGTTCGATTTATACCACAAGTCCGCTCAAAGATCTCCTCATACCGACCACTCAGAGAGTCATCCCCGATAGAGCATCGAAGGTCACCTTCCATTGCCACGGCTGAATTTAGCGTCCTTCAGATTCTCCTTGCAATCATCGCAGTACCATTTCGCTAGCAGCAAACGAACTCATTAACACAGTTCCAGATTTGAGGATTTTCAGACAACGTACCATTTTTTGCAGGCGCCCTCGCCAGACCCACGCAACTTAAATGGAACCACTCCTTCTGACACTCATCCCCATCGCAGCCGACCATCTCTCCATAGCTGACCTCGTTGCAGTAGCAATATCTCGGTTCATCTCCATCCTCATCTTCATCACCCTGGATCGAAGAGACTTCTTCTTCATGTACCGCGCTTTGAGCCGCCAACTGAGCCGCGAGGCCTGCACCTTTCTTGTGGGACCGCTTCAATGGAATCTCCCGAGGAGCTCGTGTCCTCTGTGGCTCCGTAAAGCTGGCGCTGATGGGCGTCGCCGTTTTCGATGGTTGCTTTCCATTGCCTCCACGCGTTGATACTGAAATAGATGGAGGTCGAGTCCTCCCATTTCCGTTTACTGATTCTTCCCGTTTGAGCGCTCGATCAGAACTTCTGCTACCGACTACTATGCCTCCACGTAAGTCTACTACTGCGTCCCCAGTGCCTGTGTCTTCAATCAGATGCTCTCCTTTGTTGTTACTTGTCTCCTTCATGTTGCTCTTAATGTCTCCGGTTGAGCGTCCAGTCAAGCTAGACACTTTCTCAACGTCTGCCGTAGTTCCATACATTCCAATTCCATTGGTCGGCTTGTGGTTTGTCGACGACGAACGATTCCGGGAGGTTTGCAGCACAGATTGACTCGAGTTTTGACGTGCCCTCGATGATGGCACCCTTTGAAGCATAGCTGGTGCTGGACTTCGGCCTTGTCTGTCTTTGGCAGCTGAAAACGTACCTACGACAGGGGAGGATGCCAAGGACGGAGAGTTCGCAGCGGAAGCGTTCGTGCCGGCTCTATGTATATTAACAGTCAGCCGGATGTGGAAGCAAGAGGACGCTGTGAGCACTGACCTTCGTCTCCCAGTTCCATTTAATGTAGAACCACCTCTGCCCTTCTTCTTTCCGGAGGTATCATTGATTGAGAGGTCTCGGGGGCTGCTTGGACCAGCTCGACCAGAGCCAGCATGAGTGCCGAACACTGAAGCCATGGCCCTGTCGGGAGCCAACGTTGATCCTGGAACTTTCTCAACTTTACGCCGCTTGCTGGGCGGCGCGCTACCGTTGACAATCCCAAGGCCTACGCCATTGCTGAGGGTTGGATCTGCAGCCTTTCGCCCCTTGCTGGCAACCGGGGTTCTCTTGTTCATGGTTCGGCTCTCATCGAAATCAGAGTCCACGTGTTGATTGCGATGCTTCTTGGCTGCTAGAGCATCTCGTCTCTGCTCGCTTCGAACGGCCGCTCCCTCCGCTTCTTGCATCGCAGCATTGGCTGCTGCATGGTTCGCAGCTCTTCTTGTACGCTCGCCGGAAATCATGCCCTTCTTCTCCGCAGTCCTATCTGTATACGCCCAGTGTGTGAGACTGCCATAGCGAGCCTCCTCGCTGATCTCCTCTTCGATGTAAGGGTAGGAGCTGTTGCAACGCCTCATCTGTTTGTCAAGGCCGTCAAGGGCCGTATTCAGGACATGGTTCTTCTCATCGAGGGTGCCAAGCATATCTGCCATAGCCTGTCGGATGCTATGGAAATGGCGTCGACGTGCCCACTGGGCCGGGTCGTCCTGCGCATTGGGCTGCGATGGTTCTGCTGGGCGTGACGCATTGGCAGGGTCGAGCACCGAGATTACATAGTCTGATGCTGAAACAGCCTTTGCATCTTGGGTTTCGCCAGGTCTTTGTATAGTGGGTGTGGGTTGAGGAGGTAGTGGTGCTTTGAGCGCTTGATTCACAAGCTCGCCGAGGAGGGCTTCTGGTCCGTAAATTTTGGCATCAACCTCTTTCAACATGGTATAGTGTCTTATCATCTCTTTTGGGAGTGCCGCAATAGCATCGGTGAAATGCTGAATAGCAGGGAAGAATCCAGGGTTCGCATTGCGTTCGCTGTCTGGTAGCTGGGCGAAGGCACCTCCTTGCACTTGAGGGTTGGAAGCAGTTCTGGCAGGATTCGTACGTGTCTGACGAATTGGCTGGCGTCTATTTGTTGCTACAGGCTGTTCAGCAATCGTAGAGCCCGAGAAAACCCTCATGTTGGCGGTGCGATCACTCAGGGAGATGGGAGGGCTCCAATGCGACGCTGGGGGGTGTTTCTGGTTTCTTGAGCCTCAAAGCGGATGTACCAAAAATTGTTGTGTTGTCGCTGGATGAATAACTTCCTGAGATCATAAGTGCACCGCTAGAACGCCCAACATGAGCATTTGTGAGTGTGATCAACCGAAGTGATGAATGATGTGGAAATCCCCCAATGCTGCTGGTAGGGCTAGCTCAAAGCCGAAGGTTTGCCGATCCTTATCGATAAGGATCCAACCTCGTCAGTCTTCGCCGAGCGATTCATCCATCGTGAAGCATTATTCACTTCTCTACTCCATTGGTCCTACATGGTCATTGTAAGGAAAGCTGTTCCCTTGATCTGTAACCGATGTCTATGCGGACACCTAGCATGTCCTTCTCTGCGCCCGCAAAATGGCATAGTCTCGAAAGCTTTCGCCACTTCAACGGCCTTGCCACAAAAGGATGAGCACGCTCCAACAAAGAGTGGAGACCACACAAAGATCCATGTCGAGAATACCGAGAATGGAGGAGAGCAGGGGGGAATGTCAAGAAGACTGGCACAAATGACGGATGAATCGATTGAGCAAGGTGGCCGCAGTGCCAAGAAGGCCATCGAGGAAGGAGGGTTCTCAGAAGAATTGAAGCGAAGGCTCGAAGAGAGGATCCAAGAAAGCTCTTTCAAGAGTGAGAACCCGGCTGCATTTTCTCAAGTGAACATGCCGGTACGTTGCAAGTCCCGTACCATGGCTATTACTGACTAATCATGTCTCAGACCAGCGCAGGCAAGGGCACTCGTGATATAGCTGCGGCTCGACCTTGGACAGGCAATGAGAAGCTAGAAGACGCCGCTCTGCGCATGCTGGACGATGCTCACAAACCCCTATGTGGTACTGGATCTCGTAAGATCCCCACCCCGCGAGTGACACCAGTCAGTATCGACATGCGAATGAAGAAGGCTGTGCAAAGATCTCAGGGTGAGCGGTTGGCAAGTGCTAGGGACCGTACGTCGGTATATGCTCTTAGTCAGGATCCAACCATGTCAGAGAACGAACGGGAACAGATGCGAAAGACCCTCAAAGAACGATTCACAGCTGGCGCTAGGCCGATGCCAGGTTCAGTTCAAGGACTGGCTGCTCTGGCGAATGAACGAATAGAGGATGCTATTGCTAGAGGTCAATTCAAGGGTATCCGGCGTGGTAAAGGCACGAACGTCGAACGCGACTATAACGCCAATAGTCCATTCCTAGACACGACGGAATACTTCATGAACAAAATCATACAAAAGCAAGAGATTGTACCACCCTGGATTGAGAAACAGCAAGAGCTAGTCAAAGCCGCGGCTGTCTTTCGGGGAAGAATACGTGCCGACTGGAAACGACACGCTGCACGTGTAATAGCGAGCAAAGGTGGATCGCTAGAGGCCCAAGTCAAGCGTGCTGAAGCATGCGCTGCAGCTGAAGCGGCCAACAATCCCAAAATCAAGAAGACCGAGTCCATGACTGAGATCGATCATGAAGGAAAACTCTCACAGCTAACAGTGACCGAGACACCCACCCCATTCAGCGAAATATCCGACTCCAAAATCACAGTCACCGAGGAACCCGCTTCTCAATCTCCCCCACCCGCAGAACCTCCACTCACCCCCGAACCCAGCACATCCTCCCCACAAGCCAGCACAGTACCAGACCCCCCATCAACATCGCCACCCCCTCCCCAAGTCCCTCCCTTCCGCGACCCAGCCTGGCAAACCCTCGAACACGCCTACCACAACCTCGCCATCAAAGAACTCAACAACCTAACCCGCACCTACAACCTGCAAGCCCCCAACCTCGCCAAAAAACCCTATTTCTCTCTCGACCGCGAACTACGTTCCTGTTTCGCGGACATCGCGCCGCAGCTTCCCAACGAGATCCGAGAAAGGTCGCGCAGGCCCGAAAGGGTGAGAGTGGAGGTTATAGGACACAGACCTGGTGGCGTGTTGGATAAGTTTTCTACGGATAAGGTTAAGGTGTATGATAGCAGGAAGCCGAATTATGGGTTTAAGCAGTTTTGGCAGGATCTATGGGGTGCGCAGCGTGCTTGATCACGGGTCAATTTACTAGCTACGTTGCAAATATACTAGTAAGTATCGTGGCGCAAGCCTGTCATTTCTTACGTATCGAAAGTCACAGTTCACAGTGGCAGATAGTGCTTCGGGCCACGAGTCCAGCTGGTCGGGCTCAGGAAGAGAAAACAACACCGATTAGTAGCCACGTAGGCGTCAACTGCAGGAACAATAGATATGTGGAAATACTGCAATATAAAGTCCCCCAAGTATTAAGCGACTGTCCTTTCTTAATCTTGCATATTCATTGATTCTCTCATTCATTCCAATACCAGTCGTAATATTTCCAAAGTTAGTGTTAAGGATGCTGCACCAATATGTTAATAACAATTTAGAAGACCAATACTAACCAGACTACAGCATAGCCACAGTGTCCGACGTTACCGGTCCCTGATACTCCGACTCAGTACATTGGGCTTTTCATTGATGAGTGGAAGAGAGTGGTCTTTTGTTGCCCAACGTCACGCAAGCCAACCAAGTCCAAGCTGTAAGCCTGAGCCTTAAAGATGACACATATTCAAAAGGGGCAAACATTTGATCGCCTTGGACATGGAGCTGCCAACAAGGGCCTCAAGCCCATAAGACTACGGATTGATCAATGTGACTGATGACCTTTACAGATTGATTGACTGTTCAAGTCGCGCATAAAACTCAAGCTTTCCACAAACAAAGAATTCATGTTTTGATCGGCCGTGAGGTCCATGTTTGGTCGATAGTAGAGTTTTTGATTGGCTTTAAGTACAACGGAGGTCTCCAAGTCATGMCTTATTCTGCGCCACCTCAACACTTTCCGACCACCCCAGCGCTGTCCCACTATGGCTTCCACTTATCGATGTCTTCTGCCGATGATGCGCGAGTATTCATCGAGCGGCCAGGGCTGTGGTTCAACTGGGAATCGAGTGTACTGCAGTTGAATTTTCGTGAAACTCACATTTGAGCCCAACAAGGGACTTTTAGGTTCACCTCACAGATACTTTCGAGCCTTTATATGGTGTTCAAAGCCATGCCAAGCCGAGCCATCCTGTAATTGGTGGGTTCTTGTCAGTGAAGAGCTCCATTCAAAACCTACTCAATCAAAATCTCAGATTTCCAGACGCACTCGGACATTAACGAAACTCAAATGTACGTTGGGTAGGTACACACAAAGAATTAAAATTAGAGTGCAATTGTCGGGCCTAGAGAGTTTGGTGCATCCACGGGTGAAGAATGTAACAAATTTTCTCAGGCCCCTATTTAAAACTTGGGCGTCACTGGGTACAAATACATCTATTGAGCAGATGTCTTGTGCGTCGTGAGAAGTTTGAGTCAGTGCGCCCATAACATCCATCAGACTTAGAGTCTGTTCATGTTCGAAGCTCGCACATTATGCGTGAGCTTGGAGACAGTTCAAGAGTTTTTTTGATCGTGGGCGTCACTGGGTACAAACACATCTATTGAGCAAAGGTTCAGATGTTTTGTCGTCGTGAGACAGTTGAGCAGGTGCGCAAAACAAGAGATAAAGCAGGGGGCATTCAATACTGCATGAGAGCGACTTACAGACCTTCCGGCATGGACTCTTGAGTCTGCAGCCCCTTCCTTGTGGAATTGTGGTTACAATTCTTGGGTCCGCCCGGTGGCCTATGTCAGCAGCTTAGCAAGGACAGGGACAATGATGAGACGAGTGAAGATGCAGAACTGTATAATTCCTTCTCCTCTTCAAAGACCTCCATCATCGTGGAAGACCTGTACGAAGGAGATCGAGTAAATTTGAGTCCCACTAGTACTGCCGAGAGTTAGGATGTTAAAATGTATCTTATTCTTGGAACTTCAGAGGTATTGGACAATGAGTGGGGCACTCCCTCGGGGTGAGGTGGTGGATGTTGTGCTAGGAGCCTGAGGAAGTGGCTCATCGAGAAGACCATTCAACTCTGGCATGCAACTGTTATTGAACAAGGAGGACAAGATCATTCGGTATGCTTGGAAGAAGGTATGTAGTCGTGCAGGGTCCTGAGAATTGCAGCTGTGTGTTTTATAGAGCATAGGATGGTGGGGCGACAAGCAAGTCGTGACACGGTCTGAGGGTTTGGTACCGACGGGGAAAGATAGCTGATAACAGGATGTGATCAGTCTGGGCTCGTTAGGGTGGCTGGGGCCTTGGTAAGTCTCACTCACAAAGACAGCATGTCATGTCCTAATCTTCCGTGTACCTTAGCTAACGGCTTGACGAAGAGATGGTACCTGTCTCCAATGCTGCATAGTGCTCGATCAATCTGTCAATGGATCACCAAAAGAAAGAATAGGGACCCCAGTCATTTGAAGCTGCAAGGTGCGTGGGGAGACAGGTCGATGTTGGGGGAGTATTCTAACAACCGAGCAGGATACGAGAAGGAGCGGAGAGAGGGGGTAAATGTACAACAAGAAAGCAAGGAGATGGGACAGAGCAGGAGTGCAGCGTATTCTGAAGATGCGACACATGGAGGACATTGAGGGAAGATTTGAAGCAGAAGTAGACATAATAAATGGCGCCACTGCATGGAGAGAGCAGGAAGATCACTGAGCAAAGAAGATGTAGGAGAGGAAGTGGGAATTGGGGAACCCTTCGTATTTAACAACATAAGGTTCTCGACTGACGTCGTTCTTTCCTGGGTTTTGCAGGGACAAGAGGAAGGTGCAACCCATTGCTGCTCTGATGGGAAACGACTACGTAATTTGTCGTAGTAAGCTCTTCACCTTCGTGGTAGACTAGTTGACTACAACTACTTGGAGATATGATTGTGTATTCTGTTGATATTGCTGGGAAGGAAGCAGAATTCGCGATTAGAACTTCGACTTCTACGGTCTCTGCTCTGACTATCATTGCGGCATCAGTCGTTAGGGGTTACAAGTCATCACTTTGCTACATAGCATGCTCAAATGGTGTTAATTGGGCTATGACTTTAAATATGATATGTGCTTGTCTCTAGCAAGATGGAATAGACTTATTATTAGCAAGCTATGATCGAAATGCAGCTCTAGAGGATTGGAACACTATTGGAGCATATCACAAGGAGAGGCCTGTAAGCCTCTGTCCATAGGTCATAGCACTACCTTAGGAGACTAACTCCAAATCTTGTGCATCACGTTAAAAGGCTGTGTCACCATTTCAGATTCACCCTCACTCATGCTCAAATCTGCAATTGTCCTCCAAAGTAATGAGTAGGCTCTTGTGGGAACGAGAACCCTATTCTCTTATGCAAAGAATTAAGCGTCCGAACTTCTATGGAGCAGCAGTTGATGAGAATGAATATTGTAAATGATGTGGAACGCTGGACCCGCCGACCTAGTAAACAGGAACGCAATGCCGGGAGACACAGAGCATATACTAGCGGCAGCAATTCTTTGGATATGTCTTTTTTTGAGGCATTAGAGCCCTTTTCCGTCCGATTCGCGAGCTGGGCCCCCATACTGGAAACATAGAAGCATGATGAACGCTGTGAGGACAACAGCAATTCGAACATGGAATGGATTAATCATTATTTCGAAGATTGACGGGACAAATGTTAGGTTGCTAACGTTTGGAAATATGTGTAACAACGAACGAAATTTTGTGTACCAGGGTGGCGACACAGATATTTGAATCGCGCTTTGTCTAACGACGAATTGTGTAGTAGGCTTTTGAAGGAGGTGTGCTGTTGTGGTGATCTTAAGGATTCTGCTCGTCGCCCATTGGTCCTCCTGAGTCTGTCTCGGTCACCTCAGGCTCCTCCGCCTGCGGTTTTTTTCATTTCTAACCATTTTATAGTCATCGTCATTCAGATAACATCGTGCAAGCCTTGTTAGCCATTCCCTGAATGTCTCGCCAGCATCGTTTACCCGATCCTTCTCATATCTGTCCAACGATGGTTCCGCGATTTCCAGAAATTCATGATGTTTACATGAGAGAAGAGGAGGCGCTTGTGATTTCTGGAGGCTCATACAAGGTTCACACAGATCCGTATCCGTGCATGAACCACATACAAAACGCTTACCGGGAATGCGTCGATCTCCTGGACACCCGTCACAATAGATCGTGCTATGCTCATTCTCAAAACATATTTTTGCGTCTGCGGACTCGCCAATTAGCAACAGGCTGTGACCAAGTCTACCAAGCATCCAGGGAGCTATTCCTCGCTTATTAAAGGTGTGGCTGTTGCGGAGCCACCAAACAACATAGAACAAGCGGAGAATCTCCACTATTCCTTCCCTTATGCGGCGTACCCTAACCATTGCGTTGGTCGGAACACATGTGGCAAGGTACCCACCCAGCTTCTTGGGTAACTCTTCGTCCGGATAAGCTAAGTCCAGACAGCTCCGACCGTAGATGTCCAACGGACCATGATCAGCGTTAGCAGCAATGAGAGCATTAATGTTAAAAGGTATGTCTCGACTTGGACTCCTTGTGCTAGGCTCCGCACCTGCAGCTAGAAGACAATCCATAACGTCGTATCGGTGATAATAGATTGCAGTGGTCAAAGCTGTGTGACCAGTTTCGTTATGAATCATATTTACATTTGTCCCCGCGCGCAATGAAGTTTGCACTAGATCAACGCTGCCATGTCTTACGTGGGACAGCAGGGCCGAGGATTTATCTTCATCTGTAAAGGGGGTTTTGTCCAATAAATATTGCATAACTGTTGCATCTATTGTGCTGGATGCAAGAGCACACGCAAGATCACGTGCGTCACAGATTCCACCATAGTCAAGTAAAAGCTCCAGCATAGCTAGATCCTTGCCAGTAGAGGCTATGAAGAGTGGTGTCCCTGGTCCACTTGCGGCGTTGGGATCTGCCCCCGCCTTCAAAAGTTGAAGCACTGCTTCACGTTCTCCGGTCCGTACAGCCCGTCCTAGAGGTGTGTAGCCATTGGAGTCTCGGGCTTCGAGGTCCAATTTGCGTTTCACAAGAACTGAGATAAGATGATTGAGTCCTGAAGAGGCAACAATATGAAGTGGTGTAGTTCTAGAGGCTGCATCATATGCTCTTCCATGGACCCTGTACTCGTATTCTGAATGCGTCTTAGTTTCGAGCACCCCCAAAACCTGATCTTCTAAAACCTGTTCGAGCGGCCCTTTGACGTGTTCGCTCCAATACCGGCAAGCGTACCGAAAAAATTGGTGATGGACCGGCCGAAAGGAGTATGGTTCATAGATTGAACCTCCTTCTAGTGTCAAGGAAGCCAGACAAGTGGCTGCGACGGTCTCCTCTGCCTTGGGCCAATGCCCGTACCAACCAGTGGCTAAATATTCTTGGAAAGAGTAATGGACTAGTCGAATGGTTTCACCTAGTTCATCGATAGAGACAAGACCACAACAAACTTCTAGTATGAGTTCTTTCTCATGGAGACCATAAGGATCAAAGTTGGTGTCTTCGGGCTCAACAGCAAGCATTTCCCGAAGCTCGGAAACCTTCAAAGGCCTTTTCGCGTAGAATATCCAGGAAATGACTTGTCTGGCGAGCTGCCAATATTCCCGAGATTGGCTCTTAATCCTCTCGATAGCGTCGCCGAAAGTCTCGCTCAGTTTTTCCGGCAGCGATTGAAGTGCTTTGAAGACATGCCGTGCGCTGGTTTGATTCACTAATGAATCCATCTGCAATCGAGTAAGAAGAAACATTCCGTTGGCCTTTTGACATAACGTTTCATTGAGTCGGTTTGCAAGTTGAGGATCAGACCCAACGAGTCGGAGTAGCCTTGTATGTCCTTTGATTCGAGTGTCGATGTAGCAGCGCATATCTCGGTCTGTGGCACGGATCTCCAAGTGATGGCAATCTGGTACAACCGTGGCCGGATGCACGTGTGGACGGGCTGTAATGAACAGTCTTCCAACAATTGCCAATCTCTTCATTGCAGAGGTAACCCTTGATCTGGCTTCGTTCGAGTTCTGGTCTATGTCCGGGCACTCGTCCAGTGCGTCGAAAACGAAAAAGGTGTCGCGAGACTGGTTTCTGATCAAATTTTCGAGCAGTGAGATGCACTGATCTTCATCCATTGTATTTTCTATTTTATCAGGGGGTAGTGCATCGTATAATTGCTGAATTGCTTGCGGTATCTCGCCAATGGATTCTATAACCTGCCTCAGTAAGCTGCGCAGGATTGCTGTTACCGTTTGTCGCCCCTGGTCTTTGTAGTCAAAGAATACATACGCCACTATGGGTTTGATAGCTGCTATGCGTGACTCTAGATGATTTATCACCAGAGATGTCAGAATGGTTTTGCCAGCGCCAGGGATTCCGGAGCAAGATAAACAAGAGGGACCACTCCCCTGAACCCAAGACTTAAAGTCCTTCTCTACAAGAAACCATTCGCCTGTAGATGGAGTGCGCCGACTGAGGGCGTCGAGCTGTTTTGGCCGAAAGTTCAGAGGTGAAAGCCATTCTAGCACCTCCTGCTTCTGCTGCTCCTTTAACACTTGAGACTTTCGTTCAAGAGATTCCAGAGCAATTCGTTCGATATTTTGGACGGTTTCTCCAAGGCAAGTCACACTTCCCTGGATTTCCGCGAGGGAGGAGACAGCATTCAAGACCCCACTGAGAGAATCTGTCGCTTTCTCGGTCGACAGAAGTAAGCCTGGGACGAGATGTGCTATCTTCTTTGTCTCGTCCAAAGTCTTCAATTGATTAGTGAGAATTGCTGAGACTTCACTAGAGGCCTTGGATAGGAGGACGCAACCATCGATTGTCAACGCGAATTGAAATGTATGTATCCAGCGTACGATGGCTGAAACAACTTCTTGATGTTCTTTGCCAACAAACGGCCAGGTCAAGGCCATTATCAATTTGTGCTCATTGACCCGGCTCTGCAAGGCTGACCGCGTCTTTTCGAGACTGCTGCGGCAAGTTTTATAGGTCTTTACCAGAACTGATGTTTGATCGAACGAGCGCTTCCCAGCCTCATCCTTCTTGAGGAATCCGTCCAAGTGACGCAGCACATCAGTAAGTGCAGCAAGCTCTCGCAGGAATTCTTTGATATCTTTGGACGAATGCCTGACGCCGTTGATATATTGCTGAGCGATTTTGGTGACTTCAAGACTTAAGCTGACGAGGCCAGCAATGCCGGTAGCCAAGGTGAGAGGATCGGCCATGGAGCAAGCTCGTAGATATCATAAACTCCCACAGCCTGCAAATCGAGCAAGTTTGCTCCGCCTTGAGTGTAAAGTCTAGGGTAAGTTGTCTACGGGTCCTGTCGCCTCATTTGTTGTCTGGGTCTATTTGAGGACTAATTACCGTGCTATGTGACTACCCCGCCAAGCTCTATTGGACAGAAGGCGATAAGCGATGCTGCTTATTAAGTAGCTACGCATGCCTTGGTAGCGACGATTCAACATGCTACATAACTATCCGATAAAGAAACTTCAGCAAACGTGATTCCAAGTAACATAGGTAACAATAGATCCCGATCACAAACCAAGGCAAGATGAAGTAGACCAACCGGGACTTTAGTATCCTACTTAGAAGCCACCAAACCCTTATTCGTACTGCGCATTGATTTGTCCACTGTCTATATGATCTACCCAGAACTTACAGGCCATAATCCTCCGCGGTAGCATTCCATACACTGAACGATATCGATGGTTCTGCGCTCATATTGAAAACCACATACGTCGATTCGAAGAACATGGCGCCTACACCCCCAACCGCCTGCTCCGTGACACCTACGGACGACAAGGGACCTGTGCACACTTCAAACTCAAAGGTAAGTCTACATTCGAGATTTCGAGTTTTGGAGATGACAGCAAAGGGATGATTGCAGTGCCAGAATCGCGCATTAAACAGGTGCAGGTTAACTTACTGTCATCTGGATCCGGGTTGTTGAAGGTCAACGCTTGACCTCTGAACCCGAATGCTTCGCCGTTCTCGAAACCGAGGTACACGTCTGGGAGTGTGGCATTGCAAGGGAATTTGTAGCTTGTATTGCTCACATCCGTGGGGACCGCACCATCAACCTGGGCGTAGTATGCTAGAGTAATACGAGGATCAACGGCGAATTGAGGGCCTGAACCCGTATCTGAGCATGCGATAGTCAGCTTTAGATAGCTAGGGGCCAGGCTATGGAAGAAATCGCCTACCAAATATCATATCTTGTGTGAGCGGTGTCTTCGAGCCCGAAGCTACCGGGACCGGCACACCATCTATAAGATCTCCAATGATAAAGCTAACGTTATTTACCATCCAGATCGTATTGTTGCCGATTGATGCGGTGACCAGACCATCCCTTGCCTTTGTCTCATTGACGTAGCCGAATTCGATATTGGCAAGATGGTCGCCGGAGGTTGATGTATAGAATTCGATGCCAAAGACTGGCACAGGCATGAGTTGTTCCACGAATGTCTGTTGCCTAGGAACAGCTTCGTATTGAATCAGCAAACAGAATCCTCTGTGACCACTACATGGAGTAGATACCTCGGTTATTTTCCCCGAAGCTCAGGCCAAGAATGCCATCTGCTACACTATCTGGGAAACAGCCAGCTGAATGAGCCATCTCCACGCCCATTTCTGGTACTATTGCACCGAATATGTTCACTGTATCATACGTGACATTTCCAGATACTGTGGCACAGGCACTGCCACCATAGGTAACGGAGAAAAAGCCTTCATAAGTGCAATTGGACATTCGACCTGGTTGACAAGTATATGTGCGGTGAGGCGAGGGGGCCGTGCCAGGCAGGTATAAAACATCGGTACTGTAGACCCATCTGCTCGCCATTAGCTAGCTTCTATGATGTTAAAACTTACTAATTCTCACAGATCCGCTGATCCTGTGTCCACAGTCAGGTTTAATTTTTGTGTACCAATCGTCACTTCAGTAGTCCAGAAAGCGTTGGGATCAGTGCTTCCTACTTCAGGGAGTATAGTGAGACCATAAGATTTCCTAATATACACCTGTAAAAGGAAAATCGAATACGATGCTATTAGTGCGATCATCGTAACGCTAATAAAGAGAAGAAATAGTGAGGCAGGTTCGACGAAAGGTATGGGATTTTAAGCAGAGAGGGTGTCTACTCCACGGACAGACTGCCAGAAGGAAATCACTGAAACTACAGTGAGACTTCGAGCAGGAATGTAGAAATCGCTTGCATGAGCAGACATTTCTAGCTAGGAAAATCACACATCCCACAAGACCGACCATCATGCAAGATCCGTGCGCAGTTTTTGTGATGGGAAGACAGAAAAGTATAACGTGTGAGAAACAGGTAGATGAGACAGTTGGCTGAATGAGACACTCTCGAGAGGAAACAAAGTAAGTGTCGCGGAATTCTGTATGCTGCGGACTGTATTCTGCAAGCTGCAACAATGGCCCGCAAGTGACGCATAGGCCAAGCCGGAGCAACCTCGAGGCAGGCTATGCAACAATCAATTCCGTGTACCCGAACCAAAGCTTGATGCTTGGACCCAGCACACCTTTCGACAAATTGACTATGTGGAGATTTTGCTGGTCTAAGGAACCAAGAGTAAGTGGATTGCAAGACACAATCAGGCATCAAGCCCAAAATAGCAGCCTGGATCATATTGAGCAGTTGCATAGCCACCGAATTAGAACTTTCTAAGTACGGGCTACCTAGGCAGCCTAGCCTTGTTGTCCATAGTTGGTAGTGAGAGGATGTACCTCTAACAGCGCTAGGAGTGACCTATCGCTACAGATGGTTACAGATAGAGACAAGGAGTCTTCGTAGATCATATGCGCTCGCTAAGGATGTACCAGTGTGGTATTCGCCTTTCTGGCCGCGCATATATCGTCCTACGGGCAACACAGACCAGAACTTAGCCGATAACGGGGAATTTGACGTGCGCGTAAAATAAGTAGAAGCGCAGGCCCTCTGTACCAACTCATGTTAGACCATCATGATCGCCGGGGCTCCATAGACGAACGGCTCGGAAGATCGGCTGTGGGATATAGAAAATGGACGATGGCTGCTCTTGGAAATACCTACTAGCACAATCATCTGTGCGTACATATTCCATAGGCACTCGTCTTGATGATATCTATGAGATTGTGCAATGGCGAACCGGCCCGCTTGGATGTCTGACAACCTTCTTGCGTCGTGATTTCCGTCGTTGCTTGATTTCCCTAAGCAAGTGAACAAAATAGTATTGAGTATAGTGATAAACTTGCAAGATGTGGCACAGGATTTGCTTTGATGCGGTGCATTGTGCTTAAGACACATAGTCTGCTCACAGACGTCGAAACAATGAATAAAAGTCAGTATTACTCGCCCTCAATTCTCGCCTCCCATTCTACCCTCAAAGCTTCCACCTGGCTCCAGCAGTCTCTTCCCAATTGTTCGAAATCTTCTCTATCCTCTTTATTGATTTCGAGAGTACCTGGTCGTGTTCCCTTCCTCTTCGCTAATTCCCCTTCTCCCATCCTACCTCCCAGACCCCAACCTTCGACCACGGTACGCATCACTCTCTCGTATCCCGCTCTATCGGTACAGCTTCCCCACTTCGCCTTTCCATCTCTCTGTTCCATATCTTCTAATTCCTCTTGATCCGTAAGGGTAAGCCACACAGGTGCGCAGGCGCCCTTGTATGCAGTCAATGTATGCCAAGGCGAGCCAAGCCACCGAGCTATATAGAACACAAGCATCATAGCGTACGTTAGAATCAATGGGAGTGGTACTATGGAGGTTGCACAGATACCCGGATGACAAAGGTACATTTTCGGCGACATGTCGGAAGAGTTCTGATACTCGTTGTCCGCGAGAACTATTCCAGGGGCTGGTGCGCTTGTCCCTAAGTCTTGACTATCACTCGCAAAGCGTGCTGTATGTGAAGGTGTAGAAGTAGCCGTAGACAAGAACCGTTGGATGAAAGGTTTCGTTCCCGGAAGGGACGAAGTCAGGACCAAGATGTCGGTGAGGCGTTTTGAGGACTCGTAAGACTTGTCTGATTTGAGGCCCTGTATATCATTGATATCAAAGTGCGAAGGGTGAGGCTCAAGGCTAGATACAAATACTATGCGGCCCTGATCTGGAGAGGCACGAAGGAGAGGTACAAGTGAGTGGCAGAGGATGTAATGCCCGAAAACATTCGAGGTAAAGACTTGGCCAAGAGCTGGTGTAGTATCTGAAAGTCCTCTAGCATCTTTGACTGAGTCTGTCAATACCCTCTGAGGTGCAGTGGTTTCACCAACAATGCCAATCTTGGACGAGGGCCATGTGACCGCACTTTTCAAGTCAGTGACTACACCCAACGCTATCAGTGGCCAATTGATGCCTGCAATTCCTCCATAACCTGCATTGCAGATGATAGCATCGAGCTGGGGTAGGTTCCGATCGAGTTTGGCCGATAGTGTTCGAATAGAGCTAATTGACGTTAGGTCGAGTTGCTCAGGTTGGAGGGATATGCGATGGTGTAAAGGCGTGTCGAGCCGCTTAGATTGGCGCTCAAGATATTGTTCGAGGCGCCTGACGGTATCATTGCTCTTACGAGAGTCTCGAGTGGTGGGGATGAGGGTGAGGCATTGGAAGGATGGTCGTGTAGAGACGAACTCATCAATTAGTCGGCAACACGTTCCAAAGCCGAGGCCGCTAGTGGCGGTCAACTTCAGTCACCTCAGGGATATCATGATCTTACCTATTCGCACCAGTGACAAGCACATAGCTGTGCTGGTTATTGTCTTGAGGATGGAGACTTTCTTCCATCTGGTTTTTGACCTTGACAAAAGGAGCATCAAAATTTCCGAAAGCGGAACCTCAGCGCGCCATCCTGCCGCCCACCTCAGTAGAACTAACCCTTGCAACGCACTGCATCGTTCGACATACTCGCGATACACAAGCAGAAGACATCATGCGCAGTGGAACATCAATGCTTGACGCGGAGTCTCTATCGTATAAAAATGTTCTTCCATGGCAGCAAAGACCGAGATTCTGTAAGTTTCATCAAGTCGAATGTTGACTTACAGGTCGTCTCTTGGCGCGCAACCAGTCATAGATGCGATGCTTTCCCTACTCAAAACATGATTTAAACCGCATGCGTTAACATGTCGTCTTTTTATTGGCTTGTTAAAATCCGCCTGGCAATAGCTGAATGGTTCTGGATCCTCTTTGTCCTTACGAACTTCTCCTGTCCCTATTTCTTGACAGGAAGAATGCAATGCTATATTGACTGTGAAATGTCTTGGACAAATGACTTCTTCCTTAGCAATGCCAGAGACTGGAGGTGGCTCAACAACGTCCGGAGGGAGCCTCGCCACATTGCCCGCATGTGCTGTGAGTCTTTTTTCCCCTAACGAGCATATGATAGACTTATATATTGCAGCAAAGTTGTTTTGGACTTTCGACAAGCAGCCAGGGTCATTGCTCAAGTGAAGATATTGCATGTCTTTGCAGGAACGACAACTACGCCAATACGATTGCTTGCTGTTTAGCTACATTATGCGATTCTAATGACCGAGTATGTATGTATAATCTGTATCGTTATTGCTCTCTTGGCTCTTGCTAAGGTCTAGACAGTGGCTGCAAATTTCAGTGCAGTTCTTTGTGCCAGTGTCAACGTCACTTTTCCCAATTTCCTTGGATGTACTAACGGATCGGCCCCCGTAATATCGGAAACATCAGGAGTTGTAAATAGGACACCGACCATTTCAACTACTGTAGCAGGTACTGTGGAGTCTCAACTCTCCCTAATCACCACAGCCGCCATAGCCACCTTTACAGGCGAGAGACTATTGACAGGATCATGCTCACTACCCCAATTCGCATCTATGGCTCTCCCAACTGGCGGAGTATTAGAATATCCGTGGCTTGGCTGTTCGGTGGAAGATCCACGCTGTTGTCCATTTGTAATCCAAAAGGGTGAGAAGCTCAGCGTCTGTCCTGCAGATTACGTTACGACGAGCAGTGCTTGTTGTCCTTCGCAAGTCTTTCATTCCATGGGTTGCTGGCTCTATCCCTAATCACGCCAATAGGGGCTGGGCCATCCATACATCCGCCCTTGCAGGCGAAACCCCCTGCGTGAACAGCCTCTCCATCCCACTCGTTCCACCCACAACCATCGCCTCGTCAGGAATCTCCGCCAGCGCCATAACAAATCAAATTTTCACATTCAGATACGCCCTCGCCGCCAAACCCTCTAAAATTCTATCCCCTGGCGCCATAGCAGGCACCGCAATCGGTTCCATTGCTGTTGTTACCCTAATCCTCGCCACCACAACCCTGCTGATCCGCCGCCGCCAGGCCAAAGCCCGCACAGAGCGCCAACCGTCTATCGTATACCCATCCGAAACTATTGTCAAAGGGCGCAGCGAGCTCGATCCCGGCACCACTCACGACACCAAAGCCATTGCCGAGCTCCCGAGTCCGCACTTCCAGGACAGCAAAGGCGTCTCTGAACTCCAGAGTCCGCAATCCCCTGAATTACCGAAACAACCCATCTGGCCGTTCACCTTACCAACATCGCCGTCGGAGCTAGCAGATAAAGCGATATATGAGATGCCAACCGCGCCTGCGGTGGAGATGGAAGGCAGCACGTATATCGATGAGCATCATCCGCTCAAGCAGAATAATGATAAGGTGGTAGAGGCTGGGGATGGGGAGAAAAAGCAGGGAGAGGTGACGGAGCAGAGGAAGGAGGTGGATTAGGGGTGAGGCAATGGTTTCGTCTGCTTTAGTTCAAGGAACGAAATGAAGCGACGCCAGCTTATACGCGCACGAATGAGAAGATCGCTTCGCCGGTGGATGAGCCATATGTAGCAAGGGAGGTTGGAACGGCAAGGATGAGGAGGGGGAGATGGTAAAAGGTTAGCGATGATGCCATTCCGAATCGAATTTGATGGGGATCTCAGAGAATTAAGGGACTGTTTGTACTACCTGCAGCCCCATCAAGAATGACTTGGGTTCCACAAAGACCTCACACATAGCTGCGAATCGGTTGTGAAGCCAAAATGGCCAACTTGAAATTGATACCGCCTGCAAGCCGGCTTTTATGGCAAATTCATCGTTCAGCTCTTGAACGTCATAGCTATCATATTCTACAGCCGTCTCGAATCCGCAATGCGCAAGCAACGCTCGCATCAACTTGCAAAGACCCTAACATTCAAATCCACACTTCCAGTCGCTATCACACATCTAATAGTCTCCTTCCCACCCGGATCATCCTTTTTGCCCGCGTCTCCATTCACGCCTACTGCTGCTGGACCTTTGATGACGCCAGGCACCCATCTTAAGCAGCTCACGAAGTGCCCGTGCGCATCATCGAGCGTCTTGACGCATTTTCCTTCTTGACTCAAGTCCCAGCAGCGTATTGTTTTATCATCACCTGCACTAAGCAGGTATTTGCCACCGGGGTGAAAGACGAGGGCGCGAACCCAGTTGTCGTGGCCGACTAGGGTTTTTATCAGCGTCCCTCGTGAGTCCCAGATCTTGATGCTTTTATCTCGTGATCCTGTTGCTAGGAACTCCCCTGAGCTACTAGGGGGTGGAGGCTTCTTTAATCCAGCCATTGTTGCGAGGTGCCCATAACAGACTGTGGGAGCGAAGGTACAGCATTCAATAACATGTTCGTGGCCTAAGAAGGTAGCTTTCACTTCTCCAGAGCTGGCATCCCATAGTCGAGCTGTTTGATCATTCCCTGCCGAAAGGAGCCATCGACCGTCGAAGCTTGGGGCGACGTCTCGAACCCAGTCTGCATGACCTCGTAGAGTCTTCACGCAATAGCCTGTGCTGACGTCCCAGATGCGGAGAGACTTGTCTCGGGAGGCGGAGACGAGGAGATTACCCGAGGCTGGGGAGCCCGCCGCACCCGATGGTACGAAACGAACAGCAGATACTGAGTGATCATGTCCTGGTAATGTTCGGATATTCTTGTACTCGTCTGACGGGTCCCATAATTTTATCGTAAGGTCTGAAGAACAAGATGCGAGTAATGTGCCGCCACGGGGGCCGCCGAAATCACAATCTAAGACTGCTTTCGTGTGGCCCTTTACGGTCCTCTCAAGCTCACCCAGCTCCCAATCCCATATTTTGAGAGTTGTGTCTTCGGAACCGGAGGCAAGGGAGGAGAAAATCGGGTGAAACGCTACACAGATGACTGGCTGGCGATGCGATTGTAGGGTATGGCGAGCGGGAGACCGAGGAAGCCAGGAGGCTGGATCTTGGTTGCGACGAGAGAGAGATGTTGGTGTTGCATTTTCCAGTTCAGATTGGAGGCTCTGATTGCGAGATTCTAGATCCATTATCTATGGTAGCAGCCTTAGCTCGGGCAATCTCCCAATAACATGTTGCCATCACCTTTTTCTGTAGCCGGACCACACTCGTCCACTTCTTTTCCAGAAGACCTTCATATTTCTTGCTGGTAGCATCGTCAAAAGAGTCACCAATTCCAAGCTCCTCACGCAGTGCTGCTGCGCTGCTTGTGAGTTTTGTGGATGACAGATAAGCGATAATGGATTTGTGGCTGCTGAATGATTAGTTGGGCTAAATCATAAATTTCCAGCTCGGCTGCTCACTCACAGCTCCTCCGCCTGTCTCGTTGTAAGGAGCTGGCTCATGGCGCGGACTTTAGGCGCAATTACTTTTCAACCCTTCTCTTTGCCCCAGCCCGCTACCAGCCCCCGGATGCCCTTTATATCTCCCAAAGTCTGCTTTCCTTTTGCTACCGCGGATTGTCGACGTTTCTTTTGTATCCCAAAACAAACGCTGTAACGTATGCACCAATCCTCTGGGCAATGATAGTTATCGCACTGTTTGTAGTATATACATACATTCACTGCGCAATCAGGGTGCCGATTTATTTGCACAAATTATTCTGGAGCTGCAGTATAACATGCAGATCCTACGAGCATCGAAAGTAGTAGGCGAGGTCATCGCGGGCGCTACTTTCTGCGCGGCACCTCGACGATGTGGGGGAATACCTGGAGCTAACGGTACTAAACGTTAGGGTAAATTTCGGTACAAATGACATTTCAACGGGCGGCCGTGTCCGTTCAAAAGTATACAATGTCCAAAGCCTTGCCGTCTCCCTATTGGTCGCGGAAATTCTTTGCTACCTATATGTACTGTTGAATTCCTTCTTCGCAATTTCACAATCATCACAGTATGAAAATACCGATACATGGGGTTACAAGGGAGGGACCAACATTCTCGCGCCCTACTATTCTACAGTTCGAGTACTGTGTTCGAATCGCCTAGGATCCAGAAGCAACCGCAGCGAAGCAAAGCCAAGTTCGAGCCAGGGTCCTGTACATTAGGTACGCAGCAACTCCACTCGATAACAGTTGTCCAGGGGATAAAGTCATGCGCCCATGTACCAGGAAGCTGGAAATATCGCCCACGGATCTGGCGAATTGTCCAGGTTCGGCCCGAATTGTGAGCCCTGGGCCAGACTGGAGTCCGAGGGACGTCTGATGGCAAACTTGTTGCTGCATGCGCTGGGTGAGAGGTGCTTGGACGTGAAACCCCTACTATTCTCAAAGGGCAATTGAGACTCGGGTTAAAAAGTGAAAAACGGATGAAGCGCAAAGCAAATCTTTGCGGAGAGAATGAACTTGGATTTCCCTGAAAAGGAAAGGTCCGGAAAAGTCACCGGTCACCCATTTGTCAGCAAAATCATGGATTATACTGCATACTACCAATGAAGGAGAGGGAAGAGGCTTGCCAAACTGAAAACCACAGATCCAAGCACAAGCAGAATTTCCAATCAATGCGTCGACAAACATTGACCTGCAGGTTTGCGAAGCCTTTGCAGCTCAAAACCGGACTCTCACCTACAGGCCTTCCCGAGGACTCAGGCACATCTAGCCGGGCAAGGAGCATGGGTCAGGCATGTTTGCTTGGCATATATACTTCTACTGATATATACAGAGTACACAGCAACGACGTCCTCTTTCGCCTCAAGATTCACAATGTGGCTGACTTAGGTTCTTCAGCAATTGTGTGTGAAGAAGATCTTTACTCTGTGTATCGTTTGTGGCAGATTGCGGAAAGTGGAGGCCGACAAACGGGGTATGAATGTGTGTTAGAGTACCCTTTGCTCATGGTTCGTTTTAGCGTTCTGTAATATAAATTGGAGCGCGCGAGGTAACGCCCTACGCGGGCGGTTGCTCCGCGCCAAGCCCGCGTTTTGTTGACATTTACGATTTGACTTGGGAGAGCATATATTTCTCGTTCCTTACAACAGACTTTATGTGACAAATCGTGCCTCTATAACTTAGGTTAGTGTTGAGAGTCTTGAGATTTATTTGGCCTGCCAGCCTCAAAAAGTATACCACTCATACTCTGCCCGGCACCCTTTAGATCGACGAGCCATAGTGCCTCGAGGGCGTAATAGCCAATTACCCGCATATGGCAGACCAAGAGGAGGACTTCAGCTTGCTGCCGTTGTCTGATCGTGTAACGCACAAGGTTAATTCTTGATGACTAACTCTATAAGAAGGATAAGCTAAAATTTAGCAGAATTGGAAAGTACGAAAGGAGGGTTGGGAAGATGCTGCGAAAGCTTTCGCTGCAACACCGGACGAATCGGATCCTGTCTTCAAGCCGTTCGTATTAGACTCGGGATTATGGAAGGCTGCTGTTACAGATTCGAATGTTGCTGCGCAACAAGAAGGACTCAGCGCTCTGTGCGCTTTTCTAAAATATGGTGGTACTCAGGCTTGTACTAGGTCAGCAGACAAACTAGGGGAAACGGACTAGGAGTGAGAACTAATGGACTTATAGGTCACGGCCTATGACCGTGACACCGATAGTTGAGAAAGGACTTCCATCAGCGAAAGCCGCAGCGAAACAGAGCGCTTTAGAGGCATTATTGCTTTACATCGAGGTTGAGGGAAGATCGGACGCTCTTCTGGAAGGTCTACTACAAGGGCTCTCCAACAAGCAGCCGAAAGTTGTTGCGGCCACACTGAGTGCTTTGACAGCTATCTACCATGCCTACGGAGTGAAGATAGTTGAGCCGAAACCATCATTGAAGGCTCTTCCGAAAGTCTTTAGCCATGCGGATAAGAATGTCCGTGCTGAAGCATCTAATCTCGCTGTCGAGCTTTACAGATGGCTACGGGAAGCGATGAAGACGTTGTTTTGGGATGATCTCAAGCCTGTCCAACAGCAAGACCTGGAGAAGCTATTCGAAGGAGTCAAGTCTGAGCCGTCGCCGAAGCAGGCTCGATTACTACGATCGCAGCAGGAAGCAGCGGCTGCTGCTCCAGTTGGTGGTGAGGAAGAAGCTGAGGAGGAGGAAGCCGAAGAAGAGGCACCGGTCGAAGCCTTTGATCTAGCAGAACCTGTTGACGTGCTGAAAAAGGTCCCGKCTGACTTTGAAGAAAAAATGGCATCTGCAAAATGGAAGGATCGTAAAGAAGCCTTAGACGCATTGTATGAGGTTGCCAATACAGAGCGTATTCAGGACGGCCACTATGATAACATTATACAAGTCCTTGCCAAGTCAATGAAAGATGCGAACATCGCAGTCGTCACAACAGCTGCCAACTGTGTTGAGGTACTTGCGAAAGGGCTACGAAGGAGTTTTGCAAAATACAGAGGGCGGATAATGGCCCCCATACTAGAAAGGCTTAAAGAAAAGAAACAAACGGTTGCTGATGCCCTAGGGCAGGCTCTGGACGCGGTCTTTGCTTCGACGGGGCTTTCGGAGTGCTTAGAGGACATACTAGAGTTCCTAAAACACAAGAATCCCCAGGTGAAGGCCGAGACCCTAAAGTTTCTGATCCGGTGTCTGAAGACTACAAGGGAAGCGCCATCGAAGCCAGAGACCAAATCGATTGCTGAAGCCGCAACCAAATTACTAACAGATTCAAATGAAGCCACTAGAGCGGGAGGAGCGGAAGTTCTAGGTACACTAATGAAAATTATGGGAGAACGAGCAATGGGCCCCTATTTAGAGGGATTGGATGACATACGGAAGACGAAGATCAAGGAGAACTGTGATGCCGCGCAAGTAAAAGCGAAAGACAAGCCAAAACCAGTGGCACCACCACCAAAAGCAGCACCACCAGCTCAGAAGAGAGCCCCCACCACCAAGAAGGTCGCTCCAGGTCTCAAAGCCCCAGTCAAAAGAGCATCCACACCACAATCTGAGAATTCGGCGGTGGTATCACCTCAGTCCAAACCCGCAGCTAACAAGGCTGTTCCCTCAAAGCTTGGCGGTCTTCCAAAGCCTGGCTTGACCGCGCCTTCAGCTGGCTTGAAAAAGAAACTCCCTGGTGCCGGTCCTCCATCTGGCTTAGCATCGCCCCGAAGAAATATATCATCACCTTCTCCACTTGACGAAGCTCCCCCTCCCAAATTAGGACGTGGTCTGGCAGGCCGACCTCTTGGAAAGCCCGCAGCTGCTCCAGAACCTGCTGTACCTTCTGCACCTGCAGGAATGACGGCTGCTGAAAGGGAAGAGCTGGAGTCTCTTCGCACAGACCGGGACCGCTTACACCGTCTAAATGAGGAGCTACGATCAGAGAAAGCAAAATTAACCTCCCAAATCCATGAACTACAAAATCAGAATGCCCAATTGATAGAAGATCACACACGGGATGTCCTGAGCATCAAAGCCAAAGAGACTCAACTCGTACGCGCACGATCAGACGCAGAAGCCGCAGAAAGCATGGTGCAAAGACAGGGTCGGGAAATGGAGAGATTGAAGCGAGAGTTGAGCAGAAACGTTCGAGAAGCTAGCCCTCTCACTCAAGAAGACCAAATATACCAAGATCGAAATCCTAACGGCGTACCGCACCATTCTGGTATGGAACGGCACGATAGCGCTCGATCGGAGAGCAGAGAGGTAGGTTACCAGCGTGCAAGAGGGTACATGGGTAGTCCAAGCGAGGAAAAAGAAAATGGGTCGCTTGAGGTTGGTGCAGGTAAAAATCCTGGTATGGGTCGGCAGCGCTCTGGTGATACTCTTGCGCCTGGTAGAGGAGACGATGCGGGCGGAGCTGCGGGAGGGGGACAGGGTGTTGATAGTTATAAGAGGGCGGCGGAGGTGACGAGTCAGTTGAAGGCGAGAATTGAGCAGATGAAGGTATGTGATCTCGATTCGAAGCTGAGATTCCAAGACTAATTCATGGGATCAGGCAAAGCAAGGGCTTACGAGACCTGGACGTTAACGAGAGTTCAAGATTCTGGCTGTTGGTATTACTGTTGTTAGAGAGTATGTTAATAGGGCAAGGAGTATGCATCTTTGATACCCGGATGGGTTGGAGTATTGAGTGCATTGGCGCACATTCATATTATGTTCTCTTAGCGACCCTACAATGTCTACCTAGTTCTGGACTGAATTCGCATGCTGAGTGTGCACTTGCTGTCCGAGACGTGCCTATTAAGTACTCTACGGAGAGGCTAGTGCCTTCGCCTTCTTTTGGTCCGAAGGCATGCACTTGCAATCACAGACATCAAATGAACATTCTACCATCACTTTTGCCTCCCTCGTCTCCTTCCTTTCAAGATGATCGTCGGATGTTTCCAACGCTTAATTATGTGGAGAAGCAAATAGTCGGGTGAAACGGACTGAGCTAGGCTTTTGAACAGACAACAAGAGGGAAGGCAGGCTGCTGTTAATATTCCTTTGAATGATACGGTCTTGTACTACTATCTAGAAGCAAGAAGTGAGGTCAACAACCTCTTTAAATCTTGATAGCAGCATCCAGCGCCTTTCGCTTCTTCTCTGTGCGTGCAATGGCCTTCTGGCCCATGATACCTCCTCCCCAATGACGCTTAGCCTCTTCATACTTATCCGAGTAACCTTCCTTGACTGTGGAGACGAGCTTTGAAAGTTCGGATTTGTCTTCTGAGCGGACTTCGGTGAGGGCGAGAACTGCAGCGGTCTGTGGAAAGAGTGCCGTAGTCAGTACGCTATGATGCGTTTCTCTCTCTGGGATGTGGACACGAGCAACATACCTTCTTGTGCACAACAACACCCAATCTAGCCTTGCCCTTGACGATGGCATATGGAACACCCATCTTTCTGCACAGAGCTGGCAGGAAAATAACGAGCTCAATCGGGTCAACATCATTAGGGATCAACACCAGAGTCGCCTTCTTGTTCTCGATCAAGCCAACCACATGATTGAGTCCGTATTTCACCGCATACGGCTTTTTGCTCACATCCTCCTTCTTCTTTCCCTCTTCCACAGCGGTAGCCTCCTTGTGCAATCGCTCCTTCTTTTCAGCCTTGGTCTCTGGCTTGTACTTGTTGAGGAGCTTGAAGGTCTGGGCGGCGGTATTGCGGTCGAGGACGTTGGCGAATTGGGCGATGGCGGGAGGGACTTTGAGACGGAGGTTGAGGATCTTCTTTTGACGTTGTAGACGGACGTATTCGGGCCATTTTACCATACGAGAAAGATTGCGGCGGGGTTGGATGTCTTGACCGATACCGAAATTGCGTGGGCGCTTTTCGATGAGAGGGTTCTGGTGTGATTGATGCATATATTAGAATCGTCACGATGTATGCAGCCCTGGACAGGCCACAATCAAAGGAATGAGGAGGAGGTTAGAGGGTTTACCTTTGCAGTCTTCTTCGTAGCCCCCGCCTTGCTCTGGGGGAAAGGCGCCGGCGCGGCTTTCTTGCCTTGCTTGGGAGGCTGTCATTGAGAAAAGAAGATCATCAGCGAATCATGTTCACCAAGTACGATCTTCTCTGAACTCTAGAGAGACCGCGAGCTGCATTGCTGCAACTGCGCGGCTCAAGCCATGTTCAACACCAATGCTGGCATGCTCGGCAGAACAGGCAGCGAGAGGCGGAAAATTCCTCATCAATTGAGGCGTCGGTCGACGGTCGACGAGCAGATATACTGCCCGATGCAGTGGAGAGATCAAGCTTACCATGATTGTCGAAGTAGGCGTTCAATACCTATGCTTAAGGAGCGAGTTGATGGAAGCTCTGGGGTGGAATTTGTGTGATCCAGCTAGTTCTCTAAGCGAGGATTAGCGTCCGAATATTTACGGTACTTTGATACCTGGAGAAAATCAGCCCTACAAGGTCGCCCTCGCTACCAGCGTACGGTAAACAACGCAAGCGGGCTCCATCGAAACCACCTCGTAACCCTACATGCTCGGTCACCTTATCCACTCGCCGAAGCTCTCAAGCAAACCCCGGATAGGTGCATAAACCATGGACCCTTTTACGATCTGAAGTCAAAGCATCCTTAACTTCACCACCTCACCTGCAGATGCTCGTGCTTCTTGCATCCATGTGCAGCCTGAACTGAATATGTGAAGTCGTCGCGCCATTTCAGTTCGCTCTCGTTTGTTGCTCATTCCGAATCCGGTTTGACTGCCAGTACCATGGGTTACTACCAGGCGCAGCCATTTCAATCGATCATACCTAATCTTAAGATGGACCCGTCCTACAAACTCGATGAGGGCTACTCCGAGGACACACGGAGTCAAGATGGTCTGGAATCGCCCAACGTTGAGATGGGAAATGATGCCTTACTTGCTTCGCAATTAGGCGTCGGGGGCGTCTTACCACCAGGGGTAATGGCATTGAGCGAAACTGAGAGAAGCGGTGTGTTGGCGCAGGCTCTATACAGCCCTCTGGGTATCTGTACTAACAGGCCACAGAGCTTGCCTATAATATACTGCGCACCCTGAGAGTCTCTTCCATTGCTTCTGTCGTCGACAAGTTATGGCCTTGCTTCCACAAAGATCCCATCCAAATCCTACCGCCAGAGATCATGGCACAAATATTTTCTTACCTCACCCCGTCGATGCTGTTAGAGGCTTCTCGAGCTTCCCGCGCTTGGAGGGAAGGTATCCTAGATAGTCGGCTTTGGAAATACAAGTTTCGGACAGAGGGATGGAGTCTGCATACGGAGGAGATTGAGCGCTTCGAGAAGAGTTACAATCCAAGCATAGCTAGAGCGCGAGCGTCTCGTCCAGGTAGTATGAAGCAGAAAGGATCGATGCGAACGGATTGGCGAAGATCAGGACATACAAATTCGCCGAGACATTACCAAGAAGCGCAAAAACCTTCCAAAATTCCTGCACCCACAACGTCGTCCCTTCCAAGCGGCGCACCTTCATTCAAGAATGAAATTGAAGAAGAGAAAAACCTACAAGACTTTGATGAATTTCAAGGGACTTCGATCCAGCCTGGGAAAGAAGTAAATCGGCAATTTCGGTACCCCAGCGATGACCATGAAATGCAAGATGCTGGAACGTTCTCACCGGATTCAAGTGCGCAAGACCTGTCCGAGTCTTATCAGGACCGCAAGGTGTCAGATTTCTTCCAGGCGAGGGAAACACAGCTCCGCGGCGAGAGGTTAGCACAGCTACAGGACACACCGTCGAGTTCGGCATATTCAGCAGATCGTGCATCTGCAGCCGAGCGACCTCTAATGCTGTTTGTTTCTTCTGGGCAACCAAGGCTAAATTACCATCATGTCTTCAAGCAGAAACGGAAATTGGAAGATAATTGGACCAATGGCCAGTATAGATCCTTTCAGCTACCGCATCGAGACCACCCAGAAGACGCTCATACCGAATGTGTCTACACTATCCAGTATTCAGGAAAATATCTTGTCAGCGGAAGTCGGGATCGCACGCTTCGTATTTGGGACTTGGATACTGAAAGACTTGTTACGGAGCCTTTGCAAGGTCATACTGGGTCCGTCCTTTGCCTACAATTCGATCATAGTGAAGAAGAAGATATTATAATCTCGGGTAGTAGCGACACACATGTCATTCTCTGGCGATTTTCCACGGGGGAGATGATCAAGCAATTGACTAACGCACATCGAGAATCTGTCTTGAATTTGAAGTTCGACAAGAGGTTCCTTGTCACCTGCTCGAAAGATAAAACGATCAAGATATGGAACCGGCATGAGCTACAGCCTGGTGACCGAGACTATCCTGTCAAAGGGGTCTCTGGTGGTGGGCAGTGTCCCACTTACATATTAGATATGCACACCATTGGAAGCGCTATGCGCGAAGAGAGATTCAAGTTCTCTGACATGCTTTTGGAACCATATACTCATATGATGACCCTGGACCTTCATGGAGCGGCTGTTAATGCCATACAGATATATAAAGATGAGCTGGTCTCAGCATCCGGAGATCGCAATCTCCGCGTCTGGAACATACACACAGGAGAGTGTTCAACGAAGATCGAAGCTCATACTAAAGGTATAGCATGCGTTCAGTACGATGGTAAAAGGATTGTGAGTGGAAGTAGTGACAACTCCATTCGTATCTGGGACCCAATCTCCAGGACAGAGGTCGCTCGCTTGGATGGGCACAGCCGGCTGGTGCGAACCATCCAAGCCGCCTTTGCTGATCCTCCGGGTGGCCGGGAAAGACTTGAGGCTGAAGCTGATGAGGTTAAGCGCCAGTGGCAGGCTGCTAGTATGGCTGGTCTAATTCCACCTCCCTTATCTGCTGGTCGACACCCTCGTTCAGCTCCCGGGTCACGCAAACCTAGAGATATAAGGAGTGTAGGAGCCAAAATACCTCCCAGTGGCGGAGGAAGCAAATGGGGCCGCATAGTTTCTGGGTCTTACGACGAAACTATTATAATATGGAAGAAGACTGACGATGACGAATGGGTCATTGGACATCGACTACGCCAAGAAGAAGCTCTTCGCGCCGCTGGCCCTCCACTCATACCAAGATCAGATATTCAAGCTCAAAATGAGGCCCAAAGCCGAGCACTACATGAGGCTGAGGCGAGGACCAACACCGAAGCGAACAATCACCTTCCAACGGTGAACGACCAATTAGACGGTGGCCATCAATGGCATACCGCACCGCAGCCCCGCGCACAACCTCCCCCGCAATCAGCAACCCGCCCACAGCCCCGCCCGGAATCAGCAACATCACCTACTTACGCCCAGGCAACAGACCAAGGCACTCGAGCCTCAGGCCAGTCCGGTCCTTCTGCGCCGCCGCGAATGAATCCTTTTCTAACACGCCCCTCACCCCATCCAGGTCTCCTACGAGGTACTATGGCCGCCCATCCATTGGCCTTAGACGCAAATGGACATTACTCCCCTGAGCTTGCACGAGGGCGACCCACCCAACCTCCGCAGCACCTCCCCCGTCAAACACCAGATATGTCTCAACCTCAATATCAAGCTCAGCCTCAACCCCAACCTCAGCACGCACCACCACCTCCCCCAACGCAGCCGGCCCACCCGCGTCCCGTCGCCCCTGCCGTAGCACCCGCAGGCCAGCCCAACGCCCGGGTATTCAAACTCCAATTCGATGCGAGGAGGATAATATGTTGTTCGCAGGATCCCAAGATTGTGGGCTGGGATTTTGCGAACGGAGATGAGCAGATTATCGAGTGTAGTCGGTTTTTCGCCGCGCCGCAATAACGCTGTAAGGTGGAGGGGGAGGGAGGACAGGGGTAATGGGATGAAGCTAAGAGTTAGGGAGCAGGGTGGAAGTTTGCTTTGCGCTCATCGCTCATGCTGGCGGTTCGATTCTGCTATTCTATATTTGCTGGAGTGGGGAGCTGGGAATTAGGATGCATTGCAGGCTCGGTTTTAGGCGCGGTTGGTATATCCCTGCAAATCTCGGCTGCTAAACAGTATCAGCAACAGCGATTCATTGCAAAAGCTGTTGGATAGTGCTCATCAGCGCGATCGCGAATATTTATCTCGGTACAGCGCACCTTATTGCGTCTACAATTACTCTGCTTGGGAGTAGCTTCTTAGTGGCCACGAAGCGTCAATGAATGTGCGTTCGGTATCTATGTGATCCGAAGATATACCATGCAACATTCTCTCCGCCGTGCTGCAATATTGTAAATCTAACATACTCTTCCCACTCGTCCCATCGCCTCCCGTCCCATCTGCCATATTACAGGGTCAGGCCAACCTATTGCAATTGATACGGAACCTTATGCATATGATTCGTAGATATTGCACCAGAAGATCCTCGTAGTAAGAAAGGTCAGGAGGGAACGGAGAGGATCAGCACAGGAGGTATGTCTATTGGTTGTTGCTGCGTTAAAGGGGAAATTTTAATTTGATGAGGTGAGGAGGTAGGGGGATCATTATGGGTGCTGGGGTTTAGCTTGTTGTCTGAGAAGGGAATGAGGAGATAGGGGTGATGGATGGGATGAGAGGTGTCTGTCGTGTCGAGCGGCTGGAGTTGGCTGGATCGTTAGACAATGATAGGCATATGTAGCGGATGTGGTGAGATGACGCGGCTTTTGGCGTTGTAAGATGTACATTTGACAGATGTGTTTGAAGAACCATGATAACGAGGGCTGAGCTGTTACCTCAACACAGCGATGCAATACTTAGAATGTTTGGACTTAATGATTCTCACCACAGAGCAGTATATGTTACAATCTCCAGAGCTGGTCCTCAATGGACAACAGTGATACATAGCCTGATTCTTTCAACAAGAGTCCGAATCGGAGTCAGGAGCGGCACTCCGCACGAACTTGTTCCTCATGCCTTTTATACTGCAGGGTCGTGGCCGGACTGTGCATGCTTGGATAACATGATCTTTGATATATCCGAAACAATCGATAGGCAATTTTTGAAAGGTCTTTGAACCATAGCTCACCAGAATGACCTTGACTACGGTCTTGATTCCACGTTGGAACATCTCCTCGAACATATTCCATGAATGCAGTTGGCCAGTGTTGGGTGCTCTGTTGGCTCCGCAAGCATAACACTTCGAGATCAATGATAACACATATTTGGGATAAGGCGGCAAGCACAGAACCCAGGAGCTCAAACCAGTTCTCGTTTTCAGCAGTCCGAAATTCTGCGCAGCTTAGGGCGAGATTGCTCTCACACTGGCCAGGGATAATTATCCGCATCACTTGAGAAACGAGGGCCTTTGTTAGGTCCGCTGGAGAATACGTTTCTTGATGGTTTGACTCTGTCCCAGTGCACATCGATGTAACCAGTTTGCTGGAAGAAATGCAAGCTCAGTTCAGGGCGTTGGGGGAACAAGGTGAATCTTACAATGATCATTACTAGATAATGGTTTTTCGACTTACTTCTCACCCCTATCATAGAGGCGAAGTTACCCCGTGCATGTTCTAGTCTACCGCTCTTCAGCACAACTTTAAAAAGTCAAACAAGGAGGCAGAACTCCTAGGTTTGAGTGGGGCACAGCAATCCTAGTAGAGGGGCTCGCCGTCTACGACATCTACTTTCACCCGTTATCCAGATACCCACGACCAAAGATGACAGCAATCTCATGCTTGCCTCTCAGTGAGTGCTCCCAACCTCAATCTTTGGAGGTATATGTAGGGAGTACCCCTCTACCGAGTACTCCCCCGCATCAGAGGCAACACCAGCACCAAAGACCTGGCTCGAACGGCAATCGCGAATTGGGCTGTTGATAGAATCCGGTGCAACTTGTCCCTCCTGGATTGCACGAGCATTCATTTTCCTTAGGAAGTCCTGCACCTTGTCCCATGACTTGCTCTGCAGCTCGTACTGACGTCCATCTGCGCCAGCAGCCGTCAAGCGTTCAATTGCAATCTCGTACACCTCATCCATCTTGACATAAGACTTCTTCTCGGTATAAGTCCAAGCGTCCCAGCCGTTGCACAATTTCAGCTGAATTCCACTATGTTGATTCTTCTTCGACGGATATATGGGTAGGTAGTCGATGTACTGTAATGTAGAGGCGGCACTGGATGTGATCTGCCATAATGAATATCACTCATTTGCACTGCACGCCCAGCGTTAAGAAGATACTGACAGTGACTACCTTGACCCAATTCCATCGATCCGCCCATCCAAGTACCATGACCATGTGACCGCGCGCCGCCTTGGGCAGGCAAGCGTCAGTCGTAGCATAATGCTGACTTATTCCTGTTTGTGAGAGGACTGTGTAGAATTTGCCGTAGGGCAGGTTTTGGGAGCGCATGGTGAACAAACAGCTTGAGCTGGAGACTAGCTTGCGGTAGACACGCAGACTGCACAAGGTGTCACGGTGACGAAAACCTAGCTTTAGAGCCAAAGGACCACAAATGGAGATCGATGGCAGTAATGAGTTCTGGTAATCACGAAGTCTGCTTTCGATTGTCTTTACTTCAGCCTTGCGAGCCAGCCTCACCGGGGGCGGCAACATCAGGTTGGAATCGTACTAACCGTTTCAGTAAAGCTATACTAGACCAGGAAAATCACCCAGTCTTCCCAGATAGTGCGATATGGCATACCATACCTCGTCTCATTAGCACCTGCGAGAACTCCTCGGTCCAACGCGAAAGGATGAATAGTGAGTTTTTCCTGATTCTCTAATAGAATATATGGGAAAGAAGTAGATGGGAGTAAATGAAAGGCGAGCATAGTGACCTTACTTGTTAGCACGGCCGCTTTTTCTTTTTCGATCATCCAATATTGTCCTCCTCTGGAGATGGTTCAGTGACTTCAACACAGCATCATGTGTTACCATCAACATCGGCCTGCAAACTGGTAGGAGAGACCTGTAAAGGCATGTTCGGTCATGTTCATGATATATATGCAAATACAGAGTAATCGAACGAAATGTTGAGCTGTAAGATTGGCTACTAAGGACATGGCGGGCATTTGTATCCTAATTGGCGGTTCGGATAACTTCCCGCTTTTAGTGACGTTCGCTGTAATCTCACTATCAGACCACTTCCCCCCAAAAACTCCCATGTCCATATTGTCGCCCCAATAAAAGCTCAGCCATACTGACGAGCTGGGTACTTCGATGCTCAGGTGCTCGAATCAGTGTGGTTGGCTTTCCCAATGAGCTGAAACTACGTTGCTATTGCCCAAGTGGCCTGAATGATGTTCTCCCACCTACGTCCCAACAACAGACGGTCAGCCAATCCACCCCCTACGTCTCGTCCACAAACCAGCTCTTCACGATACTATCATGATAGCTCTACTCTTCCAGCGTTCAATTTCGATCTCCCGCCTCCACGAACTGCCCAATCTCTGAGCTTCAACCAATCTCCAGTCTCCTCCGAGCCTCCTACATTGCCCCCCATACCACGCGTTGCTTCTCAACGCGAATCCCGCGCAGAGGATGACTGGCAAGCTGGAGAGCAGGAACATGTTTTCCACTCCTTTGAGGAGCGGAGCTTGTTGCAAGAGGATATAATCCTAGGCCGCCCGGTACCGACTACAGGCAACAACTCCCCTCCGTCAAAATCCGAAGAGGATCAGCCTCGAACAATGTCCAAAGGAAATGACGCACCATTGCCTTCCAACTCTCCAGAGCGATTTCGACCTGCTCCAAGCAGGCGAAAACGTCCAATTGACCTTGCCTACGAGTCTATGCGGTCTTACTCTGAACCAGTACGACGGCAGTCTTTCGGGACGTATCCTGAGAATCCGCAATTCATCCCCCAGCCCTTAAGACAACCTCCGCCACCGCCACCGAAGCTTTCCCAGTTTCTGTCACAACCTCCGCCACCACCGCCGAAGCCGTCTCAATTTCCGTCACAACCCCAGCGACCCCCTCCCCCTCCGCCCGTCAGGTCAAGCCAGCAATTGCCCTCAACAACCAACCAAAAGAGCCATGGCAAGACGAAGCTGAACCTCTTGAATCCGATGTCTCTATTAGCCCGGAGGAGATCATCCCAAGCCGTAGCCGAAGCATACTCTCAAAATCAGGCTGCGTCAGGGTTGCGTTTACCTGATGACTATGACCCAAGAATTCGGGGCAAGGTGGTTCATGACTTCAGTGCCCCACGTCCAACCCGCCCTCTCTCCTCGAACGACCCAAGTACATTGGGAGCGCAGTCGAGGGATGGTGAAGCGTCGTCCGAAGCCAACCAGAGAAGATCATACCAGAATGTAAATGGTACTTTGGAAATAGAGACTGGTAGCGCGAGTAGCCCAGAGAAAGAGCATACACCCGTGTTCAAGGAGAACTTCGATGAGAGCGTGGACTCTTGGTCTACTGAAATGGAGAATCCGGCTAAAGAGAAGGCTTCGGCATTTATGTACCAGGTATCACTTCAAGCTTCTCACCCAGATCCAAGCCCAGCATCATTGCCAGCTTTTGCTCGCAAATTACCTTCCAATATATCCTCCAACACCAATGCTGTCCGTAAGGTTTCATCTCCTCCAAAAGCCCCCCTTACAGTGGTTCTGGAAACACCTTCGCCACACCAGAAATCTGCAAGGTCCTCTCCACCGACCTCGCCTCCTAGCGTTCGATCACGAGCGACCTCAATAACAGATCCGTCCTATAATCCCCAAGCGCCACAGCGTTATACAAGTAACTCTTCCCGATTCAGTTTCGATCTTGCAGGTGTTGGCTCAGCTGCCCAAGAAAAGTTGCTCGAAGAGAAGCATAGGGATCAGGCCAAACGTAAAGAGCGTGAAAGCGTAATATCCGGTTATTCGGAAATGGACGATAACGAAGGCTACGCGGATTATGATGACATGATGAACGATGACGGCCTTGAAGAAAGAATTCCTGGTGTCAATGCGGATGCGGATGACTTTGACATGCCTGGCTCCCAGCATGTTATGGAGGGATTTAATTTTATATCACCTAATAAGTCCTCTTTCGAGAGCGCTGCCAGTCGGGTGAGCACAGGTTTAACTTCGCCTGACACGCCTCGCGATAGCCAAAGCCAAATTGTTGGCTTTGCAGTGTCGAAGTTGCCACCAGAGCTATCCCAGTACGAGGCTCAAGAATTGCAACCCACCCAGAACAAGGGTGATGCAGGACCAAAGTTCACACCTGATACAGCTACAAATTATGGTTCTCATTCCCAGCTGATACAATGGGACGTTGCCACTGGGAGCAACTTAGCTAATGTTCCGGGGCGCCTAGATGCGCAAGATGATGATCTATACTTCGATGACGGTATGATTGAAGATGTGGAGGAGGAAGAGACACATGCATTTGACGAGTCAGTGTTCGACGACGACTCAAGCCGGGTATATGGATTACCACTCAGAGACCTGAAGCCATTGACCGTGGACTTGGCGCCTAGCAATTCTAGCATCACCAAATCAAAGGGTACAGGTGACGTTGCAGACCATATGAATCTGCGTAGTCAAGCAGAGCTCGCGCCCTCTCCATACGACTCGTCAGACGGAGAGGATTCCGCCATCGCTGAAATGAGGGACTCCGTAGCAGATCTGAACCAACGGGCTCGAACTACCTCTTTCGCAGGCCTGACGCAAGACAATCTTGGACTTCATGACAGACTAGCTTTCGCTGCTAACCAAGCAGCCATACAGGGCAGATTCAATCGAAGCTACAGCCAGGGTAGTGCCCAGGAATCTTATGATGGTTTCGATCCTTCCCATGCAACAAGCTCTAAGGACAAGCAATTGAGCCAGCAATTGGAAGGCCTAAGCTTTGGTGGTATGATTAACGATACTGATGACCTTGCATTTGATGATGTCGCCTTCACTGAAGCGGAAGATGATGATCCTCTCATTGCAGCTGCAAACGCTGAGGCGCTAGAGAATGACGACAACGGCTTCTACGGCCAGGAATTTGGCTTTTACGCGCGTGCAACGGGGTCCAGCGAGTCTGAGTACGTCAACGGAGGCTACTTTGGCCCTCGAGCTATAGAAAGTATCCACAGGATGAACAGTGGCCGCGATAAATTCCAGGAACCCAGTCTTACGCCCATTACAGAGCGAAGCGAGTGGAGCAATCGCAACTCTACAATCTCGCTAGCCATGCATGGCTTCCCACTTTCAGCACAGCTTCCTTCGAACCCCCAACTTGTGGACCTCATGCGCGTTCAAGAGGGAGAGGAGATGTCGCTTGAATCGCTCCGAAAACTCCGCCGTGGTGCCTGGGGAGGGAGTGATGGCAGTCTTCAAAGCAGCAGCAACAGTCCGAATAGCGGATCGCCTTTGACTTTCTTTCCTTCCGGATTGATGGGCCCTCCAGCACTACCAGCAAGTAATAACAACAACATCGCAATCAACTCCAGCTCTCAGAACCTCGCTGGATCAATGCACAGCCTCACAAGCAGCAACGGCCACCTTTCTTCCGACATCGACGCCTCCCCATCAAGCGACAGCCCTACAGTCACACTCGCATCAACCCAGGCCGCATTTCTAATACCACAACCAATGGCCCCGCCGCCCCAACCCATGGGGCCACCACCACCACCACCAGTCACCGACCCTTCATCATCCCCTATCCGCAGAAACGCAGCAAACAAACCCTGGGCGCCCCACCACAGCAGAAACAGCAGTGGTGCCGATAGTGTCAGTTATAGAGAAGAAGGCGGGATGTGGTTCTGTGAGCGAACGCGGATCTCAGCTGAGACAGGCGAGGTGGAGGTGTTGGGGAGGAGTCTTATTGAAGGAGGGAGAATTTGATGATTTGAGATTTGATTTGTTTTGATGAATATCCCATTCGATTTATTACACACTTTATCTGAGTAAGCTCGGTACATAATGTGCTTTGGGAAGAAGAATGATATCCACGTGGGGCTTGGGCTTGGGCTTGTGGTAGGAACATATTGCGTTTACCTTACTTTGCTACTTACTTTATTCTAGAGATACCCGGTGGTGATGATTACCCATCACCCATATTTTTTTGAGGTTTCAAGATATATTCATAGTCATAGTCATGTCCATAGTTATATAATCAAAGCTGGGGCGGGAGCGTGGGCTTAATGTCTGTAGATATGGGAAAATAGTGAACAAGTAAAGGGCTTTATGAAGGGTTGTTATCTTGCCCCTGATTCGAGTGACCGCACTTACATGCCTTAATTTTACAATAGCTAGGATTATTGAATTGGTGAAAGCACAAAAAAGGATGGATCAGTAGGCTTCGAAATACCATCATTTTCTTCATCCCATCCCATTCTTTTATCAGCCAAAGAGATAAGATAAAATAACACAATAATGGTAGGGTAGGGTAGGGTTGGCGTGGCGTAGTACTGTAGCACGCCCACGGTAAGGAAGTCAGTGTAGCTAAATTCCAAACCCGAAAAACGCGAAATATTCATCAGTCTGATCAAGGCAAGAGGGCGCCTTAGTCGAATAATAAAACGTGAAGAAGGAGGAAAAGTGGTTGAGTATGGATAGATGCAAGGTAAAGAATGCAGTCACGGGTTTTGAAACGAGATCTATGTACAAGACAGGCTGAGTTCGAGCAGTTGGAATGAATGTAAGGTTTTCTCGACAGCTTTTGGAAAGGGGATCTATATACAAGACAGACCAAGCTGCAAAGCCTCATTCGATAAGACATCAATTTCGAAGCGAATCCCCATCATCTACTATAAGTATCTTACACAACCTGCGCAGCACCCGTGCTCACTGATCGCTTGAACCCAAAGCCTTCTCTGATCTTCGAACTAGTAGTTCGTCCTATAGCCCATTTCTTACTTTCTTCGGTCCGTGTCGTTTGTCTAGATGCTGTGTCACGCTCTTGGTGGGTGATGTCGAATTTCTCTGCACGATCGAAAGTAATTTCGTCAGCATTTATAGTCGCTGGTGGGAAAAAAAGAAGGTAAGAAAGTAAGTGTGATTGCACACCTTTACTCCAAATATCCGCACCATGATCTAGGGCAGCGCTATGCCTCCGTATATGTAGAGGAAGGAGACTGCCTTTAGCGGCGACTTGATCGTTGCCTGAGGTTCCGGGACGAACTGTGCGTTTGGGGACCTGTCAGCATAATTGAGGGAAGCATGGGAGAGAGCTCGTAGGTGGCGAGCTCATAGACGGGGTCCTCATCAATGGGGATGGGAGGAAGGGGTTTCTGACCATTTATAGGGCTGGAAGCATACAAGCTCGACGGTCTGGGTAGACGAGCGTGAGCTATTGGTGGTCTGGATGGAGTGTTTGTCTGGATGCTGATTTGGTTGCTCGCAGGGTTTTGCGTGCTTTGAGAGGTCGTCCGACGGAAAAGGCGAGATGCGATGCTTTGATGGGCTGATTTGCTTGGGGTTAGCGAAACCTTAGCCATCTTTGAGCGGAGAGAAGAAGATCGTTGTGAGCTTGGCGAGGCTTCCGATTGCGAGTCTGCCGTCGGTGTCGGTGTAGACAGTTCTCGGGTAGCTGTTGGAGAGCGTTGGTGCATGTTTCTGGTCAACCTGCTTGGTGTACCAGCACCACTGCTTGTACTAGTCCAATTGCGGGTTGATGCAGTCGGCGTTCTCTCACTTTGTGGGTTGGAGTCATTAGAAGTGACAGGAGACAGCTGGTTTGTTGGATGTCGGGTCCTGCCTCCTGGTGAAGGATAAGAAAGCGTTCGAGAGACGTGGGTTGGTGAAGAGCCATCTATGTAGAATGTGGTGTCTGTAGCGGAGGTCGTAAGGGATGGCCGGACAGGAGGCCTGGCAGAGAGACTCGAAGAACTTCTGGGCGGTAGTGCACGAGAAGAACTCTGTGACTGGCTTCCACGACTAATATTCCTCTGGGTTGAATGAGGCGAGCCTTGCTCTTCCCCGGAATGATTCGATTTGGCTCCTTGTGTATAGACTAAAGCGGTACCAAAGGTGCTTGCAACGCTGCTGCTCGAAGTATGTGGACGCCCATCGGAGACCGAGGCAGGAAAGCCTCTAGTGCGATAGGGTGCACCATCAAGCAAACTCTTCTCAGTCACGATGCTCGGTGTAGAAGAGCTTGCAGCGGTAGTAGTCGTACTTAATGTGTCTGGGGTAGGGGGCAAAATGCTACCACCGAACATCGGTCCACCGAAAGTAGGAGAAGAAGGCTTTCTATGGTGTGTTCGAGCCTTTTTCTTCAGTGTATCATCGGTATCTCGCTCCACACGGTGCTTCTGCTCATTATGTGGAATAGATCTAGGCTCGCGAGCTTTGCTAGTATCGGGTACATCCCCCAAAACTTGGCCAATTGATGAAAATGGAGCAATTTGAGTTTGTTGAGCGGGCGTAGTTGGCCTATCCCTCTCAACTAACCACTTCTGCAACCTCGCTTCACGTTGGTCTGTTCGTGGGGGCTCATTATCATACTGAGAATGCTCTTCCACGTGGCCAGCATGGTCCTGGGGCGGACTGTGACTTCGTTCCCTATTTCCATAGATGCTCGAGAATCCACTTTCACTTAAGACACTCAGGCGGGGAGAGTTAAGCATGTGGTCGTCGTCTTCTTCCTCGCCACTATACAAGCTACCAGGCCTGGCAAAGCTGCCAGAGCTACGATCTGCGTGGACTTGGCTCCCATCGTCCAAATACAAGCTCCGTAGCATTTTTGTGCTCTTCTTTGGTTCTTGAATGAATGATGGAACCCGCCGCGACGTCTTTGAAGGAGTAGGTGACGATGCATGGGCGCGAGATGCAGACAGTCCCTCTTGCGCTTGACCTTCAGCATCTGCATTCTCGGGGTGAAGTTGTGGCCGGCTATCACGTTGCTTGAGCTCAGATGAGTCACCTTGCGAGGCAAAATCCTGCTCTTGTGGCCTTGCCTTTCGCAAAAAGTATGTTTCTGCCTCCCCCATCTCTTCGATTTGCCGTTCTCGCTCACAGATCAGCTCGACAGCCTCCTGAATAGCTACATCCCTCTTCTCAAGTTCAAGGAGGAGCTCATCATTGATTGAATGCAGTTCCTTGTTATCAGCTTCCAGTTCCGGTACTCTTGCCAGCGCTACCTCCATTTGTTCGTTCTTCTGGCGGAGATGGAATAGCTCAAGCTTGAGGTCAAAATTCTGGTTTTTGATCTGGGAAACGTGCTGTTCACATAGGTCAGCAACAATTCTGGTGGGCAGTCTGATGGTACGTACCTCCTCCATCTCTCTCACGCCCATTTCTTTCGGGCCAGAACCACTTCGCATACCACTGCTTCGCCGAGTTGATGAACTTGACGTTTCTCGTCTGCTCACAGGTGCGATTGGCGAGCTCTGGATGTTCCTGTTGTCCAAGCCATTCCTCTGACCACTCGTCTGACGGTGCATCTGTGCCTTCTTTTCTCGGAGCATGTCCTTTAGGAGGATAGAGCCAGAATTCACGTATGATGCTCGGCGTGAATTGTCTGAAGAAGCCATAGTGATTCGGAGGTTGGAAAAGTGTTTATTTGTTATGTGTGGGCCTCAGCGGTGCTGGAATGTTAAGACCGCTGGTCTGAGGTAAGTCAAAGCGAGAGGAACAAAGGACTTAGCAATAGCCTTGTCACTTGTGTCAAAGGAGGCTTTGACGCTTCCCTTGTGTTGGGTGTGAAAGTTGTGCTGATGTTTTGGTCCGCGAACAGAGCATTGTCGTGTAGGTCACTGCCGTTGTTATGCGAACCTATGGTAGGGCTGTTCGCTATGAGAGAATCAACATCGTACAACACAATTTGTGTCAACGGCGTAAATCTAGACAGCAAGCAAAAGATGGGATGTTACAGCTGGCTTCCTGCACGACATCGAGTCTTCGTTCAGGGGAGAGAGGCGGAGTAAGATAGGCTGCCCCTCCCCTCTATGAGGATCGTGAATGGCTGGGCGGGCATGCAGAAATTGATCACTTTTCTGTCACTATCACACTGCTTGCTTCCCACTTGCTTGCCCCTAGCTGGCCCTAGCAATGTTTCCCCGTGTCATTGGGCTCCGGCCCGACGGTCTCTAATTGCTTTTAGGGAAGGATAAGCAGCAATTAGCAGGGATCAACAAGCAATCGGCGTTAACGGTCGCTCTTGCCGCCAACGGCGCTGTGTTTGCCCTGCCAAGTCTTCGGCCAATGAGCCCATGCTTTCAAAGGGGCAATCACATACACTCACTTTTGTTACTTTGTCAATCTTATATATGAGGAAGGGAAGATGCAGACGGGGTATTTGGGGAGGACAATTATCATCAGAGATGTAAGAAAGCATTTCAAAGGAATTTGGAATGGTCGTTCCCGTACCCGTGCAGGGCAGAAGAGAAATCGCACATGTACAATAGGCATATATTAAGCATGATAAGGGAATTAAGGCAGTGCCGCGGAGGATCTTCAAGGCTTATCTGAATCATTAGTGTATGAAACAATATCTCGTGTGTCCTTAAATACTCTCCTTCTTATCTATGAATGTTCTACGACCTGCACCAGGATATTAATCCATGAGCATGAATGACCTTTCTATCAGAGAAGGCAAGTGAAGGATCTGTTCAACCTCCATGCACTTCCTTGTCAACTTTCAATCCCATATCCATCACTGTACCCCGTCCTCATTGCTTCTTTCAACTGACCAAGCCATTTATCAGGATTAGTACATCTTCATTACCTCCCTCAACGAGCCAAGAAGCATTCTATAAAGAGTAGTATTTTGCTCCTCCTTTTTCACCAAGCACACTGTGGGCCTTGTTTTGCCTCATGAGTAGAAGACCGTATACGACTGCCGATGCGGCCCCGAGACAGACCATGCCAAGGCAGATGGAGTAGCCCGTGTGGTAGTAGGGTGCGTCTGCCGAGAGGAACGTAAAGGTTGCTCTGTTGAAGGGTGATATTAGCGGTGATAAATTTTGATAGGGGTGCGTGGTTGGTATGTGACTTCCGAGCATTCGCTCGAGGACCATATCTCAGGAGCCAAACCACAGGTAGACATACATGATTCCTCCACAATTCCCGAAACTAATCAGCCAAGCCGAGCCGATGCTCCTCTCCGCATGCCCATGCAAATTCATAATAAACCAACAGATAACGGTGGGACCAATCGCGAACGTTCCCATTGCGGCAAGGAAGAGCCCGGCGTACTCGACGTGGAATTTGTGGTGAACTTTCATTAAAACGGCGAGGCCACAGATGTTGATAATAATTCCAAAGGCTATGAAGGGAGACCGAAGGTTCAAGCGGTCAGACCAGTAGGCTATGATGAGGCAGAGGGCGAGGGCTGCGGCGAAGGGAGGAACGGTATGGAGTTGGGTCTCGACGATTGAGTAGTCGAGGGTCTTTACGATTGTAGGACCGAAGTAGGAGAATGCTGGGGAGGGTATGGTCAGTACGATCTTGCGGGAGCTTAGGCGGGGTTTACTCACCGTACAATGGAATAATAACGGCTGTAGCAGGATAGATGTTAGCATTGACCACTTGTTGTGCTAAGGAACGGACCGACCTCCGAAGTACATGAGACCACCTGCAAGCGGCTTGCCGTCAGCAAGAAATTCGAAGATGCGACGGAACGTAATCGGTTCGGTAGGATGCTCGTCAATGCCTGCCTTGGCGATTACGAATCTTCGTTCATCTTCAGTCAACCAGCGAGCTTCCTCTGGGAAATCTGTCAAGGCAAAGTAGGAAATGAAGCCAATCAAGATGGTCGCAATGCCCTCGAGGATGAAGACCCATCTCCAGGCGTGATAACCACGATCACCGTCCATCTTGGAGATAGCAGTCGCAAGAAGCCCACCGAACATGTTGGACACGATCACCGAACAGAAATAGAAGGCGAAACGCTTCAGCGCCTCCTCTCGTTTGTACCAGCAGCTGAGAATGTAGAAGCCTGATGATCTTGGTCAGAATCTTGTTGCCATTGAGGTTCCATCTATTCAATATGACATACTTCCCGGAAAGATGCCAGCCTCTGCAAGGCCCAAGAAGAATCTAGTGGCAAGAAGCCCACTATAATTCTTAACTATGAAGTGTAAGCTGGCGGTCTGTTCATCCAGGGGTTAGAGTGCGCACCGAATCCTTGCGCCAACATCACTATGCCAAAGGCCAGGATACATCCAGACACTGTCATACAACGTCAGAAACCATACTAGAATGCTCCGTTCCTTGACCAAAAACTTACACCAAACGTGAGGTTTGAAACGTCGCAATAGGATGTTAGAAGGAATCTCGAAGAGGATGTAGGGCACGAAGAAGATGGTCAGAGCGACGTTGGACTGATTGCCCACGAGGTGCAGGTCTTTCGGAAGCTTCAACGTTAGAGCATTGCCAATGTTGACGCTAGCAACATGTGAGCATTGTAAACGCGTCGACAGCGCTTTCGACTTACCGGTCGAGGAAAGCAGCTACGTAGATGATGAACAACATCGGTAATACGCGCAGATCGATCTTCCTCATCAGGGCCTTCTCGTTAATGCTAGATGGCGGGCTTGGCATATCCATCGAATCTTGCATGTCTGAAAGGTTTTCAGAGACTTGGACTTGGTCTGTAAAGTAAGAAGCAGTTAATGAGCGAATACTGATTATGAGACCATGACCCGACTTGCCTCGCTTAGCCATGGTATGATTATCGTATGGTTAGCCAATAATGTCCTGCTTTGGGCCGTGCTCGGTATGCTGTGGCAGTGCTCGGTACCTTATGAGTGTGTAACAGTCTATAACACAGATACTTGAGCGACGAAGCAGGCGCGAGTGCAAGAAGATATAGGAGATTACACTCCAAATATTCAGCTGAAGTCTACCGGTTAGTGCGGGGGGCCCTGGCTGCCTGACATTACCATCCTTTTGACAGGATGAATCTCTCAAGGAGAAGTGTTTCAAAGTTATAACTCTATGGACGAAAAGTGAACCTATCGGCGGCTAGTCGTGTGGTTTGTGGAATTGGCGCATCTCCTGCACAGCTTTGCCTTCATTTAGGAACACGCCGGCTTATGCAGGCCAATCAGCTCATCCGATTCCAATGGAGGCTGTATTGTGCATCGTAATTCCAAACTGCAGTAACAGTTCATTCGCGCCTGGGAAGGGAGCTTGCAGCAACAACACGGCGTTGCAGTTTGCTGCATCCCGCCACATGGGGCGTCGCAGGCTATTGGACGATCGCATCGGAACCCACAGTCGGCTGACTTGTCGATGCACCTCTGTATTTTCTAGGCTGTGTCAGCACTGGGAACGATCTAGACCTAATTATCAGCCCAATTGCGGCTTCCCAAAATGCAGGGTAATATTACCTTACGCCGTGTCACGAACTGCCCTCGTACAAGCCGTCCGAGCACCTGGCCAGCTCCCTGCATCCAATGAGAGCGCCACGGAAGTGAATGTCTGCTCCAGAATTGAACATGGTCAAAGTATCAATTTTGCATAGTCTCGAGCACTTTAGTCTGTGAATCAAGACATGTGTCCTTCCTCGCGCCTTTAGGCTTCCCACTTGACAGCCTGTATTGGTCGCCTGAGACAAGGTCACAAGCCCAGGCGAGCTGTACCTCTAACCTGCAGAGACTGGCCATTGCACGCCTTCCCCTAAGTACATTGTGATCAAGGCTTGTAAAGGAAAGAAGGAGTTGTCTCTGCGTCTGAGTTCAGCCCATGAAACCTGGACTACAGCTAAAACGGTATAGTTACCGGCGGTAAGACAACGGAACACTAAGGTAAGGGGCCTAAATATAGTAGGTCTCCTTTACGTCCACGATATTCCCAACTTGTCATTAGTAGCCTTCGCCAATATCACATTGCTCTCCATGATATGGCAACCATTGCATTGCCACGAGCTCTGCGAGGATACATTTCCCATGGGAGAGGTCTTTGTCCCATGAATTCTTCATAGCATTAGGACGTCATGCACTTGTTCAAAAACCCGTGATTCGAGCGATGTCACTCCCGTTACGCTGGCCGTGTCATCACTTTATACCTTACCTTTTCTCCGCTATGCATTGTGCTTACACCTTATATTTTAAGCTTTAATTCAAAAAGCATTACTAATAAAGTATAGAGGTGCATGTCTTAAATCAAACATGGAAGTTTCGAAGTAATGCCTTATGGACTACATTGATATTTGTTATGCATTGTCTGCTAAATCACCTGTGGCATCTTCTCTAAAACTCGAGCTTCGCGGCCAAGATTCGTCATCGTCATTCCAACGATTTTGCCCCTTTCTTTCAAACAAGATCGGGCAAGGCGGTAATTCCTCACTCATTCATTCTCATGCCGTTGGAAAAAGAGTCAACGTTCCTGAGTCCCTTCACAGTCGCTATATGTGAGAGGTCGTCACTGCATATAATTGGCATTGCTCCTCCCTGAAGATATTCATTCTCAAATGAACTATCCGTCAATAGCATGCCTGATGAAGCAGTAGAAAATATATAAAGGCCCATCTCTCCTCCATCTCCCTTCTTCCCTATCATACCGCTGGCATGACATTGAGCACATCTTATGAATAGTACAGTCTTTTTTGATCTCATATATATATATAGATCAAACACGGTCATTCGTGACAACATGTCCTTTCTGCTGACAACACCATTGGACTGTTGAAGGCCATTCAGCAATGATACTTTGACATAACTTTGCCTGCTTGCTTCGAGGCGAACTCAAATGTACGGGACTGCGTCTACCAAAGCGAGTTGGCCTCCTTTCAGATTGAATTCCGCTGGACAAGTGAGACTTATATCGATGGCTACTGGACAGCCTTCCAAAGCCACTTAACTCAGATAAGTAAGGCGATTGAAAGAGAGGTGTTCGAGTCACCCCTGACTCAGGAGGACTTGGACCTCCTCGATCTAAAAGCCGCATCAACACTTTTTCCGACGCTGGTCAATAGGGCGCGGGAGCTACGCACTAGGGCAGAAAAAGTACAACTGTCAAAGGGAAGCCTGATCGAAAGTCTAGGTAGCAGCCTTGGGGCCAAGGCTATTTTGACAAGGGGGAGATTGTCAGGAGGTGATTTGGCAAGTTGTTTTTTTGCAGGCGATGCGCCAGCACCCTCGAGGCCTCTTCAACCCATCACGCACGCAGCCATCTCCAGCACCTTCCCTCCGCTCAAAAAGACCCAGATGCCAGTCTGGACGAAGTGAAAATCGTATGGGACATGGAATTATGATGCAGGAACTATACGGATTCGATTACACTATGGGAGAAGAATCGATTCTCAGGATGACGGAGGACTTCCTGAGGGGCATTGGTAGATATCGGCTTTTGGCTAGAAGCAATGAAGACGGCCGTGATGAAGACCAAAAAGATGTGCCGCACTCAATCTCAACTCACAAAAGAGGTAACGAACAACCAGCTTCGCCCCCTAATCGTCGACGTACTCCGAACCATACACGAGCTCTTCCTGATGGTCAGCGTCAAGAACCACCTTCTTGCTTCATTGCCTTCAGAAAGTCCCCTTCGGGATCCACACTCAATGTCAACAGTGGATGTATGGACTTTCATAGTCGCTAGCTCTCATTGCGGCGAGACTGTTAATATTTATCGACCTTGGGACCATGGGGGACATTCATTCACAGTCTTCATGGATGATCACGGAGCCTCTGCTACAGACTTTGATACCCTCTTCACTTTCTTACACACGCAGTACTTTTCCGGTGTGCATTTGGTCCGGTTTATTTATCAGGTCACAAAACGCAACTCTTTTCAGACAGTCTGGACGTGCTAGGTATATTCTTAGTCGGAGGGAGCCTGCCCCGTCTGCATTGTTCCGTGGGCCGAGCTCAACAACGAGGAATACTCGTTCTGCTGTGACTGTGGCATCCGAATCCACGACAAATGCAAGATCAAATGGTACTCAGCCGAATACGTAGGGACTATGCGTTGCGGATACTGCAAAGGCGAAACTTCTTGGGGGGCCGCTGGAGGAGACAGCAACTATTAGCAGACTGGCCAATCTTGAAATGTGAGTACCGTTTGCCCGCCGGGAACGATGTGCAAAGATGGCCCGGGGGTGTTAAATTGATGGTTGGTTGGTTTTGGGTCGATGACAGCAAGTACAACGAGTCCGGGAAGGATCAAACTGGAATTGTCCATCGACCAATGGTCAAAATTGGCAGCCTCGCAAGCAAGGTCGCCACCCCATTCGCTCATAAGCCAATGTAGCAAGCTCTCACTGCTTTGCCAATTCACTACATCCATGTACACCTTCGCGATTGTTCCATTTGTCGTGTGGATCATGAGGTATGGCTCAGTCCATACCATGAGGCCCATTTCAGGTGTTGGGAATATTCATTCGCGAAAGACTACCTACGACCGAATGAATGGGGTTCGATTCCCTGCGAGGGTTATCAAGACAGTGCATGAGGATCATTAGCCATCTTGAAAATGTCGTCCATTTGGTGGGAGGCGAGTGGGTTTGATGTCTGAAAGGCTGGAGAATTAATGTATACACTAGGCATCGTTGGTGCTCGGCTAGAAGCTCAAAGATACTTGGAAGCACGAATGAGCTCCTTAGAGGCAGAAAAAGATAAACTTTTACGTGAGAGCGGTGCACACCAAGAGAGGAATCGTATGCTCCGAGAGCAACTGGCAAGAGCTTTGGAGAGGAATAACGGTACTTAGGCGTGGTACTTGAGGGAGAGGGTAGATGGCGAGAAGGTTCTGGCGATTACCATTGCACTTCTACCAGACATTGTGTTGTTTTCTACCACGATCCGCGTTTGCTTCTGTTTGTTTGTCTCTTTTGTTTATTCTCTGAGCTAGGATTTGCAAACAGTACCTAGGGGAGGTACTCCAGGCGAAGCATTGCTTTTGGGCTTCTACCTTGCTGATGTTCTGTCGGGATTCTCCAAGATGTTGTCGGCACTCCAGCTACTCTGCAAGACTTGAGTAGGGTCACCTTATTCAGGACGTTCACTGCTGAAGATGCTCAGGTCATGATCTTTAGTATCTGGATCACGAATATCCGACCTTTCGAATTGGGAATGGCCGGATCCATTTGCAGAAGCATTTTCTCCTAGACGAATGTCGACACGTTGAAGTTTACGGCATGGCATGTACAGACAGATGGCCAGTCGGAGCGTACTGACCAGATAGTGGAAACTGCAGCGTAGCTTCCTTTGCTTCATCCGTGGGCGGAGAGAACCAGAGCAAGTCACCGGCACGGTCCTTCACTGGAATCTCGCAAAGATATGGTATCAGTTAGCTGGTTATCACATACAGCAGCACGACTGGAACCCGGCTTCAAACATAGCAATCCCCGCCTCTGGACAAGACTACTCCGTCCCTACAGCGTTTTCAGACTGGCTCGCCACTCAGACTAAGTCCATCGCGGACATGTAACATAGGGCCACAAATTACTGCGGCCGAATCTTCCGACGCCCAAGCGGCTAAACAACAATTTAGTCAGTCATCTACGGAAGATAATGGAGTTGGGGTACAGACCACCCAATACTCATACCGTTCTGATACAGAGAGGCATCAAATAATTGACGCCTTCTATCATAAGACGGATCGTGCGCATATCCTAATACGCACCTTTGCGGTAGGAGGCACAGGCCTTAACGTCGAACAAATGTGCTGGCGTATCCACATCTTTGAGTCGACCACAAATCTGGGTGTCATTTACCGAGCCATCAGGCGCATACGACGTACGTGGCCACGTAGAGTATTTACCGCTGGCAAACGGGTTTTACGCCCTGTTGGGGAGCCCAGACGGCAAGACTATAATGAGAATGCTCTTAGACCACAAAAGCTATACCGGGTACAAGACCATGGAGCGGATTATCCTAGTCAGCGATGATAAACTGGATCTAACTGAGCCAGGGTTAGAACGTTTCTGATCGTGCTCTCCAAAAAAAGACAATCGCTGAACAGGATCCTAGTGAAGGTCCTGGTGAAGATCCCGGCGAAGTCAATCTTATAGTAGAGTTGCTGGTCATAGCAACACCTGCGTCTGAATTCCATGCAAGGCAACGAGTCCAAAATGGTCATACTTGATTTTGTCCTAGCCAAAAGCATATCCGAAAGCTTTGGTTCGTGACAAAAAGTGGTCGAATCATCGTTAGCATGTCTCGTGCGCAATACTTTCAAGTATTCGTCAGCGACTTGGTTGCAGCGGCCAGCTGTTGAAACAGACCTTGTCGAAATCAGCTCACCTCCCGCTCTGCATCCCGTAATCGATTCGCAGCTCGATCAACAAGCTGGGCCCGTTGTGGCTACTGTTCCAGAAAATAACCTGCTGCTGAGAAGTCCCAGCAATACCGTGTACGTGTACAAATACTGCGCTAAAGGCACACTCGAGCATGTTAGCATTCGTCACAATATAACGGAATCCCCGATTAGAGGCACAGAAGCTACACAACAATAGCAAGCCCCCTTGAGAGCTCGCCTACGACGCTGTGGTAAAGTCTGGCAAACCATGGAGTGAGAAATGGCAACTAGATTAAACGTTGTGTGTATATTCCTTTGTTTGGTCTCAACATTCACATAGAGTGACAACTCTTCTCAACTGTGATTGAAATTGATGTGGCTTCCATTGGCTTTCGGCCATGACTGCATACGTAAGTGCCTTCTATCTTACTTCTATATCCACACCTTCTTCAATTCTGCACTTAGAGAACGTGATCTTTGGGCTCGTCGTCATTTAGTAGGGGAGGCGAATTCTGGCTGTCTCTGTCGCATTTCTTCTCTCACATGAATCATGCCGCTTTCTCTTCTATATCCAGCTACGAGGTAGCATACGGCGTACATTTGAATCGATTCAATGAACTCTTTAGCCAAGATTTAGGTATCGGCGAAACGCACGTGGATGTTTGTTACCAGTACCACCGCAATGCATAAAGAAATTTCTATAAAAAGAAACAAAGGGAACAACAAATATATTAGCCGGCATCCTAGAGCAGTTAATACTAAGAAGGACATCAGAGTCACGGTGGTTCAATGGTCCGATTATTGAGTTAACCGAGCATAGGTCACACAATATAACAGTAGCCTTTCCGGAGGAACATAGACAAGCCCTTGACCGTCTAAAGGACGTTGACAAGCAAAAGGAGGCTAAGGTGATGCGAGAGTAGGAGGAAAAGCATCCAAGCCAACCTTACTCCACATCACTAAACCAATACTTCAAGTGGTCATATTAACAAAGGGCGGTGGCCACTATCCCGGGGTTAGCCACCCTCTTGGAACGTATCGAGGATCTGGACGGACCCCAGTACCTTTGTTTTGGTGAACGTGCATGGGACTCGTGTGGCCTAGGAGTGAAGAGATTGTGTTTGTATGAGGATCGTTTGACATCAGCTGTCTTTTTTCTTTGCAGCCCCAGCACCATACCTCAATTGCGTCAGAACTGCTCAATCTAGCAGTGCCGAACCTCCTGAAAGAACTCATTGTATACTACCAACTCACGAGCCTTGACCTAACAACTCTGTCCCCGTCAAGTTCTTCCTACAATACCCTGCCAGCGTACCAGGAGCTGCTACACCAATTACTACGCCACCGGCTACACCAGTTGCTACAATGCCTTACAAAAACCGATGGGCCCTCATATGCCTTTTGTGGCACATTCTCATGCAAGGAGTCCGCTTCCAGGTGGCTTCAGAAGTTAGACCATGAACTCTATGGGTACAAGCAAGATGACGGCTCAATACCTCCCGACAAGTACCTTGACGCCTTCAACATGCTTCTCACGGACGAGGCAAGAGATTGGGCTGATAGCCATCCTGAAGCCATATGCCCGTTAGATACTGAAGAACCCACAAAGAATACTGTCGAAACCTTCTGGGCCCTGCAGCGCGAACAGGTATTGAAGGACAGGAACGTTGGCTTCAAGGCTTTGATGGCCAATGCTAAGAGAAATCAAATGCTTCGCTACTAGGCTGGATGCCTTCAAGTAATGGAAATGAAAAGTGTTACCAGGAGTTCGATTTTGCAACCCTATTTCGCTCTGTCCGATGCTGCCAGATCTACAGGAGCAAAGGTATGTTAATCTTGCACAGGAGCTCCAAGACAAGGAAGCAAAGCGAGCGCTGCTAAGTGCAGCCCAGTCAGCAGTCGCCTCAATTAATGATCTTGGTCGAAACAGCGCGTTAGCGCCTGCTCGATTAAGAAAATTCACTCTTGCATCGTAGCTGCATTTTGCTCGTAGCAACTTTGATTCATGGTTTCAGAGCTTCTCAAGCACCCCGGAATCTGTATTCTACCTCTAGCAGGATCGAATACTTCCCTCATATAGTTGTTGGGGAGGCATTCCCTCTACCCATCACCATACGGACGGATACTGGCAGAACCTACCGAATCACCCACCCCCTACATCGGTTCGCGGAGCACGAGTCATTCTGGGACGTGTTAGGGGTGTTGGTAGCAGATGTACAAGAAGCAGTGGGAACGGAAGCGTTCGGGGCAGCAGTAGACCGTGCACACTAGGACCTCCATCTAGACATCGCAGCACACCCCTACCCACAACTACTGGACGCGACGAAGCATCTCCGATATAGCAAAGCAAACTCCAGCGAGTTGATCGTCGCCAAGAAGAACACCAAGGAGTTCCTGACCGGCGTGCAAGGGAATGCCACGCGTCTGCTACAATCTGCTAAAGAAGAGAGTTTGTGCAAGAAATTCGCTCAATCAAGTATGGCGGATCTCCCTGTTTTGTGCCGCCTTAGGATCCTTTAGTGTCGCGAGTTGGGACTCATGAACGTCACGTTGGATATCTGGAGTTTTATTACGAGCCAAGGGATTGAGGTTTAGTACGAGGGGAAATTCAAGAAAATCCTCAGAGCACATGGCAACGTTTCAGACGCAATCCGAGTCGAATGTTCAAATGGCGTCTTGGTCTTCTTCAACAGCACGACTCACGGTGTGATTTCTTGCAAGGTCTTGAAGTGATCATTATATCATTATCTGTGTTGCTACTGTTTCTTCTGTTAATTCTGCCCTAATTGATGATCAATTAGCGTCTAGATACAACTGCACCTGCTGAAAATAAATGAACATCTTTAAGCCAAAATTGAATCACTGCTAGATGAAGCACACCATCTTCGCAATGCCAGAAATCCTGTCATGAAGTTCCTTCGAGAAATTAATACCTGGTTCATGCAGGAATCAGAAAAATGGGAGACTATTGAGTCTATTCCACCTAGAAGAGAGAGATATATCCCTGCGAAATGGTTAGTTACAGGCACGCCGTGGAAGCGTTCGCCGGACGATTTTGCATCGGCGTTACAGACCATTGAGTCGCCAAATTGGTTACAGCCAAATAATTCTTACTACTCCCTCCGTCATGATAATATCGTCCGGTTCGCAAAGGCACATGAAAACCACTTGAAGAAGGCCTTAACAGGAGAGGCAGGCGCAGACAACTCCAATGCACTGCAGATCATCGACGATATTAGGAGCATCGTCCAGTTGTTCATGATTCGCCGAACAGACAACAGTCACATCCATAGCCACAAAGTCGTCAAGCTCCCGAAATGCACGATAGCAGGGGCCGAGTTCACAACGCCTGCCAAGTTGGTTGAACAACTTGATATGTTCAGGAAGCAAGTTAGCAAGGATGAACGAGAGAACTACCTATGTAAAGGTAATGAAGAGGTGGAAATTAGCCAATACGAATAAAGCGGCAAATCAACGCAGCCAACAACCCACAGCACCTCTTGATATCAATAGAAAGAAGGCTCTATCCATGCGGTTACGTGTACTCGCCGACTTAGAGGTGGGACAAAGTTTCGACCCAACGAGACATCCGCGGGAGTGCGAGGTAGATTTGTGTCATGACAAAGCTTGTACAGCTATCGTCCATGGAACCAATTCGCACCCTTCCTGGTTGAATCCTTCACACTCTTCGTCTTTTGCTGCTCAGTCATAAGTGAAGATATATGACCTATTGCTTGCTAAGACTTTTAGGGATTCAATTGAACTTTTGACCACTTCTTTAACTTACAGTATCGTCACCTTAGTCTAATCCTTCTGGACAGGCGATCTGCTTATATTTTACCTTTGGCAAGTGGCGGATCTCGGCGGAAAATGGTGGAACTCAAATGCCTAGCTGTGTCTGAGTACATCAAGAGCTTGCCAGCAATTGTCATTTTCCCCCCGAATATATATGGAAGCAAGTACGACCGGCGACACCACTGGAGTTGTTTGGTAGGACTGATAACAACTTTTTCGGGGATACACATGAGGAGAGAGCTTCTTGATCTACTACCGCCTTAACAACAAGCTCCGTTTCTTCTCCAGATTCGACCTCTTCTTAGACTCGACTCTTCGTCAGATTCCTTAAGTTCCCACAAGGCGTTGTTTAGTGTGTACTCACCCACAATGAATACTGGAATGGCACCCACCTTTGCAGAAGCGTTTCACGCGCCAGTGATGGCGTGGATCCAACTTTTAGAGTTTGCCCTGGAGAAACGTTCATCTCGCAGAGCATACAAGAAGGCTGAACGCAAAGCAGCCAAATTTGAACGAACGAGCTGGACTCGCAAGGTCTACCTAGAAGAAGGCATTGCTGAAATGAATGGACATGGACTCTGGGCGCCAAATGACTGGGACGATGAAGAGGACGACTTCCGTTTCCAAGGAAACCCTCATGGCGAAGGGTCGTACAAGACCTTTGAATTACGTTCTCCCAGATTCACATCCACAACAGAATGCAACACGACACCAAACTCGTCGCCCAGACTATCAGGTACCACGAGAGCTACTTCCATTACCGAGGACCGCAATGAATTCCCGTTTATGAACAGGAACGGGTCGGTCGATTGGAAGCCTAAGAAAAGGAAGGGAATGGCTCCCGAGGGGCGGTATGAGGGTGGTTCGACAGCCAAAGATTACCAGGATCACTTGGACAGAACGGCGACCCTGCCAGACTTGTTGAAGAGAGGCAAGATCTTCGTGATCATGAAGCGAGGTTTTCGGTGAGCACTTAGATGCTCGTGTATTCGAGAAAGTGGTGAAAAGTGTTTGAGATGTGCCGGACGCAATTGGTAACGTTATTACACGCGTCTCCAGCCTGATCAATTGGAACATGGCATCAGAGTTCTTACTCGTACACCAAATGCTGTTCTATGCGGACTTCGGAAAGACTTGGTTAATCAAGAGATGAGCGCGATAGCTGGTTGTCCAAACTTCCTGGTTAAAGATCCTAGCTTTGCTATTGACTTTGCACCCAATGGAACACTTCTCGATCTGAATGAGACTATCACAAGGAAGCGATATGCCGACACCTTGGAGACCATTGCAGAACGTGGCCCTTATGCTTTCTATACCAGGGCCATTGCCAATGCTACCATCAACGCTTTACAAGCGTCTGGCGGAACATTGACTCTAGAAAACCTTGAGAGCTATAAAATAGCCTTAACATGTTGGACTCAGCTCGTGGAGCTCTCCCGGGATCCTGGCTCCCCCGAGTCACAGTATATGATCTCCAGGGCGAAACGGTACAATCTGAACCCCCAACGGCAGGGCAAGGGCTTGATCTCAGCAATTCTGACGTACGAGATACCATATTCTCATGGAGTGCTTTGACTTCGGGAAATATCTTTCTCAGTGCACCTCCTCAGATATGGACTTCTCGTCTCCACCACGACCAACATGGGAGAAAGCAAATATCGGAAAGGCCAGTCTTGATCTCATATTGAAGAATGCAGTCGAGGACCGATACTCCTCAAAAAAGATTTCAAAACAACTACACGATGGTGATGGCCGCCCTCAAGAAATTTTCATGTTTCAGAGTTATGCAATGCCGCTGCGCTGGTTGGTGCGTATGATTACGCCAGACCCCAGCCCAGAGCCCTTGGAAGTTTGCTGGCTTACGGGACAACATAACATATCATACCTTCAGGTCCACAAGGTCTCGGCCGCATACCAATCAATTACCTTCGACTCAGTTCTCCAACTCCAAGAGAAAGATCGCTTACGTCGCCACGACTAGGATAGCCGTTACTCCCAGAAGGTCACCAGAGATCGAGTTCACCAGAATCGGAGTCTGCAGATGAGTCCGTGGACATGGACAGAGAGGAAGACGAATAAAGAGAAGATTCAAATCAGCCTAACGCGGCAACGCAAACAACATCCGACGGCGGGGGTGCAGGCCTACGGCCTGTATACTGGCCTGAATCCCTGCCTCTAGGCCAAGATAGGACACAGCCTAGACCTCACGTCCCAGGTGGACCCAAACCTCACATTCCGGGTGGACCTACAGTTCACTCGGCCGAGCCATTGCACACAGGAATTCGGACTGCCGGAGATATTGAGAGAGAATATTGCCATCAGAGCGAATACCGAGGAGTGGGAGAGGAAGCTCTCTATGTGAAGAGAACATGGAAACAAGACTGTTGGTGACCGCCCGCATCCAAAAGCGTCACCAGCTCACTGTCGCCAAGCCCACCGCGGCCAAGGGACCCCAGCAACCCATCAAGGCTACTCGGCCAGTCAAAGCGCCAGTCATAGCCATCGCCACACTCCCATGCTCCATCCCCACCGGAGCTCGTACTGCTGCCGCTCGGCAAGATGTATGAGGGATGCCCTACCACCGACTGTTTGAATGGCCGTCGCTAAGCGAACTGCAAATCCCACAGCTGCAAAATGATACCCAGCAGTATGTCGTACTTGTTTTCGAGTTGGAGATAGCAATGTGATACCCAGCGTATATATCAATCAGAATGATTTCAAAAGCATAATCATCCCTGCTTGTCCCGTGTGCAGCGATTTAGACCCAATGAGCACCATGTAACCTGTCGTAGTAATAGCCGTCCTTGTCCATAGCATGGGTATGACAATGAGCAAGGTAATTCTCTGCTTTCAAAGCGTTCTTGTATCATGAGCGTGTTCGGCACTTTTGTCCGCACAAATGCTAATATCAAGGCCTGCATTTGTCGTGTTGCCAGTTGATGCAGAGGCCAAAGGGCCACTTCGGGCTACCTAGCTTTTCTTCTTCATCTCGCCCATCCATGCACGCATGGCTTTCGAGCTTTCATGCGCAGCTCGGAATACTACAGAGGTGTCAGTCTCAGTGGCCAAGCGATACGTAGCATAAAGCTCTGACGCTGTCTCTCCATCTCGTCTAATCCTCTCAAAAAGTCTGCCCCTTCTCCCAACGCACCACGTGGATTATGGGCATGATCCGCAATGTCAGCTGCCCTCTTCTTGAATGACTGAATTTTGTTCCCCCAATCAGCCCCGGATTTCAAACCCAACTATTATAGCGCGCTCACCTCGCACAAAATATCCACAATTACCTCCTCCTCAAAGAGCTCCAAGCACCTCGCAGCCCCTTCATAAAAGTTCCCTGCCAGACTTCTTAGATCTACCGTCCGCGGATCCGCCTTCAACGCATTCAATACGCGTGGAGATATTGATGGTGGGAGATCGAGTGTACATAGCGGGGCTTGCGAAGGTCCAAGACGCTGGACGGCTAGCAGGGTGGAGAGCCAGAGGGGGAGGGAGATTGAAGCCTGTGCTTTGATCTGCAGGGTAAATTGTTAGTGGAGGTGGAAGCGATGCTAAGGTCATTGGGAGAAGTACGTCTCCACCTGCGTTGTCATCAAGATAGCCCATGCTGGGAAGGTCGAGGGTGAATGTGCACGGGACTTTTTGGGCATCGGTCAAGATAGCATCGATGTTGTAGTAGGAGCCCATTTTTAGCAATAGTGCTGGTTTAGGACGTGTCTGGTTGGTGGTCGTCTCGTTGAAGTTTCTAGACAGCCTTCTTGTTCATTCTTCCTGGAATATCTGAAGGTGAGAATCGCTGACAGGGGGTTGCCTCAACATTGCTCAGTGCTCGTAGTTTAGAGCACTCTCATGATTGCACTCCCTGGAGGACTGTGAAGAGGCAGCCTGGTGATGCCCCAGAGCTAGTCATTTAGGTTGCAAGACTAGCGCTAATAATCTCCCGATGCCATGGTCCAAGGGCAATCTCTGGGGGCCGCGGAGCTTCTCTTAGGGGTGTTTCTAGGCTTACTAGCCCATTGACCTGGATCTACTTCGAGCACTCTAACGCGGTTTCTTTCCATGCAACCTCCCGGTAGAGCAACGCGAATGGCATGCTGGATGACGCTGCAGAAAATAAAACTAAGCCTTGAACACTGCTCAGAGCCCACAATCTTGATGCATTTTACTTTTCTACTTCACACTTCCGCTCTCTACACATGGAAACCCGTTCACCGCATTTCTCGATTAACAAGACCTACACAATGGCAGATCCCAGCTCAACAAGTGAGCTCTATGCAGACGAGAATCCAGTCGACTAGTTATTGGAGCGCACAAAGCCGCCTTTGAGGGATTTTTCCGTGGCATGCACAGGCTGCTGCGGTCAGGCTGATGTAAGCGTTCGTTGCAGCTCGTAACTACTAAAGTAGCAAGCATCGCCCATCATTAAACGGACTTGCCAGCGACAATATTTGCGAAGCTTGACGGCAGAGAGCAAACTTGCCAGTATCATGAGCCTGAAAAGACCTCACAAAAAATCCAGGTTGGGTTGCTCACGGTGCAAGGCCCGCAGGATCAAGGTCTGTCGCATGATGAGATCTCAACGAATGATTCGTTTCTTTAACATACCATTAGTGTAACGAACGTAGACCGCGATGCTCTCAATGCGACAGGTATTCAGTGGCGTGCGAATACCCTAGTGCCCGTCAGAAAAGATCAGATCAAGCATGCCTAGGACTTGATAGTAATCCGTCGTTGTCACGTAACTTCGGAGAACCGCATCCACCACAGACGGGATTGAATGAGCAGACTACAGTACTGGGCATTACCAACCTCCAACTAATGCATAATTGGACCCTGGAGGCATACAAGGGCTTCGGTCATACTATGGAGGAGGACAGCTTCTGGCAAATCGAAGTTCCCCAAATGGCGTTTACCCATCCGTTCCTCGTACATAGCCTGTTGGCCATCTCAGCCCTTCATTTCGCACGTCGATCAACGGATCGAAGGGCCCACTACCTTACCATAGCTACAGAACACCAGAACAAGGCACTTCCGGCCTACCGCTCCATCATCAGTGATCTCGAACGCAGTAAGACCGAGCAAAATGGCCGCGCTATGGTTGCTTTCACTAATTTGACCACGATTTATGCCGTCTTATTATCACCTGTAGCCACTGACCCCGAACTATCTGAAGCCAGCCGAGTGATCGCTCACCTAATAGAGTCATTCTCACTTCTACGTGGCGCGGCAAAGATTGGTGCAGTTGTTGGGGACTCCTCATTAGGTTGCACACTGGCATCCCTAAACGGACCCGTGTCTGGCGACATCGACCTATCACTCAACCCAGAAGACGCTCATCTCGCTATTCTCGGATCCAGCATATCGAGAGACCTTGGAGTGTCGCCTTTAGGGGCCGATGACAGAAGTCAGGTCATTTCGAACGCTCTGTATCTGCTGCGCAAGTGCTTCGCGATGCTTTATCTACCTTCCAACCCTGTTAGAACCATTCAAGCTCTCAAGGCGTGGATTGGGTCGATCCCAGATACTTATCTTGAAATGATGCGCGAGCTTCGGTCAGGAGCATTGGTGGTCCTAGCCCATTGGTGCATAATGCTCAAGCGGGCCGAGACGAATTGGTATCTGCAGGGTTCTGCTGAGAACGTTATGTCTATCATCGCTGGTGTCCTCGACGAAGAATGGAGAGCGCATATTGCTTGGCCACTGCAGGTAGTCTACAATCAGGGGTAGAGTTGCCTTCTCCAGGGATGCATTGTCACTGAGTCATTTCTGGTAATGGTGGCTCTCTCATCCAAGACAGCATGGGCCATTTGGCACCTGGTTACGAGGTTGGAATCAAGGAGACGACGGCTAGCTGCCTTTGATGCGAAGAAGCCCTACAGCGTTATTGCTAAAGTAAGCCTTTCCGTTTAGAAGAGAATGGAACATGTAGTATGCATCGGGAGTGTCCACTTACTATGACAAGGTCTCCAACCATCAGCTGTCTTCTTTTCTTAGACTATCTCCCACGAACGCTTTTCTTTTCCATTGCTTATGGAGCATCACGGTTCTATTCAAAGAAATACCAACAACTGGGTTGATATCCTTCAGAGCTATTTAAAGCATACAAATGACTATTCTTAGCTCTCATCTCATGATTTGAGCATTATCCTCTTGATTGCTCAGTCGTAACATTCGAAATAAATGCCTAATGCGGAACAAGATCTTAACGCTCAAGACCAAAGTACTTCAAGGGTGGTGCAGATGACCCCAGAATGCTTTGGCTACAGTTTGCGGATTGTGGACACCTAGGGGAATTAGTAAAGCATTGTGGTTCAGCCTCAAGGAAACCGGATAACGAAACGCGCGATACCATGTCAGCTTACTCTGCCGGGACTTAAGCGTTATAATAGTCGTGTGATACTATGTGCACTTGAAACCTCGCCGATTCTATTACCGCTAGCACGGCTCAAGGAAAGATAAACCCACGTGTCTTCTGACTCGCAAAAGCTACTTCAATAAGCAATAGTAGTTCTGCAATGCGAAGAGGGAGCTGATGAGACGAAAACACTCACAAGGCCACCAGCAATGGCCGCCTTGAGTACACGGAACACGGCCAGAATTCTTCTTTCAGCTCTTCAGTCCATGCCACCTTCGATCTCGATTTTCCGATCCGGGGAGGTGGTAAATAAACAGGCAATCAAACAAAGAACTACACGATGTATTTCTCGTCTCCAATCCTTCCCTCCCTCGACGACGGCTCTATCCTAACAACCCCTCATGATTCTAATTCTGTTGTTTAGCCATGTCATATAAACTTCAAGCTAGTCATTGTAAGGTAACATTCAACATTGATGCAGGCCTGTACATGTTGCTACCACTCAGTACCAGTTCTCTGCGGGTCTAAAAGAATGCCTGGGGGCTTTTGGGTTCTCAGTGGTGGTTTAGGGTCGGTTATCAACCCAGTCTAATTGGCAATCGTTGCGAAAAGAGAATGAGAACCTCGGGAAAGTGATGCCATTAGAGAAGTACATTCAACGCGAGAACTACGGGTAAGGCTTGTATGGCTTTCCACGCAGAAGCCCCGGACCATAGAGGATGTCAGTGAAGAGAGCGTGGCTCGATATATGGAACACTTCAAGGGCTTTCTCAGCTCGCTAGATTCTTCCCCTGTGAGCTAGCTTGCGTGGTGCTGTTTAGCGGATGTGGCTGACCCAGCACGAGTTTCAAGGGAGTAGAGATGACCTACACGAACGCCTACATACACTGCCCTCGTGTTCTCCCGCCGCCAATGGTCGCTTGCGAGCTTTCATTGCTTAAAACAATGCGCAATCCTAATAATATGTCGTCGACATTGGCGTCATCGAATAAGAGAGTTCCTGTTACCAACTTCTCTTTAGTCTAATCTCTATTCCCCCATATTGACTAGTAAGGTCCTTGAGTACAATACGCCTAGAATTCATAAGCCAACTTCATCACATATATAGAGCCTTTCCCTCCCTTTTGTGCCCGCAAAACATCTCTACTCTGATAACAATATCGGTTCGGCTCCCTCAGACATATTGACAAATTCCAACACACAGCCGTTAACAATGCATTGGCCATCCGGCTTAACATCCCTCGTGGCGTCTCTTGCCCTCCTTGCAAAGGTCGCTGCTAAGGAGACCGCACCATTTGAGCTCAAATCTCATGTCCTCCATCCCCACAATCCCACTTTCGACGGTTTATACCTCACCGCTGTCCAGTATCATCCTGGCCCTTTCTTTTTCGCTGCCCTTGGGGCACCATCAGATGGTTACCCGACCATTGTGAGCGTTCTCAGCGGCACCCATAGACAGCTAGCAACTGGCAATGGAACTTTCGAAGCTTTGGGCAACAACGATTGGCTATCTGGAAATAGCTCCTTCGACATAGCACCTGGCAATGATATTCTTCCTTCCACCTATGATTATGTGCAGTTCGTGGAGGGAGGCGTTTCATTTGGGTGGCACTTCGTTAATGACGTCCTCAAGTGGAAGGATGTCAAGGGAGAATTTTACGGTAAGGCTCCAGTTCCACTTCGATCGCCGTAAAGTCCTTGATACTAACTAGCACTCACATTTAGCTTGTCTTCAAAACCCACCTTTGCCTCCGGAAGAGAGCGACGCTCCTCAAGGGGTTTATCGATTGCTCTATAAACCGGCGGGTAACCCAACACCTGCTAATTGTTCAACTTTGCAGCTTATCCGTGAGCCTACGTCCTAGGGGACGGCCATCTACCAACTAGGAACTGAGACGGTGAGATGTTGTCGAACGGTGGAGAGATTGTTAAAGGTGCCGACTTATCCTTAATAGATAGAAGAGAGAGACATATGCGAGACACTGGCGTCATGACATTGTCTTTTGAGTTGACCGCCCGCATGTCTTAAATCGCTTGACTTACTTGTGTACGCCAACCAAGCCATTTCTAGTGAAGACTGCATGGTTTCATGCTGTTTCAGTCAAAATGCCCTTCCCCCACACGTCCTGAAAGGAGGGTTTAGGATCACGTAAAGGCTGGAGCTTTTCGATAAAGGAAATGTCTAGTCGCTCCATCAAACTTCAAGTAATATCTCCAACGCACATCATATTGAAGAGAGATCTTCCTTCTTCCCTTACGGAAGAAGTCTATTATCGCCCAGGTGCAATCCCCATTATGAGGCAGCGCCGGGGCGCAGCAGGCGGGAGCCAGCAATGGACGCCGCCACTCCTTTGTAATCTGAGCCTCAGGAGCTCAGGCTAACGGCCCCCAAATCGCCCCGAGACCCTAGGTGGCAAGCCCAGATTATAGGGGGGATCTAAGCCAGAATAAGGAAATCCCTCCTGGGAGTGAATCCCTGTTCCGAAAAAGCCTAGCATGCCACCGATTTTAGTTGGGGCAGGCACCAAGGAGGGCTGAATCTTTGAGACTATATAGTCCTTTGACAGTCCCAGCGCCCGAGGTGCTCCAACAAAACAGCCGAGGCGGAGGCACTCCAAATGCTCACTATAATATATATACATTAAAATCAAGATTCCACAGACATTCTCCGATTATAGAGACAAAGTGTCCACCAAGGTGAGCGAGCACACAATGGAAGGACTCTCTGCGGCCGCTAGCGTGATAGCCGTATCGTCTCTGGCATTTCAATTAGCTGAAGGAACTAAAAAGCTCTTCGAATTCTGGGATTCGATTCAAAACGCCCCGGACGAGGTCAACGATATCAAATTGGAGCTTGAGTCTCTTAGAAATGTGCTTGAGCAGATTGGTCACGAAGCACAGCACCAACCGCCAAACCAGTTGGTAGAACCGACATTGAGATCATGCTCTAGAAAGATCAATACTATTAGGTCCCTGACCGCTGATATTGAGTCTGGCTTTGCTTCCTCAAAGATCTATACACGCAAGTGGAGCGCCCTCCAAGCAGTTTTGAGCCGTAAGAAATTGGAGAAAGTGCAGAGGTCACTAGAAAGATTGAAGGCAACTTTGTTACTAGTACTGGTCAATAACGTCGGGTAAATGAGACCTTCTCTTCACGAGCAGTAAACCATTTGCGTATCTTGCTTCTCTGTTGAAATCACTGACATTCTCTTGGTTTTATCACAGGCGGTCGTGTCGTCTTCTGGATGAACATCATGACCATGGTATCAAAGCTCTTACGCATCAGATAAGTGACCTGAGACCGTTCAGCCTGACAGATCAGGTCACGGGGACCTCCGGTAGTTCTATCAATCCTCAAAGTCATGTCATTGCGCGTACCGAGGAGGTCAATCGCATCTCGGAGTTAGCTTTGGTGTCCGAGAACAATACACAGACGGCCTGCATCAAGTCCTCCGATCAAATTCCAGCCAGGGATAATGGCCCGAGTCCAAATACTATATTCAATCAATTAACACAATGGAGTCCCTTCAAAACCGGTCTTCCGGTTAGACGTACTATATGGCAGGATGCTAAGATTGTCGAAACCTTTCTTGGCACGTTCCGACTGTGCAGTAGAACATTGCTCATCTCTAATCAGTCAGAAGAGCCCATGTTCTCTGAAGAGGAAGGTCATTTTGGATATGAAAATATCTTCCGGCTCATTCCCCCTTCATGGCTGGTGCGCTTTGGCTTTACTTACGGCCTCTCCGGTTTTATGTCCCAATCAACCCTTTCGACTCCGACAATCGGTCTCGAGGTCGTTCGATCTGTACCTGACGATGCTGTGATATTCGAATTGTGCAGGGAAGGTCGCGTCTGTTGCGTTCAGGCTCTCATAAGTAGCGGGAAAGCGTCAGCAAAGGATGTTGATTCGCAAGGTAGAACGCCACTATATGTAAGCCTGATCGTTTCTTATTCTCATTCTGTTCCGTCTATTTCGTAGAATCGGGGGTGTAAGTGTATCAACTATGCCTTCGGTATCCTGACAAGGTATCCTAGTTTGCTGCACAGTCATGCCATGCGGAACTTTGTAAACTCCTTATCCGTTACGGAGCAGACAGAGACTCGCGAATATATGACGATGCCGATTTACCTCACTGGGGCCGGCGGTAAGTAGACCTTTGTTGCGAGCCATGAATAGATCAATAAATGTTAATGAATCATTGCGTAGGAACCCTTTGTTCGCGATTGCATATAACGACTTATTGAAGACTGGAATGGGATACGATCCCCAGCGGGTGATCGACACTTTACGTTTGTTCATTGATTTAGTAGACGTTTTGGGTCTTGAAGACGAAAAATGGACATCCGGCTCCTGCCTCCTACAAATAATAAGCGAATACCATCGATACGAAGTTACTGGAGAAGACATAGAGGTTTTCCTGTGGGCTCTAGAAATACTAGGCGCCGACTTTCGGAGATCGTTAGATGAAGGTGCATTCAATACATTCATGACCTGGTGTCTCGAGTCTGAGTCCGGGACGCAACGTCTTTTAGAACTTTGCAACAACATTATCAATGCTCGGGATTCTGTAGATGGATACAGTTTGCTTCACACGGTAGTCGTCGAAGGGGACCCTGTTCCTTTACTAAATATCGGAGCAAATCCCAACTTAGTTGGCTTCAACCATTATTATAGCCCTTACTGGGAAACACCGATCTCATTCTCGATGTACCGTGCGGACACATTTGTGAAACTGCAGAGAGCTTTCAAAATTACGAGGGCAGACCTTGGAGCTACAGTAGATCAGGCATTGGAGCAATGTCCTTTCCAACACTTTCACTGGACGAAGGAAGCTTTGGTCGAACTTTTTTCCGGAGATCTGGACCTTTCGCCTGTTCTCTATACTCAAGTCAACGTCTGCCCATATTGTTTATACCAAAGGGGTTTCATGGTGCAGCCTTACTGGATGCGCATTCTTGAGTCGATAAGGAGTAGAAACAGGTCACAAAGCATCCAGGATATAGTCAAGACAATGCTGTCGCCTACCTCACAAGCAGCCGAAGTGAACAGAGAGGATTGCGAGGAGGGAGACCCTGAATTCGAGGATCTGCATTTTTTCGATCGTGTTGAGGAATCAGTTTCCGTGCAATCTGACGATGAAGCTACAAGAAGATTCAGTAATTATAACGATATCTCCTTTGACGACAAGGACATGTGCCTTTTCTGTTGGGAAGAATGGAGAGAGACTGGTCTGAAGCCGTCACTGGATGAAAGCAAGTGCTTAGGCTGTGATCACAGCTTGTCTTCAGCCCAGTGTAAGGCAAGAAGCGATTACAACGAGCTCTATTGCCTGTACTGCGCAAGGAAGCGACGGGCGGCAGAATTTGCGAAAAGACAACAGCAAAAGCGACATCCAACACTCGAGGTTGACTCAGAACACGAAGAAGATCACTACTCGCCTTATCTGATCCACACATAGTATTCGATAGTTGAGGCCTCTGAATCATCACCAATGACAAAGATTAGTTGCGCTCGGGACATGGAGCTGCTTAGTGTTATAGCTCTAGGCCAGAAACGATCAGTACTCTACACTCAGAAACAAACCCAGAAAATCAACATGATTAGCAATGACCAACGCGGAAGCTTGATACCAAACGTTTCCGATATTAGCACACGAAACTTGTGAGCCAAGGTAGCGATCGATTCCGTACATCGAAGGAGGTCAGCCGTTTCCACCAAAGCATACCGTCTATGCATACATGACCAAAAAGCTTGATGAGCAATGAATGACGTATGGTGTTGCTGTCATAGAGAGAGTCGAAGGAATGAATCGGAAATCTAGAGATATGAGGATATACATTCAACGGGACGGCACTAGGGGCGCATGGGGGAGTCAAGGGTGAGTCTGAAGGAAGCAAAACCACGAAACCAGCTGCTCGCATTAGCATAAGAAGGGCCTCTTAGTCACCGTGAAAAGTATTTCTACTGAAGAAACGAAGGCCGCAGTCAGATCGCTTGGGTGAAGCTCTTGACCAAAGAATGTGAATCGCCAGTTATCAACATGAAGGATGCGCGTCTTGCATAATCGAATTCAACTTGCACGATTTGTGAGCATGATTCATAAGATGAAAGATAAGTTATGTATGTAAGCGCGTTTGAGTAAGGAGAATGATGGAAGATGCTGTTGACCCAAATGAAATACTATCAGTAGACTTGGCCATTATGCCCATGAGAGCTTATGAGGCTTAGCACTTAGAAAAATACCATGCCTAACTTAAGACTGGGTGTAGCCGTTGAACTTGAATGATGATCTTCGCATTCGTTTACCAACCCCCACTTCTAAACAGATATCGACGTGGAGTGGCTGGTACTTGGGAGATACCAGACCAGCCCGCTATGGTAGATACTGGGATTGATATCCTTCATTTTTTTCATAAGCGTGTAATACAGCAGATTTCCTATTCACCCTAAAGCCAGATAGCAATATACAGAGCTTTTCCCTTCTTAACCCTTACTCAAACCTCTTCTCAGCCGTCTTCCAATTGATCACATCCCAAATAGCACCAAAGTACTCTGCCTTCCGGTTCTGGTATTGTAGGCTGTAAACCGATTAGCTTCTTCCTTCCCCACCTAGTCCCTCCCACCATCAAGAAGGAACACGTACTAATAAGCATGCTCCCAAGCATCAATCCCCAGCAACGGCTTAAACTGCCCAACAACCGGATCCTGATTCGCATACGTCCTCACCTGAATAGCCCCCGTCTCCGTATCCTTAACCAACCACGCCCATCCACTCCCCTGAATCCCCGCCAGCTTAGCATTCATAACCTTCTTCAACCCCTCCAATCCCCCATACGCCTGCTCAATCGCCTGTCCCAATTTCCCAGAAGGCGGCTCCCCTCCACCAGCCGATTTCGGGGCCAGGTTCTCCCAGAAGAGGGAATGATTGATGTGGCCGCCGCCGTGGAAGTTGATGAGGGGTAGGAGAGTGATTTCAGCAGAGGGATCGGAGGAAGCGGTTGCGAGCTGCTCGGTTGCGGCGTTGTAGGAATTGACGTAGGTTTGGTGGTGCTTGGAGTGGTGGAGTTCCATTATTTTGCCGGAGATGGAGGGCTCGAGGGCGCCGTAGTCATCTGGGAGGATGTGACATCAGCGATTGAGATGTGTTGAGCATTTGAGATGGTACAACGTACATGGGAGGTCTGGGAGGGTGACTTTGCCTCGGGCGAATTGGGTGCTGACTGGTCTGGCGACTTTGGTGATGGAGGAGAGGTTCCGGAGGGTGGAGCGAGCGGTGGACTGGCGGAGCAGTGTTGTAGACATCTTGGGATGATCTAAAGCTTCGCTCTTTACGGAGAGGGCCAATTGAGCTATGGTAAAGATGTGGAGAGAATGATGTTCAACAGCTCAAAGCTCTAGGTGAGACGTCATCGCCAGCCGGCAGATCTTTCCGATCCTGCGCCTTGGCGGCTTCGACGAGTAGCTTTCTCTACATCTCTGATCATGCAATGGAGTCGTGATAATGTATTTTGCAATTGAAACATTTACAAGCAGTTAATCAAGAACCACAAAATGACGTGTTAGGTAGCTTGCTGGAGAAGTTCATTTGCTCTCATTCTCATGCTACGGTATGCAAATGGTACATGAAGCACCCAATACCAATTCATGAACATCATCCCATAGTCTGAGGTCTAGAATACTGTTCAAACTCCGTCACACGCACAACACCGATATTGTATCCTCAAGCTCACCATAGAACATGCACTCCCATTCATAACACGTTGATAAGGCCCGCTATTAAATCCATGACATTATCTCCATCATCTCCCCATAAACCAAGCGCCGATCTGGATAAAAATGAAAGACACGATCGCACGGAAGCTCTGGCGCCGCCTTTTGGAAGGAACTTAGAGTATACGACCAGGTTTTGAAGGATTGTGTAGGTTCGTAGCGATCATGAAAGATTTGCGCAGACTGTTCTGAATAATATGCCGCCTTCGCCATTGGGATATCTTTAGTCGTTGCGCCGGTGCAATGTGGCAGATGAGAGCAAAAACGGAGAATTCGGCCTTAATTTTATATGTACTTTGGCCGCTAGGATATTGCAAATCGAACGAGATGTGGCCACTGCTTGTCATAATGCGTAGTAACTGGCATGTCAGTTCTGCTGCCAGTACAACTGAAAGTCAGGAGTAACACCATCACGAATCTGATCCTCATTCGCGGTACCCCAGTCCTCAATAGCAATATGAACGTCCTCGTCCGATCGAATTGTAACAATGTCACCGTCCGAGTCTTTGTACCGTAGTCGAGCCGTCCCTTTGGCGATCGAGGCAGGCGAAACCTTTACCATCTTCGAGTCGATGCGATCGATTAAAGACCGGTGCTTGATAATGATGGGTACAACTATTGTGACATGACTCGGATGCGGATCAAACCATATCGTTACTTTCAGCTGAGGCGGATAGGGTATGCCGTTCTCGGAAGAGAGGGGTCCGGTGCCGTTCTGAGGAAGTTGTAGAGGCGCAGCCTCCTGCTGCAATCGATGACTGTGGGCATCATAGATGCCTGTGTCTTGGTAAAGCTGGGGCCCACGGTCTCGCTGTATTGCTGGAGAATGTGTGGCATTTCGAATTGGCAATTGACCGTCACGAGGAGAAGTAGTGAGGCTACGGTCAACGGGCGTGCGCATCTGAACCATGTGGGCTGGTATAGGTGGCACAGGAACATTCTCAGGCGGCGCTTGAAGCTGACCATTCGGTTGTCGCCTAGACCCTGGCGCATTCGGATTGTGAATATCTGGGGTGCTAGCTGAACGTAAACGGCTCTGGGTTGCCGACAGTTGTTGCTGGGGATACTGAGTCGCTGCCATTGCTGGTAATGAGGGCCGTGTAACAGTTCGACCATTTATCACATAGCTGTTTGGTGGGCCGGGACCTTCGCGCGAAGGTGCACGACCCATGGCTGGTGCAGTCCTGTGCTTGTTTGCATCATGAGGCCACTCACCCCCACCAGTATTATGCGTCCTTGGAAATGGATACATGCTCTGCTGCGAGCTTGAGCGGGTGGAGGCAGGGGAATCATTCGTGGGTGAGAAATAAGAATTCCCTGCAAATTCGGCTGGCGAGCCAGTTCCCGGTGGGACGTTCGTGTTCACGCTAAGTGTAGGAGCGTACGTCCCATTACCTTCGTCAGCGAGCGGGAATCTAGGAGGAACCATACGATTCTGCATCGAACGTAGGCTAGTACTCGACGCAGTCCGACTTGAGGAAAAGCCCTGAGTCCCAGGCCCGCTAATCTGAGCAGACTGGAGATCCTCATCATCAACTTCTTCTAGCTCTTTGTATGGGTTCTTGAGGTTGGGCTGATTCTTCAGGTACTCAAATTCAGTTGTTGAGGTGCCGGTTTGCCCAGAGCTTCTTGCTATATCGGTTAGGATCTTCTGTTGGCCCTTAACCGTGTCTTGCCACTTTCTCATCGTTGCTTCATCGCTGAAACGAATGATGAAGTTCTCAACACCTGGATCACCCTTCCAAAAGATCTGCAAGGTGAACGTTTGATTGTCTAAAACAGCATTAGCAGGGAATTTGGAGCAAACCCAGACGGCATAACAGCTTTACCTGGCTTCTTGTTCATGATGGATATGACATCAGTGACATTCTGCATGAATATGCGACCCTTCAATTGTAATTTTGGCTTCCCTTGCTTGTCAACCAGGGCCTTGTTGGACGATAGCATCTTGTTCTTCGCCTTATTCGGATTGATTTCTTTGCAACATAGTAGTATTCGTTCGAAAAGGTAGATCTTGTACTGTACGCGCGAAGGCAGCTCAATGGCCTCTTCGTCAGCCAACTCTCTTTCAAGACGTGTAGGAGGTTTAATAGGCTTCAATTCTGCCTTATTAGAGTTCTTTGGGTCTCGTTCAAGAAGGGCAGCTTGAGCAAAGGAAGATGTGGGGAAAGGTAAAATGTGCTCGTAAAATAGGAAGGTGGTGGGCTCTTTGAAGACGCCATTAAACTTCAGCGACTGGCGCCATAATTTCAAGGAGGTATTACTAGCTTCTGGAGAGAGTTGGGGAATAAGGGAAAACTGCCTAAGTCTGTGTGTAGGGCTGTTTTCTGAGCGTGCGGAGACATCTAAACTGGGCCGCCTGGTTGCCACAGGCCCAGAGGGTATGTCCGGCCCTAAGAGCTTGTGTGCTTTTGATCCAGGGTCACAATTATATTGAGCCCCAGACTTGAGAGATTCTCTGCCAAGGAAGACTTGCTTGGGGACACCCAGATCTAGCAGGATTTGGGAATCCTTATCTTTGGGATTAGACGGGGTCATCGAGGGCTTCATGGTGCTCTGGGGAGACTCAGTGGTCTTGTGGCGGAAAACCCCGAGCATTGAACGCTCCTTGGGGGTCCTCTGCTGGACCGAGAGGTGCTGTGCCCCCTCCTCGTTTTCTTCGGGAATGCCCTCTAAGTCGCTTCCCAGTAATTTTTGAGGGGCATAGGAGAACCATTGACTGATTGTCTGGAATGTGCTGGGAGTGCGTGGGATTTCTTGCTTTAAGGAGCGCTGATGTTTAAGGGCAGAAACAATGCAAGCGCGGGTTTTGGGGTCCAGTGAAGTAAATATGACACCTACCTCGCGTTCGACCTCTTTGACGCCCTCCCCTTTCAGAACAGTGTAGCTTCCGAACATCAAGAGCTCTCCGAAATGATCGATTTTATGGCCTTTCCAGTCCTCAACTCGAGATTGTAGTTCGCTGACAGCAGCAATGCGGTTTTCTTTGCCGACAGCTTCTTCCGCTCTTTCCATCATTGACTGGGCTGCAGCGTGTCCTTCAATAAGATCTTGGTGGCGCTCAGGGTCATAGCTGCCTCGCTTGACAAGCTCCTATAAAAAAGTTAGTAAGCCATCGTACGAATGAAGGGATGGGTTTGTACGCCAAGAAGAAGTGGGTACTTGGACAAGCGTTGAAATGGCTTGAGGAGAAATCCTAGAAGTATTGCAGGCGTTCCACAAATGCCTGAGAGGTCTCGATCTGATGCAATAGGTGCTGCTCTGAGCTTATTCCATTCTTTCATTACCGTGTTATTACATCGATATTGATTGGCCAAAAATGGCTCGTAAACACGGAAACCGTCTTTGTAATATGAGAATAGTTTGCCCCAATTCTGCTCATGTTCTGGTAGGGAATTCTGCTGCTCGATCCGAATCAAAAATCTCCGCTGGAAGTCTAGTAAGGCGTTCAAATTAAGGAAGATGTCGTGTACAGCATCGCCTGGAAGAGCTCCGCTTTGTTGAATGCCATTCTGGAATTGCTGTAGCATCTCAAGATGTTTGACATAATCACGTTCAGTTCTCACTATCTCATCGATTATCCTCTCTCTCGTTGTGGCGGGTTGCGGTGCGGACTGAGCTTCTGATGCGCGAGACCCGTGAAAATGAAGCAGGCCTTTCTCCTTCAGGATATCCAAGACTCTATTCACAACTTTAGTCACCTGAACATGATGTTAGCAAGCCAGACCTTTGCTTTGATTCGTCGTTCACCGCATCTAACTTGATTTGGGAACGAGGACCGACTTCAAAAGCTTACCTTGACAAATCCAGTTGTATCTTCACCGTAAAGGTCGGTTATGAGAAAACACTCGCTCGGCTCAAACTTCAGATCCCTCATGCAGGCTTCTAGGAACTTGAAGGTGGCAGCTTTCCCCACTTTTGACTCTTTTAATTTTGTCTGATCGAAATATATTGGATCGCTAAGGCTCAAAGCATTGTATATCGTTATGAGTGGATACCCGCGCCTCAGGAAGTTCCACATCAGTGTGACTGGGTCCAGCGCTCCATTAGCTGCCGCCTCCTCTTCTTCCATTTCTGCTATATGATCTTCAAAACCAGGCACATCTGCCAAGCGGCTTCGGAGGTTCATGCATATCTGATATAGGGAACTATCGGCACCCGCTCTTCGATTCATGATGTTCATGTCTGGTTGGGCAAGTTCAGGAGGAGGGGGCGAGAACGTCGAGGGTATCGGAGGAGGGAAAAGTCCTTTCTGGTCGCCATCGTCCGAAGATCTCATGGTGGAATTTGACCCGTACCGACTAGGCTGTGACGAAGCCAAACTCGAAGAGCCGACTGATGTGGTACTCCCGTTCACATATCCACGAGAATGGAGCGCTGAGGTCATGTTATTCCGAAGTAAAGGATTTCGAGCGGTCTCTGTCGCCAGCATACCGCACGTCAACCTATCACGTCAAATTCCTGGATTTCAAGTAGATCGGCGGATTGGTGGTCTCTGGAAGATCTATCTCTTGAGAGTAATGGCGGGCTCCATAGTACCTGTCTAACTGGTTCGTTAGGGTGCAGATGTAAATGTGGGCTTGCTGGCACAAAATGGAGCTGCCTAGAGACGTTTGATGGACGAGGAACGAATGCGATCTGTATGACGGACGTATGAATCGCTTTGAGGTCCGAGGTAGAGTCGAGGTTGAGTTGAGAGTTCTTGGTCACAGCACCGAGGAATGCAAGCAACAGTGCCTCTATTTGAGGAATGATAACGCGTCCAGAACGAACTTCGGCCGGCGAGGTCTTGGCTTGTGAAGATTCGAGAATGGCGAGAGTCGGTGAGGGCAGAACTACATCGGGCTCAGACTCCTGAGTAGTCGGTCGCAATCTGGAAGAACAGTTACGGACTTGACCAGAGGCGGCTTCGCTTTAGGTCTCCTTTAAATGCTTTCCTTGGGTTGGGAAGGATTTCACAGGCAAGGACAGGCTATACTCTTGAGCAAGGGAAGAAGAAGTGAGGGTTTGCTTGTAACGGGCAAGGATTGTTCTGCATGCTTATTATTCGCGGGGCACCACAGTGAGTGATCAGTCTAACCGTAAGAGGACTAGCCAAACTCACACCACTCGAGTTCCGAAAACATCAAGTCTCTCCACAGGCGAACGATACACGGATATGGATTTTGGAAGTCCGTCCAGATTGAGAAAGTCCCTAAGGCCTTTGGTATCTTATAATACTTGGCAGAAGCTATCTGATGTCTCATGCTATGATATAGATAGAATTATGTCTTTGTATTGCCTCTGAGTTCCGCACATCGAACTCCACATTGATACTCACACGAATTGAGTCTACACACAATTGGCCACGATTTACACAGAAGGAACAATGGCCAGAAGGTACTAGAAGGTGTGTGAGAACGCAAGGACTGAGCTCGGACTCTAGATCAAGCAGGATCACCTTGATGATTGATTGGATGTGCAAGCGCCGGTAAGTGGTCACACTAGATGGGGGATCTTTAAATACCATTCCCATAATCCTGCGAACCCCTTGCATGGCTAGGATGCGTTCGATATGAGGGATGACTCTTTTGGAAACTCATCCTCGGTTGTGTCCAAGGCTTTGGGAAAGAATCGGTTATTCTTGTACCTTGTGTGACCAGGGTTCTTAGATCCAAGGTGCATCTTGGACAATATTTCTCGTCACGTTGGCGCCATAGTCGGCGCGTGGGTGTTGAAAGTCATGAGGTTCAAGGGGAATGGTTTTCTTTACGCTCGCTCCCGTTGAAATCAAGGAACAGCATCCATTCATCCTCTTCCTCTTGCCTATCCTCTTGCAAATTCGGATACCACACACCCTCCATCCTCACAATATTGAGGCACCATTGAAGACGCTCCGCTGTTATTTGAGGATCGTTGTATAGCGATTGAGGGTGTTTTGCTACGGCTAAGCGGATAGCGTCGAGGTACGAGGCTATCACCAAAGACAGGTCTCCTTCGGCTTCTTTGTTGCGAATTGGATCGAACCATTCAGTACCATCCATAGCGTGATTATCAGTCTCTGTATTTCCATTCGCCTGTTTGATTTCTGCGTTCTCCGGATATTCTTTAGATAAAAACTGTAGCCATAGAAGAAATCGTGGCTCGAGTTCAGCGTCAGCGTGCGATGTTCCTTGCTGGTCATTCTGCATACCCTGGGACGCCCAAAGCCCACAGAGCCAGAGCGTGAAGGCAAAATCCGTGCCTCCTCGCTGCCTTATTCTTCTAGTATCTCGGCTCCTCATGCCAGCTTTCAGGACATCCCGAAAGTCCTTTTGCATCCTTTGAGGTGAATTGATCAGGGTATGCTCTAGTCGAATGATTCTGATAGAGTCGGTATCACTCGACGTATTGACACCGAAGTATGATTTCAACATTTCACCCATTGAATTCAGTACGGTCTCAAGGATTTGTAATTGGCTTCGCCGATACCTAGCCGCATCAATTTGTCGAACATTCTGTGGACACTGAGGCAGATCTTCGTCATGCTTCTTTATGGCTGCTTGACCCTTCTGCAATATCATAAAGACTGCACAGATTACGTGAAACTTGTTGCGGGAAAGAGAACTGTCCCAGAAATTGCCGTTGCCGGGCGGATTATTATCGACCTTCACGCGCTCACGAGGATTTTCGACTGCTATCGCGAAGTCCGCGAGAAAGCACGGAGAGAGCTCGTAATCGCTCTTGAGAGTGCTTACCCAATGAATTTCCTTTTCTGCTGGCTCTTCTGTCTCAGTTATGTCTACAGACTCCAGGGGTTTTCCATTCTTCATCCTCAGATCTTCATTTTCGACACCACCGTTGGTATCCTCTTCATGCTCAGCCTTGGAACCCATAGCTGAGCGACGAGCTTTGACTGATCGTATATAGGCTGAGATCGCAGGCGAAAAAGCTATGCTGAAGTGGTCAGCCTGATTGTTAGGCAAACTAAAACCGTAACCCATAATCACTAGGAGAATATCAGATTGTATTCAAAGATGTCAAAGCGGAAACCCACGCTCTGCATTGCTTTTGGGTCCGTAGTTGTTCCAGGCCTCGCTTCCTGGGCAGATTGTCTCGTCGGTTTTGATGGTGCAAGAATTCAAGTCCCATAACCACGCTACTTGAGCGGAAGGGCTGTGATTTAGCAAATCCAAGCCGGGCATGATTGCCGGACTTCGATCATCACTGGTGCTGACAGAACTTTTATCGCCATTATCCCGGTTTAGCAAAGCTGGACCAGGGAATGACCGTGAAGTCATAATCGTTGCGGCCCATAGATAAAGCTCCCTTGAAATGATCAGCTGATACACAGCCTTGAGAGATAGTCACACGAACCAAGTCCAAACTTGACCGTCTTTGGCTGTGAAGTTGTCTTGCATTGCATCATAGTACTCCTTGCGCCAACAATCTTCCCTTACCTGCCTTGCATACTCCAGATTGGTTCCTCGGATCCAGGCTATTTCACTAGCATTGTAATACAAAGGAGTGTTGAAGGCATCCTTCTGGTAAGGCTGTGGTAAAATCTTGATGTACGGCCACCAAGGTGACCTTTTTCCCAAAATATATTGTTTCATCAGAAAAAACCTGGTGGCCACATGCGTTTTCAAAGTAGACGAAACATTGTTCAAATGATGTTTACGAATACTGGGCCACGAGATAGTGAGTTTATGAGGACAAGATATGATTTCCGCCCCTGGAAGAAGACCTTCATCTCCGTCAACACGTAGAAAAGTGCCATCGAATTTGCTTGATGTTATCTCAATGGCAGGGTTTATGTATCCACCATTGCTGAGAAACCATAGCTCGAAATTGTCTGACGCAGCGGCGGTAAGCTGAGGGAACGTGTTGGCAGAATCCGATAGATCAAGAAGCCACTCCGCTAAATTTTGGAGCATGTTAGGCGATAGGATTGCACCAAGGGACACAAGGCTAAGGAGCAACGAAATCGCTACCGTCAAATGTACTGAAAAGGTTCCATTTTATGAGATACATGTCAGTATATTCGCAGCGGAGAACACAGTAAAACCTCGACAAAACGACAAATAGAAAGCTTCGAGTTGTCGCAGGGGAGAAAGACTTGAGGGCCAAGAAGCTTGCAAAGCTGGGATTCTTATCCATAGGGCTGAGTGTTATCTATCGCTGGGTCCCACCTAGAAGTACCTATCTACTACTCCAAAAGTACTTCGTTCACCAGATCAATTATGTAGAAATTCCCTGACAATAATTGATTCTCAACAATTTGCAACAACATGGCCTACCTGACTCCCATCGCGGCCATTTGTGGCCTCTACGCTATCTACAAGTATTTGGTATATCCAATCTTTGTTTCCCCACTATCTAAAATTCCGAATGCACATTTCTCTTCACCCTTCTCTCCCTTGTGGATCTTATGGAAAAGATATAAAGAAGAAGAAAACAAGACGATCCATGCTGCACACAGCAAGCATGGGAATATTGTCAGGCTTGGCCCCAATGAAGTCAGCATAGCCTGTGTAGACGAAGGAATTAGGACTGTTTACAGTGGAGGATTCGAGAAATGGAGCTGGTATCCCAATCAATTCAACAATTATGGGTAATGTATCAGAGAAAATACTTCAAGCTCCTCTACTGATCTGTCCAGCGTACCAAATATGTTCTCAATGGTCGACAGCAAACCCCACTCAATCCGCAAACGCATGATCTCCAACGTCTATTCAAAATCCTACCTTCAATCATCCCCCGAACTCCACCAAATCTCCAAGACCATAATATTCTCACGCCTCCTCCCCGTCTTAGAAGAAGCTTCCACCAACCGGCAGCCCCTAGACGTTCTCGAACTAAACTTTTCCAGCACAATGGACTTCATTATCGCCTTCATCTTCGGTCTCCAAAACAGCACCAACTTCCTTCAAGACATCCACTCCCGCAAACACTGGCTATCCATCTATCAAAGCCGGCGCCCCTACCGCTTCTGGGACGGTGAACTCCCAGGCGTAGTCTCCTTGCTCAAAAAACTCGGCATCCACCTCATCCCCGCCAGGATAGCCAACGCAAGCCGCGAACTCGAAGCTTGGACCCTAGAGAAATGCACCGCAGCTGCTTCCTCAATCTCTCCCAACTCCAAAGAATCCCCCTCCCCTATCCAACCCTCACCCACCGCCACAGAACCAATAGTCTACAACCAACTCCACCACCCCCTCGCCCTATCCACCCCTCCCC
>KE598560.1:189557-286334 GCA_000444155.1 Cladonia macilenta KoLRI003786
CTCCCCATCCATCAACCCCCTCAACCTCTCCCCCCCACTAATAGCAAACCCCAAATCCCGATTACTCTCCTCCAACTCCTCCTTCTCTTTTTTCAAAACTTGCAACTGCCTCTCCATCTCCCCCACCCTTAGCACCAACATCTCATTCATCGCCTTCTCCTCCCGCCACTCCTTTTCCAATTTGCGCGCCATGGTTTCGAATTTCTCAGCTTTGCGGACCGCGCGGTCGCGTTCTTTTTCTAGTAAGGGGATGGTTTCATGGAGGAGGTGATCGTGGGAGGATTGCAGGGTTGTGAGTTGGGTAGCTGTTTTGAGGGAGGCGGCGGTGGCGGCTTCGGCGGAGAGGGCGGCTTGGGAGGCTTTGTCGGTGGCGCGTTGGAGGATTTCTTCGAAATACATGCGTTGGGAGTCGAGTTGGGAGGTAAGGAGGTGGGAGTATTCGAGGCCGATGTTGTCGAGTTTCATGCGGGGGACGTAGTCGGTGAAAGCGTCGTCGTTGTGGTCGTGGGCAGTAGGGGGTTGGGTGGTGGAGGTGGGAGTGAGTTCGACGAATTTGCCGTCGGCTTTGTTTTGGATGATGCGGTGGACGTAGCTGTCTCTTTCGTAGTCCCAGACTCTTTGGGTGGTCATGTCCATTGCGAAGGAGTGGCGGCTTTGGGTGAAATGGCTGTAGGCGTGGGCTTCGTCGTAACGGCCGCAGCCGACGTTTCCACAGATAAGGCAGATCCAGAGATTGGTATCTGAGTGACAGACACTGCACTCATTCAAGCCCGCCTCTTCTCCATTGTTAGTGTAGTTGGAGGTTCGTTTGCCTAGTCCCATGTCATCTTGGGTATAACGGCATACAGGACAACCCGAGCCTCGCCATTTCTGGAGACAGGAGCAGTGGAAGACGTGTTGGCAGAGAATTGTGAGGAGGCCTGTTGATTCATCCATGCGTTCTAGGCAGACGGGGCATGTGGGTAGTTCGATCAACGCAGGAGTAGGTGGCGCATGTGGTTTGGAGGAGCGGGAAGTTGATGAGATAGGTGCAGCTTGTGGAATCGAAGGCGTGGAGGATACTGATTGTGACTTGTTGACGGAGGGCGTGAACGGGTCGTTTGTCATGTCTGGGAAGGAGGCTTCCTGGCCTGGAACCTGGTGTATCCGGAACTCAATGGACTTGACGAAAACGACATGGCAGTTCTCAGGCTGTCAGAACAATTCTTAGCCCCTCTTTGACAGTCATGTTAAAGCAGCAATACCTACCTCCATACCGTCAAAAGCCTTTCCATTCCACTCCCTCCTCCACTCTCTCGCCTTCTTTCCACTCCTGAACCTCATAAGGACCATATACCTATTGCCCCTCTCTGTCCTGATGATCCTGAAATGACTGACATCATCTCTTGTCTTCTCTCCCACAAATCCTAGGAAGTCTGACGGCGTGAGGTATGAGGGCACGGCTAATATGCAAAGCGTAGTACAATCCTCATCTCGAAACGGTATTTCATCATCTTTTCCCTTTTTCAAAGCATGCTTTGAACCTTTCGGGCTCTTGACAGGCTCATCGTACAGCCCAGGCGTCTCTTCTGCATCCCTATACAGGCGTATTACACCCCATCCAATCTCTTCCTGCTTCGGATCGAGTGGCTCGTATCTGCCTTTCGTAGCCAATCCACCGGACCCAGCACTTATACCATTTGTGATATGACCAGTAGCCTCTTCTCCAACTTTGTTCATGGCTGCTGCCTGCGCCATACTATAATTCTGCGCTGATATCTTGTCGTAACGCCAGTCATGAGTCAGCCGTGATGAGACTACGGCTATGGAGGCTTCGTTTCCGCTGCTGCTTGGCGGATTCAAGGCTTTATTTGAAGCCTCAGTCGTGAAATCGGCCGAGTTTGTAGCTATGGATCTGTTCTTATGCTGGTCGTCATGCGGGAAGGCTAGTGGTGGCTGATTGCCAGCTGAGGCTGCGTTAAGGTCGAAGGCGATGTGGAAGAAGAAAGACGGCATTTCTTTGCATCATATTTCTACAGGGACTGCTGGGTGGTGTGTTGAATTGTTGAGGAACGTTTCGAGGCTTCCTTGATCTCTAAGGATGATGTAATGTGAAGGTAAATGACTTCTGATCTGAGTTCTTAAGGCAAGCTTTTACGAGGGTGAAAAAGATTTGGTGGCAAATCACAGTCTATTTCTGTCTGCAAACTACGTCTCACTTATCACAGCAATCAAGATCAAAATTCAGTAGTCAAGAAATATATTTGATACTGATGTTAACTAGCAAAAGCAACGCTCATGGACATGACCAATGCCCATATAATCCGGAGAAACCCCCGCTAAGAAGCGTGATGATGATTAACAGAAAGAATCACAACCACTACGGCCTACTGGCCCCCACGAAGTCTGAGCACCAAGTGCAGCGTGCTCTCCTTCTGGATGTTGTAGTCAGATAGTGTTCGCCCATCCTCCAGCTGCTTACCGGCAAAAATCAAGCGCTGCTGGTCTGGCGGAATACCCTCCTTATCTTGAATCTTTGCCTTGACATTGTCGATGGTATCCGACGACTCAACTTCTAATGTTATGGTCTTACCTGTCAAAGTTTTGACGAAAATTTGCATGCCACCACGTAGACGGAGGACGAGATGTAATGTTGACTCCTTCTGAATATTGTAGTCTGACAGGGTTCGGCCATCCTCAAGCTGCTTACCGGCAAAGATCAGCCGTTGTTGGTCCGGGGGGATACCCTCTTTATCTTGAATTTTGGCCTTGACATTGTCGATGGTATCTGATGATTCGACTTCTAATGTGATTGTCTTTCCTGTGAGAGTCTTGACGAATATCTGCATACCACCACGGAGACGGAGGACCAGATGAAGGGTGGATTCCTTCTGGATGTTGTAGTCTGACAAAGTGCGGCCATCTTCGAGCTGCTTGCCAGCGAAAATGAGACGCTGCTGGTCAGGTGGGATCCCTTCTTTATCCTGGATCTTGGCCTTCACATTGTCGATGGTGTCGGATGATTCCACCTCAAGGGTGATGGTCTTACCAGTGAGGGTCTTGACGACTGCAGAACTCATTACTAATGAACAAAATGAAAGCAAAAGTGATGGGACTTACAGATTTGCATACCGCCACGAAGACGGAGGACCAAGTGAAGGGTCGATTCTTTTTGAATGTTGTAATCAGACAGAGTACGGCCGTCCTCTAACTGCTTCCCAGCGAAGATAAGTCGCTGCTGGTCCGGAGGAATGCCCTCCTTGTCTTGGATCTTGGCCTTGACGTTATCAATGGTATCAGAAGACTCAACCTCGAGGGTGATGGTCTTTCCAGTAACTGTACATGAGGTGTTAGCAGATATCGTAAGGTGATGAGGCAACAGGCAGAAGCGGGGTCAACCTACGGGTCTTAACGAAGATTTGCATGATGATAGATTTCTGATATTTAGCTTTTGAGTGAGTGAGTGACTGTGATGTATGTGTGAACGTATTTGATGAGGGGTCGGTGAAGGTGTTGTGATAGATGGAGTAGTTGTTGTGAACAGGAAGGAAGGTTGCGGAAGGAGCGGTTTTGTACCAGGCCGATGACCGGGCGGAGGATGACACAGCCTCTTAGAACTAGCGCTAGTGCGAGAAATGATAACGCGATGGCTGGAAGTGGCAAGAATGGCCTGGAATGTTCCGGGAAACGCTTATTCAGCAGGCAGCACTTTTCCGGTCATGTTATCAGAATACTCAACAATCAACGTTGAGGACATTGCTGCCAAAGTACTCGTGATCGTGAATGTTGAAACTTGATTTATTTGCAACATGACTGTGGATTCGTTCATATGATAGGTTTTTTGATTTATGGATTTTAGGTAAGTTGAAGATCGGAACATCTATAGCTGTTTCTATCTTATTTTACATCCAACCTTGCAGTGATCGCCCATTCATTGAAGGTGAACAATTTGCGGTGTTGGTCAACGAAACAGGTCAAACGATAGAAATCCAAATCTAAACCTCCCTTTTCCGATAGGTACGACTATAGATCGTTTAAAGCAGTTGTAGATGCGTCTCATATGAAACCGCTATGCTGTCATAACGTCAAATCACATCGTGAAAGAAAGCAAAGACGTATGAACGAGCGAGTGTCGTCCACCACTAAATATCAGTAACTCAAAGTCGTCGAATAAGCCCCTGGCGAGCCGTAAGCGGAGCCCGGGCGTTTAATCCGTAAATCGTAAACGTCGTGAAGTGTTAGCATGCCGAAGCTCTGATGACGAGCTTGGATGTGAATTTGTTGGCTAATGAATCAAAATCGTCTCGGTCAAAGGACGCATTAGCTCGTGATCGTAGGTATTTATCTGTCAGGCTCATTAGCTTTAGAAAGCAGTAGACCCACAGCGCCATCTTACCATGTTCTGTTACGTGCTTTTGAATCTCTTCCATGGCATCGCACACTGCAGGATTATCACCAAATTTATGGTGATGCCTGGGAGTGGACCATTCCTGGAACGAAGGAAGCTTCTGGGAAATAGCAGAGAAAAGACCAACGATGACACCGACCGGTGTGGCTTCCATTTCGTTGCAGAATTTATAAACCACTTCCTTATCCTGTTCCACGTAAGCTTGATTCACGATGCAAGTAATGAATGACTTACTGGAACGCGGTAATGGCAATCGAATTGCATTTCCTCCCAAACAGCGAGCAGAATCGAAGCGACCATGAATATGGTGGGCCAATTCATAAGCTTGTCCTTTCCGTAAACTCTAGAGTACAACACTGAAAGCTCTTCGAGAATCTCTTGTTGCAACTCCCGCCACATCTCGGCCATAGCACACTTGATTTGGAAATTGATCATGACAGGTGCAACAGTTCGACCACAGAACTTAGATGATGGGTCATTGATCTTGCCCAGAAAGCCTTCTTCATTGGGTATACCCTCCACCATGGTCACGTGTTGGGTTAGGTTATAAGCAAGAAGCAACTTCATTGATTTCCGTATCACAAGAGTCCGTTCCCGTTGCCAAAATCTATAGGCCGTCTTGAGCATCTGGGTCAAGAAGGGCGTGCCCTCGAAGTATTCGTCGACAAATTCTTCGAAGCCACCATCGATGTGACGATCTAGGTACTCGTCCAACATCTTTCGGTTGATGCCTTCAGCTGCGGATGCGAGCTTCGCGGTATTGACTGAGTGCTCTGTAGGTGTCTCTTGGATTGTTTCTACCCAATCCAGGCCAAAGCATCTTTCATCATGAACGTAAATCTCGCGAGCGCGCACTGGCAACATATGACCATACCCATGAGTGATGAAAAGTGTTCGCTCTATAGGTGAGTATCCTTTGATATTGGTCACAGAAAGTCCAAGGCTGACGTGGCGTTCGTAATCGGCCTTCCAATCCTTCATGAAGTATGCGATCTCCTTGATATCAATACGGGTACATGGAACTTGCCAGAGGCGGGCATGAGACGGTTGACAACCTTCACATGGGTCTCCTACATCACACTAACAGAATATTATAAGTATGAACAATGTGCTTATTTAGGAACGTAACTTACCGTCTTTTTCAGGAATCTGCAACGAATGCAAGCACCCAACTTTCTGATCTCGCCAGCCTGCTTCCTCTGCTCGGGCTTAAGGGGGCCCTTCCTCCTTCCAACCCGCTTCTCCGTCTCAGCCTTCATTGGGGGCGGCCGTCTAGCTGCCGGCTTGGTGGCACGGGAGTTGGCATTTTTCCTTGATTGCCGTCTTCCCGGAGGTGAAATCCTCCCAGTTGAAGTGGGCGAGCTCTGCGGGGACGAGGAGGTCTTTATTCTTATAGGCTTATGCACGGGTGGCGTCATTGATGGATATGTAGGTCGCGGCTGGTTTTCCTGCTTGATGAGTGGTGACAGCGAGCCTTGACTGGTAAAATCACGGGGAAATTCCCTTAGATCCATGTCTCCCAAGCTGTCACTACCGGGAGAACCGATGGCATGCTGAGGGACATCGACCCAGCTGCTCCAAGAATGGCGGGACTGTCGCTCGATATCAGAATTGGAGGAATCGGAAAACGTGCGTCCATGCAGTGTCTCTTCCGGGTTGAAGATTGCATTAAACTGTGGGTCTTGATAAGGTGCGGTTCCCGAACCATCGAAAGGTTGAGGAGGCACTTCGAACCAGCCATTATCGCTACTTGAGAGTGAGCGAACCTCTAGAGACGTGTCTGTGGGCGAATTAGGAAAGTTCTGCTGAGCCAGAGTCATGTCAGGAAGCCCGTTTGAAAGCTGGCTGGACATCATGACTTCGGCAGAAAAGTCTTGGAAGTTGAACGCCATGCCTGGATCGAATTGGCCTGCCAGGGTGCCGTATGAACCGTCCATGGCCAGCGTCGGATCATATTGAGCTTGCGTAGAGACATAGTCCGTTGGTGATGTCTGATACTGCATTGCATATCCTTCATTCAGGTAATTTTGGGTATAAGCGGTATCGGAAGGAAATGTTCCATCGAACTGATAGCCAAACTGGGGTTGTTGGAGCTGCCAGTCTGGTATATAACTGTTGGCCTGAGACTGTTGTTGAGAGAGCTGGCCTAGCGGCTGCTGGTATGGTTGAGTTTGGAGTGGAGTCGTTGACCGCTTGATAGGGTTGGCGTTGGCGCTTCGGCGCGAGGCATCGCCGTTTATGGGGATAGGATATGTGACTCGGCCATGAAGATATTGTTGGCTTCGCGKATCGTAGTCGAAGCCAGCGAAGCCATCAGTAGGTAGATTGGCATCCATGGCCTGCTGACCAGGGAAGAATGAGAAAGAGTGTAATCACTAGGACAGTGGTGAGGAATTGGAAGCAGAAGACATGATCGAGGCCATTGGAGGGGCGGTGTCAGCCCTTGCCAAAGACTGGCTAGTGTGGAGTCATTGGAGATTGTAGGGGGGAAATGGGTAAGACTGGCAAGGAAGATCTAGTCGTAGTTTAAGGGGAGGGTGGAAAAGGGCGAGGGTGAATAGGGTGAGGGCATTTGCGAGGGGTCTGAGGGGTCCTTGAACGGTGGGTGGTGTAATGGGGTGGGTGGTGCAGAGATTCCTTGAAATCTCTCAGTGGAGAAGAGGCGGTGAAGATGGATGCATTGAGAAGCACCTAAGCATCTAAAGCAGTCTAAGCAGTTATCACCAGAACCGATAGGGCGCTTGGGGGGGTGGGCAAGAGGTGGGGAATAAGCGCTAGTCATGGCCCGAAGACCAAAAAAATGCTAGTACACGGCGTGGGCAGGGATGGCCAGGCATGGTCCCCCCAATGACCCCCCAATGACCTGCCAAAGCATCTGGTGCGCCTCCATACCACCAATCATTACTGCTGTTATCGCGGTAACTGCTACCACTTATTGCCCTAAATCCTCGTGATCGACGATGGCGCCCGACGACTTCCCTGATGGTGGCGGCGCCCGTACCGATACCATCTGCTCTGAAACTTCCCACTGAGGAAGTCTTTGCCTGCCCATGCCTTATTTACCCTGTGCTTTGGAAGGCATCTCCTGTGCGAACGTTATCTGCAAGAGAAAATGCGGAAATGGTTGGGACAATATCGCCTGGAGGCAGTCATTGGCGAATGTGCTACAGTCATGGGTTTAGGCATGGGCTTAGGCATGGGCTTAGGCATGCTCGGAAGCGTGGACAACGTTGAAGTCCGTCCCGAGCAGGATTGACTCTCCCAACCATGAGGGACCACCACGTTTCTGCTATTTCACGTTTCACTGTACTGCGAAGCTTACTGAATCCTTGCTTACGAATTCTTCTCCGGAGCAAGGAGGATTTCCCTTATCCGTTCGGTAGTTAAACGATCCTGTCAGAGCCTGGCTGGATGACGCTGCATCCGCCTGCGGATAACCGCATTCATGTTGGCGTAACGGTGATTGCAAGGCAGCAGAGATGATTGCAGCGATTACCCGATGGGATTCAATCTCTAACTTTGAACTGTGGGGATGCCGAAGTGTACGACATGCGGCTCAACAAGTGTCCGCCAGCGGTGAATTGCATCAAGTGAAGATGCCTCGATGACCCATGTACACGTACACGCCTTGATGCGACCTACGCAAGATAAATGAGTGCATATGGGCTTCAGAACACCAGCCTGAAACCGTTACTAGGTCGGGGCACCGATTGAATGGATTGAAAAGGCGGTTTCAGTGAAGTGGAGGTCAATCAACATTAGAGAATAGGCCAGAGCATGGAAGCGGTATGGTCATTGATAAAAGGCCTTGGCATACAAATCGGGCTGCACTCCGTCTTTGTCTACCGCGGAGGCTTGCATGCAATCGAATCTAGGAGTTGGGATATGAGCATTCGAGGGCGTTGGAGCTTTTGTCTGCACTTTTAACAGAGCCGTCAACTGAAGAGTGCAAGCTGTAAGATTCTAGAAGTACACCGTATAAGCTGCATGAAGCGTTGAACCAGATTTGCCGCACCAATGGTTTGTCCAATTCGTGAAAGAGGCTGTCGAGCGACGTTTGTCTCGAAATGATCCAACACTGCTGCGGGGTAGCCTGTTGGCAAAGTGCTGTGTACCTAAGGTATCTGAACATATAAGGTAGTTCCCAAACCCCATTTTGTAGGGCTGACGGCGGACAATATCATTGGGTGAAAGATCACCAGACACCATCCCCGCCATTCGACAACTTTACGCATGATCAAGTTGGATGATCACCCGTATCTCTATATTCTCCTTGGTTATGGCCGTATTTGATACTAATTTCATAGTCTCCTATTGGCTTGAATAAAGGGTCTGCGTGGAGCCGCTATCGTAACCTCTTTGGAGAACCAGAGCAAGCCATGTCTCGGCTCCAATGCCACTCGCCATGAAAATCAAACCGAAACGGATTAAAGTCTCACATAAGTCTAAGAATAGACCACCGTTACAACAGTTGCACCGAAGAGACAGAAATGTCAATTTGACAAGCAAGGCTAGACATAATATGGCTTCCACTTTCAGCGTGGAAGCTGCTGGTCAGGATGAGCGGGATAGATCAATATCACGTGATGGAACTGATCCGTTGAGCCTCGAAGCGAGGTTTGACGAACAAGGCCGGCCACAGGTACCATTACTCTACACGACTTCTCCACCTATCAGAGACAACCTGACTACAGACACTTCAATCTCACAAGACGACGTGGTCAATCAATGCCTGCCTTGCCTTATCAAATGTAGCAGAAGTCTTGTCGGCGTCAATTCTTATGGTATTCCCAGCCTTGAGCGCGAAGACCATATAAAGTTCCTGCAGGAAGCCATCGAATACCCAAGATACATTGCGTTTGATCCTGTTCGACCGTGGGTCATTTACTGGTCTTTGACAGCACTTAGTTTATTGGGTGAAAATGTAGAACTGTATCAACAGAGGTATGCTTGTCTGCAACAAATACATTACCAACTGCGTCTAGCTAATCAATCCGTTAGGGTGGTGGAGACGTTATCACCCTGTCAAAACCTAGGCGGAGGTTTCGGAGGAGGCAATGGCCAACTATCTCATGTTGCTACATCTTATGCCGTTGTCTTGAGCCTGGCTATGGCGGGTGGAGGCAGAAATATGGATATGCTTGACCGCCGAGCTCTGTAAGAAGTTTTCTAGCTCAATTTCCTGCGATCGACTAACTTAACTTCTGTGAACAGATGGCGGTGGCTTGGCGAACTAAAACAAACCGATGGCGGATTTAGAGTATGCGTTGGCGGAGAGGCAGATGTACGGTATGGCCTGATGAAGATCTAACAGGGCGCTTACAATTAGCTGACACCTGTAGTGGGGCGTACTGTTCGATGGTGATAATCTCTCTGCTTGCACTACCCCTCGAATTGCCCCCAAATGCGCCTGCACGAGCACATGGATTTACATCATTCTTGGATGGTCTACCAGCATATCTATCTCGGTGTACAATCCCCCAATCAATGAATGCCAATATAGCTCATCTTGTTTCCAGGTCAAACCTACGAGGGCGGTGTATCTGCTGTACCACAGAGTGAAGCCCATGGCGCATATGCATTCTGTGTACTTGCGTGTCTGTGCATTCTTGGACCTCCAAATGAAATGATATCAAAGTCGGTTGCTCCTGGTCCAACATCCTACTAGCCGCTCATGCATGATATACCAGGTATCTAGATTTGCCACTATTGCTTTCTTGGCTTTCTTCACGCCAATCTGCACCCGAAGGTGGATTCAATGGTCGTACAAACAAGCTCGTGGACGGGTGTTATAGCCACTGGGTTGGAGGCTGCTGGCCTCTAATCCAAGCAGCCCTGAACGGATCGCCGGAAAACCCCAATGCGGCGAAGTCGACACTTGGAAGCCTGTATAGTAAAGAAGGACTGACACGTTTCGTCCTCTCGTGCTGCCAGGCGGATGGGGGTGGCATGAGAGACAAGCCCAGCACGTGAGTAATGCACGCCAGTAATAGATCGCGTACCGCTAAAGCAAAGCCTGCAGGTTTCCCGATGCATATCACACTTGCTATACGCTGGCAGGGCTTAGTTCTACACAGAACGATAGCGGTTACAGTGGGATGCGCCATGGGGAAGCGGGATATCCACTAGACTCAGCGTTTGCGTGGGAGTCCTCGAAGGAAGACTCGGACGGGCCGAGGAATGAGGCTTTAGAACTCATTGATGCAGAAGACACACTAATCTCGCTGCACCCTATTTATGTGATCCCATGGGGGGTGGTGGAGCGATGCCACGAGTTATTCAGCAAGAAGGCTGGCTTCTGAGAGGCGAGATCTGTACTTGTAGAGTTATCTTTGGTAGAACACACGTAACGAACACCTGGACTTGATGTATTGAATCACGAGGTAGTTTGCATATATGCGTGTCTCGGGAGAATCTTGCAGGAAGCGTTGAACGTCAAGATGTCAGCCTGTCGATATGTCACCGTGCAGAGAATGCTCATCATCTGCCCAATCGGGAATAGCCGTTGACTGTGGAGATTGAGTTTCTCACCCTTGCCCGACTTTAACCTCACGTCCACTGCTGCATTCCCTCGTGGGCCCTGCAGCTCTTCGAGCTTCTGGAGTACCTCATGTTACACGATTCTCTGAGACTCGGTTAATGCTCTGTGCGAGGACCAGAGCGCCTGAAGGACTAGAAGCCTCGAGACCAGCCCGCTGGCAGGAGCAACGGCTCCACGCACGCGCATTTTAGCTGCATTAATTTGGAGAAACGGGTACGCCGTCAGCTCCCCACTAATTTGGTTTTCGAAGGGCCGTTCTGCTCTGGACCAGGAAAATTGATAGACGTTTCGCCTGAGGTATGACGATAGCAGAGAAAGAAAAAGAGACAATGGCATCATAAGCGGGACCAGAATTTTCTCTGCGGCGAAGCGGCAACACACCTGCTCTAATTGGGACGGAACGTACTTCAAGCATTGCTTTTTCTCGATCTACCTGCTCTGGCTGTGACGAGACTCGATCTTCAGGAGATAAAGAAGCATACAGGCTACGAATTACACTTCGTGTTCGTCCGAGTCGAGTAGCCGTTCCTGGATTCCAACGCATACGGACCCTGCAACGTCAAGCGCATTGCCAACTCATCAAGCATGCACACACCGTCGAAAAGGAATTTTACGCCCGACTTCTCTTGCCTGCCAATCCCAAGTGCAGTGACAGTGTGATATCGTCAGCAGTGGCGCTGGGGGCCCTTTCTACGACCGAGTCACAATAGCTTGAGAGCAAGGATCTTTGCAGTCTGACTACCCCCATCATCCGATGCCTTAATGCTAATTAAGCGCAACGAGCGCCGCCGAGAGTTAAGCCTTAGGGTTTAGCAGCCAATGGAGAAGACCTCTAACCTTTCTCCCACAATACCAGTGCCTGTGTTGGTCCCGGACGTTATGCATCACCCTTGATCTGGCTGTCCGCTCCCGCTCCCTGGGTAATCGGTAGTGGATCCTCACCGTGACAGCGCAAATTGCCTTGGCCCGGATCTCCTTCGTATTAGGCAAAAAAGGGGTCAAGTCGCCGCATTACTGCCGGAGATTCTTTTCTTAAAGTACCTGAGTACCGGATCTTGCGGGGTCTGGTACCTATCTCTCCGAGGATATTTCCCAAAAATTGGGTCATCACCCGACCAGGCGACTGTTCGCCACTTGACGCGCAGCCCTAGCGTGGCGACGGCGAGGAGGATTCGGCGGCATCTGCACGTCAATCAATGTAACTCTTTGGCTGGACCGATCCGTTGTAAGCACTTAATAGGTCAATCGCTCTCCAATTCGGTACTTAATAATATCCACTGGTAGAATGTTCGCCAGCACATCGTCGCTTGAGTTAGTCACTGAGCCGCAGACATGGACCACGGTACAGGCAAAAACCTCCTGCCAATGTCTGCCAGCCATCTTTGTCTCCACTTCTTTTCTTTGTCCGTTATGTGGTCAGATCTGGCATTGATATAAACCTTCCACTGGGCTGCATTCCCAAGATCCAGGTTCCTTCCACACAACGCAAATTCTCCGACTTGCATCTTTCCATACTAGCCTGTCTATGTACCAATCTGCAAGAAGGCATCTACAGCATACCATAGAAGCCAGAACGGGACTTGAAACGGCGTCTATATCTTCTGTCCTTACGCGGTCCACCCTTAGGCATCAACGCCTCCAACGGCCACCAGCAGCGTTGACTAGGAGAAGCGTTTATGCTAGTGTGCTGAAGCTTTAGTATCTGGTACATCGTTTAATCTTTGGCATACAGGACCGCCGTCAATATGTACTATCAGGAATATTTGTCCAGTTAGTCCTCCTTTTGGTCACTCACCAAATAACGTCCATTCTTGTATTCTCGGTGTTGTGAAGTGCTATCAGACCATATACGGCTCAATGCCATATTGAACTCTTAGCTCTACGTGACACTCTTTAATCCTGGATCGTTATCTCTAGTGGAAGATCAAGAAGAGAATCTATCTCTTTCCTACTAGGCAATAAGACGTTTGCATGAATGGGTCTACATATGTCTGCCACATTTTGGATCTATTACAACTTGGCCCAGAGATCGATTTTCTTATGGCTAGCTGACTATGAATGGGCCAATACTGACTTATTTACATCAGACTTATGCCATCGACGTCAGTGGCCGGAGCCTCTGTACGCAGCCTTTCGCACCAGAACCGGCTTTGTTTGTGTGGCGCGTGTCAACAACCGCGAATACCAGACAGATACGGCATTTGAAAGCGAGCGGCTAGCTGTGGAGAATGCTGCTATGCGTGCTTACCTGATCTGCCAAAACTTCTCTAAGAGTGATGGCATGTATCCTTCCCGCCATAAGGGGCGAGGCAGTGGGGACGTGATCCAAGGACGGCCAATCGCCATTGGGACGGAGAGGGGAAGTATTTACACGGACGACTCTAGGAGCAGCGGGAGCCGCAGTGGTGGCAGTAGCCCAACGACATATGAGAGCAGAAGATCTTCGGGTGATAGCCACAGATACAGCAGTGGAAGCAGGACTTCGAGACGCAGCGGCGGACGGTATTGAGCTTCACTAAGGCCCTGGAAATTCGGACCGAGGGTTCCAACAATTTGCCACCCACTTTTGATGATGTTACGAGAGCACCATACAAAATCATAACGCCGAGCGAGACGACTTACGACTGGTATGACCTTAGAACGAATCATTGGAGGCAGAGAAAATGTTTAGCAAAAAAACCTCATCCGCGTGAGCGTTTGCATCTACTTTTTGTTCTTGGGGTGGAAACTATCGCTATTTCCAGCATCGTACTATCTACTTTGCATCTAGCATGATGTCTTTATGCGGACTTCAACCTGAGCGTTCTTTTCGTGGTTCAGCATAGCGGTGGTTCGCGGGTGGTAGAAGCATCAGAGACTAGCCGTTCAAGGCACCTAATGACCTTAATGAAAGCCATCAGCATTTCTCTACCTACTGAGAACCCCTCGATAATACCTAGGTCAGATTTAAACTACAAGGCTGTGAGGTATGCTCCAGCCCTGTCACCTTCGAGATGAAAGGGGTCAGCCCTAAGGCAAAGTATGACATCGCTCGGCTTGGCGCTAGGCCAAGTTTCTAAAAGAGAACATATCGCGTCAAATCTGGCGTTTCCTGTCCCACAACATCTGCCAACCGTTCATTCTAGTTCTGCGTATCCCCTGGATATGTCTTGTCCTTCAGAATCAGAAGATTGCGGTGTCCCAAACAGCGCAAGGCCACAATGCAGTGCTCTTCTTTAAGAGTACTCCTCTCCGCTCGCCCACTGTTGACGCCAAAGTGGCAGCCCGTTTGCAGACCTATTCGCTCCTTAGCTACCAGTACCCCGACCCGGCTAATTGCACCAGCCCCGAGTTGCAGCATACGCCGGGCCCAATGGATCCACGCTTCCACACTGCGAGGACTGAGATACTTTGGATTTACGAAGAGCCTGCACTCAAGTAGCGAGGTCAGGCAGGAAGCAGCTTTCGAGGGCGCTCTCGACCAGCAGGAGGAGAAGCAGGCTAGAGCGCCATGGCACAGAGAAGGTTCGGACACGCCTCCGGTTGCTCGAGAGCGGTCTACCGAGGCCACAACAAAGGGTGCGTGCGACTTGTATTGCTGCCCCTTACATCTACTGACTCCTTATCAGGAAAGCTTCTAACAACCCCTTCGCGCCTGCTCAAATTGATCATACCTCTCACATCGCTTGACGAGAGCCCGGAGAAGAAAGACGTGGAGCCTCTCGCTCTGCTCGTCCATCCGCATCAACCTCTATCCTACCTTGAACGCCTCATACAATCCGAGCTCCCTACAATCAGCAACAAATATGGAGAACAGAAAATCCCAAACGTATACTTCAGGGCAGAAGATTCACAACAAGATGAGATCAAGCCCAGTAACAAAAAGAAGGACGACACTCCTGAAGATCTGCACGAAGACTACGAAGGCGATCTGGAGGAAACAAAGTTCGACGGCGTTCCGGAAAAGACAGGGAAATTAGGCAAAAAATCATCAAACAAATACGGAAATCTCGGTGACGGAAGCGTAGAAAGCTACAGCGGGCTAGGTCGCGAGGGCCCATCCGCAGGAGAGGGCCAATCCAGAAAATTCGTCCGCTGGTCCTCGTCCACAGAAATCGGAGACTTCATCCGTGACGCAGCACGAGGTAAAGAATTTGCCGTTGAAATTGAAGGTGCACCACACGAAATCCGGATTGGGGTCCCCTCTTTCAACGATCGAACTCACTACCTGCGTATCCGCCTCCGCAAAACGGCCAGCAAGATAATTGACCTTGCAGCCGTGAAGAAGGAGTGTGATATGCTAGCCCACAAAGGCGCACAGCGATGGGCCATGGGCGGTGCCGGCGCGCTAGTAGGATACTGGTACTTAGTCTACCGCATCACCTTCGAGACCGATCTAGGCTGGGACGTAATGGAGCCCGTGACCGTAAGAAAGAACCCCCTCGCTCGCTCTTCACACCCCACCCTACTAACAGAGTTGCCTACTCTAGTACCTCGTCGGCCTCTCCACCCTCATCTGCGGCTATCTCTGGTTCCTCTACCACAACCGCGAAGTATCCTACCGCTCGGCCCTCAACCTCACCATCTCCCGGCGGCAAACAAAGCTCTACGCAGACAAAGGTTTCGATTTACAGAAATGGGAAGCGCTGGTCGACGAAGCGAATGGGTATAGGAGGGAGATTAAGCAGATTGCGAATGAGTATGATGTGGAGTGGGATGAGAGGGAGGATGAGAAGGATGAGAGGGTTGTGGAGGCGATGGGGAAGGCGAGGAGGGAGAGGAAACAGGAGAGGAAGGAGAAGGAGGGGGAGGGGGAGGAGGATTGAGAGGGGGGAGGGGTTGTGGGTTTGGGGGAAAGGAGGGAGTAGGAAGGAGAGAAAGAGTATGGAAATTCGCAGCAGAATAAACGAGCAAAGGAGGATAGAAGTGCAGTATGTACATCTTCTTATAAAGAAGGGAGGGATACGCAAGAGAAGGGAGTACAAATAATATGAGTGGGTGACGGAATTGACCAATGTACAGGAAGAGAAAGAGAGGATATACATAACAGGAAAGTAAGAGGCAGGAAGTGCAACAGTACGTATATACCCTTATACCCAGTGTACATACATAGCATAGCATAGCGAACGGCGTCCATCACAGCACCGTGTTCTATATTGGCCTCATCATCATACAGTATTCCCAAAGAAGTTTCAATCCACCTACTCTGAATCCCAACGAAACCAAGAACAAGAATGCAGGGTAGTCAAATCCATCCGTCCCACCTGCATCTGACATTAACACTTCAGACCAGATAATCTGGGTTCATTTTAACCTTAGGGATGAATGCATAGATGGCGAATTAGGTTGGGTTTTAAGCATCGAAATAAAGATGTCAGATAGGTAATATTAATCAAGGGATCTGGGTAAGCTGATTGATGTGAGAGAGGGATCGCAGGATGTAAGCATCAAGCTTTAAGGTAAGTTATATCGATCTTGGTAAGCGAATATTGTGTGAGAGAAGATAGATCTCGGTAGGGGACTGGTGAGGGAGGGGAATTTGGATACTAAGAGGAAAGGTGTTGGTGATATCAATCTTGGTAAGTGACTCCTGTGAGAGTGATACCAATCAATCCAGGTAAGGCCAATTCATAAGAGAGAGTGTGTGTATGTATGTGTGGGTGAGAGAAGAATTTGCTACACCAACACTACATAATAACGATTGACTGAAAATACCAAATATTCCACCAGAAACCATCCAAGGGGAGTAACATCAATGCAAAACCGATCAGCATCGTACATCATCAAAGGGTTTCTCTTGGTCAACGAGCTAGCTTCATTGGGGTCTCCTTCCACCCTCCAGACTTATATCGTCCCGAGATAGCCGCTTAGGGAATTCCCATCAGGAACTATACCATACCACTGGCTCAGTGCGCACCAGGGGCCCGACGGCTATCTCTTGCGGCGTCATAATAGGCATTGCCAGTCTGAGAAGTCGATCCAGCTATACATATATACATACAGCCATCAGTACAAAGCTACCCCATACCACACCGCCTCAAAGGAATGGACTTACCAGATGGACGACTTCCAGTAGCACTGCCCGATCCTCTCCCACCCTCCAAATTATCATCATCATGAAAGTTCTTGCTCTGCGCTTTCTTGTTCCTCCCATCACGGTATCGGCATACATGGTACAAAATCCATCGAATCACCCAATTGGGCCCATTATCGGTTCTGCCTTTGGCGTATAGTGGACGGGTTCGCTCGCTGGCTAGTTCCTCGATGGTCCTAATGGCCGTATTGAATGCGTCTTCGGTGAACTGGTTCGCGGTGTAGGGGGGTGCGGCTTTTTGATGTTCGCGGCGGAGGGCAGACCGATCACGAAGTTGATCGTTGTAGACGCGGATGGCTTCGTTCTGGGAAGTGGGTCAGTGAGATAAGATGTGGCTTGGACGGATGGAGAAGGTGAGGAGGTGCCAGGAAAGACCATGTGTAGTGTCGCCGTCAGCTTGGTAGGTTGCCCTGAAATACCAAATGCCGACGGATAGCGATATATTGACTGGGGTCTAGTCAAGAGAGGCGCCTCCTTGGGGCAACATGAATGGGTGGGCGTCTTTGGCACATAGCTTGTGGGCGAGCTTGAGGCGCATACCTTCATCTGCCAATAGAGAGCTTGATGCTCGGGCTTGTCACCATCTAAACCAATCTTCATGAGGAACTCCCATTTGGAGGAGCTCATAATGACGTGAGATGACATATTGGGTCTGTATTGATGGTATGGTGCTTAAAGACCGAGCAGAGGACCTTCCCAGTTCTTGGAAAATGGAGAGGGAAGATATGGTTTGACCTTCTTCCAGGTTGTAAGAGAATGCTGACTCTATATAAAATCAAGGCCACTATCTCGAAAGTGATCGGCCTGACAGACTCGGCAATCCTTGGATTCGACGACGGGTGGAGACTAGGTGACAGGATTTCTTCACTCGATCAATGGAAATAGCAACGCTACGACAAGCGATGGCTCCCAACCTTGGAAATCCTCCCATATCCGGTGGTGTGGTCGAGCCGCAGCCATCATACCAAGAGACTCATGCGTAGACCCATGAATGACGAGCTTGTAAGCCACAGGGGTTGAAGAATAGACAGTGGGAAGGTTCCCCCAATATCAGAACGAGCCAACGGACAGCAACATGGCTCTCTAACCTGATTAAGAAGAGCCTGAAGATTGGGGTGTGGCAGTCTGACGGGTCTTACTCCATTTCTAGAAAGTTATACCGATATGCGTGTGCTTAGGGACAAAACCATGGCGTTGGAAGGAAGATAATCAACAGGCAGTGGTAGGGCGGACGGGCCCTTGTTCGAGATGAGGCTGCGCTCCATTTTCTTACGTTGTTTCCCTTTGAGAGCCCGAAGGATGCACTGCAGGTTTGATTCCATTTTGATTGGCGATTAGCCGTGGGCTGTTTCTCGGTCGAAGGAGCGAGCTGCTAGCTCTGCTGGTGTGCATTCTTCACGGGTTGTGAGCAACTGCTCGACATGCAATTATCCGTTTGCTTTGCAAGTTTGCCAAACATTTTCGGCAGCTGAGCAATTTGTACTCAAGCCTCGAGCTTGATATCCACTTTCTGATTGTCGGACTTCCTCGTTCGCATGCATAAGTGGAACGCAAGGAGTCATCATGACAGCCAAATCAATGTTGGCTGTCAATGACGAGGACGTAGTTATCTTCCGAGCAAGCCGCGGTTAGCTGCCGCAATATCTCTCACACACCGCTTTGCACGGAGGTATGCCCGTTTTGATGGGTTCCCCAAGTCTGTCTGGAAGTAGGTCCGTGATACTTGTCTCGGATTCGATAGGAATGCTCTTACCTCTGCTTTCCGACGAGTGACCAGACTTGTGTCTCGACCCAGCTCACCTGGTGACAAACGCGGTCTCCTGCATTAGAACACTTTCTCTGCTGTCACAACCGTTGTTCTGGGAGATAGCGACCTGCTGACCGCCTGGGAAGTCATAATGTAGAATGTTCGCATGTAACCTGCCACGATAGTATCCCACGGCGGTCAAATGATCTTGCTATGTCACGGGTTCCTGCAGCGATATGTAGCTAGAGAATTGAACTTTGCTGGGCTCAGCTGAGAAGGATCGAGATAAGGCGGCAAGACCAGGCTGGCGGTGCTTGTAGTCTAACGGCAAGACAAAGGGCAGGGCTCGGGTCAGCTCTCTTGGTATTTGATTATCCCATTCACATCTTGGCTGCGGCGTGGAGGTGCAGCAGCTTCGGGACTGAAAGGAGCGAGTTCCATCAAATGAATCTCGGTCTGCGAGATACGTATGAGAGCCAACTCGGAAGCAAGGTTACATCCCTGTCTCCATCGTTAAAGCTCAGAAAAAGATGTCAGGAACGGGAAGGATCTGCTTATGGCGAGTTACGGAAGCAGCTACGAACAAACGTTAACGTCTGCCTGCTCAAACGTGACTACCAATACTGTCTTTCGATAGTGTCGGACCGTCTGAAGTCTTTTTGAAAGTATCTATATACCATCAATGTCTATTCAAAAATCATCGCTGAGCCTAAGACCAGCTGGCTAGACCACTTTGCGTTTGTCGGATTGTTTGTGCTCTTCTTGGTCCAGTGTTTGCCATAAGCACTAGGCAATGCCAAAAATACCGCTATGCGATTCGAAACATCTCAAAAGAAGAAGGTAACAGTATACAACCCTCGACAAAGGTATGGGGAAGAAAGCTTCCACATTAGAAATTTCGGCCGGAGTCAAAGGAGGCGTTGGGCTCGACTAATGAACGTGATCTAGAGGTTGCGATAGCTTGTCCTGGCTGGGAGTACACAGATTGTGTGATATGCACGATTGGGTGGATTCTTTTAGCTAACACAGCGAGGTGCCATCAAACTGGGTGCTTGTTGAAGGGAAGAGATTTTCCTGAAGAAGTGTACGTATGTCGATCGCTAATCAATGCAAGGGACGACCTCGAGTCTGCCAATCATTAGTACGGCCCTCGCTTAGATAACCCAGGAATGCCACACACCATTTCTTCTCCTTCGCTTTTGTACAAAGATTCCAGCGTGGTGCACAGCTCAACCTGTAGATCCTTGAAGAGACGCGTCTGAAGCTCAGATCGCACCCCAATATCGGCCAGAGTGGGGGTCAAAGGCCGTAAAGCGAGAGGGATGGAATAGCGAAAGCCCGGTTTATGGTGCAATTGATTGTAGATGTGAGGTGAGGTTAGTAAGGTTGAACCACTCTACTGGGGTCAAAGAGTACGATTGTAAGGAGACAGAGTTGCCAGATCATGTCGAGGTTTTCTCGTCGAGGTCGCTCCTTCTCGATCCCATCGGTCCTTCCTGCTCGAATGACGCCAATGTAAATGCCACTGTCCGTTCTCTTTGCCCTCGCCATCAGACCCCCATTAAAACTCTGCTACAGTCGTTCCTATCCCGCGCTCCATAGCCAATGCAACCAAGTCTTCTCCAACACAGATATCCATCAATCCCAACCCCACACTCTTGTAGATAACATTTCCCCCCATCAACCACTTTTTCAACCCCTTCTCTCCCTCCCCCGTCCCCAACTCTATCTCCCGCATACTCGCTTTTTTCACCATCAACAATTCCCCCACCTCCACCAGCTGATCAGCCGTAATACCCGCCTGTATGATCTCCCCTGCCTCTTTCAGACATGCGGACAAGCCGTCTACAACTATGACACCGCCTTTGTCGGCGTGTTTGTGATGGTGGTGCTTATGCTCAGGGGCTACGGCTTGTCGAAGTATGTCTGGGTGGAGCTCGACCATGTGGGGGCGATAACTGCCAATGGCACTGATGTAGCGACCTTTGGTTCGGCCTGAAGCGCTGGTAAGATATTCGGCGGGGAACAGGGGAGCGGTACTAGGCGTGCAGAGGAATATTACGTCTGCTTTTCGGACGTGCTCTTTTAACAGGCGCTGGTACTCGCCGTATTCGGCACTTACGATGCTGAGTTTCAGTTTGGGGTTGGAGTTGCGGAGAGCCTCCCAGGAAGGGGAGGTGTAGAATTCGTGCATGAGGTTTTTGGCGCGCGTGAAGGAGCGGTTGACAATGTCGATGTGATGAATTTCGGATCCCCGGAGGAGGAGTGCAAGTCGGATGTGCCAGGAGGCTTGGGCGCCGGCGCCGAAAACAGTAATTGAGTGAACGGAGGTGCGGCGCGAGAGGATGACAGTAGAGGCAAGGGCGGTGCGGAAGGCGGTGAGGGCTTCGGCGGAGAGGAAGGCATAGGGGAGACCTGCGGAGGTGAGAAGGGTGAGGGAACCGCGGGGGGTGGTGGTTTGGGAGGAGATGAGCGAGGGGGAGGGGTCCAGGGTGTGGGAGCTGGCTGTTGAGGGGGTTGGTGGGAGAGAGATGTTTGATCTGGAGCTTGTGTTTGAGGGCGATTGGGAGACTGGGGAGGAGCTTCGAGGGGAGTCAATGCTCAGCTTGCTGATGCTGGGTTCCCGGGAGGGGATCGGAGCAGTTGCTAAAGTCACGATCTTGATGCCTCTGCTTGTGCTGGTGCTAGCGGGCATGAACAGGGTGGTTTGATTGTTGGCTGCAGGGACTGCAATTCGCTGGGGTTGATTGGCACTGCATCCCACCGTCGTCTCTTGGGTTCCAGTCGAGTAGTCGTGTAGAGCCTCTGACAGGTTGTGTTGCAGCAGGAGGATATCATCTCGAGTCAGGGAGAGGAGGAGTGAGTGTATGTCTGCATCAGAGAGGATCGTGAGAGGCATGATGGATTCTGTGAGGAGTCGATGGTCAATTGTTTACATGCTGCGAGATGCTTCAGTAAGATCCTCCCATAACAACCCGCTTGTTAATTAGGTAATTGCTTTGTCATGTGGCAAACGGAAGCATGTTGGATAGAATCTCAAATCTGTGCATACCTGGCGAGTGTACGTATGAGACAATGTACGACGAGGATAATTAGTGCTTGGCGGAATGGCCAAGTGACCATTTTTCAGAAGATAACTACACATTAGACCCTTGATTATCTTGCGTTGCAGTCCAAGAGCTTCCAAGGTCAGATTCAATTCATAGATAAGTTCGTGTTCAATTGCTCTATCGCGTCGTTATTCTATCAAATCAGATACTTGTCATTTAAGTATTGAAGAAGAAAAACGAACAAATCTTGCTCATCTAAGCAGTAAACATCACCAGACATTATCATTCCTTCTCCTTCAATAACCCCTCCCAACCTTCTGCCTCCCCACCTCATCTCTGAACACATTACCCCCTGTTCCTCCGCTCGTCGGACTGCTGACCGGACTTCCCCAGTCCCAATTATCATCGCCCGCATACGCCTTGTTACGATCCTGCAATTCCACGCCCCTGGTAGGCTCGTCATGGAAAGAAGGGTCACGACGATGGCCTCTGGTAGCAGCAATTCCACCGGTTGCAGCGGCCATGCCTTGGTCGCGTGGCTTACCTGTGACGGTGAAGCCTCTTGCTTGTCTCCGAAGGCAGACGAAGGCCCCGATGATGACGAGGGCAGCGCCTATAATGACGAGACCGACGGGAATGCCGACCTCCTCACCGAGTTTCTTTTTAGAGGAGCCGCTGGAGGCGGTGGAGTTCTTCGTTAGCAGGATGGTGGGTCCGGTGAGGACTGATTCGTTTTCTGAGGAGACGAAGAAGAGAGTAAGGTTGGCGGTCGATTCGCCTTTGAGCCAGACGCTTGACATGTTGATGAACATGGCGCCTTCGGAATTGAGGGTTTTGAGTCCCTCTAGTGGCTCGGTTGAAGCGGTCTTGTCGGCTGGGTTATCAAAGTATTCGACCTCGACTGTGGCGGTGGTATCGGCTGAGAAGAGGGAAGTGTCCCAAGTCACTGTGGCGTGAATTAGCAGGAAGCGAGGTCTGACGGCAGAACAACCATCGTACCCTCGATTTCTTTGTCGGCTAGGACGACCTGTCCAGTATAAGGAAGGCAGAACGGATTTCCCTCGAACTCAGGAGAGTCGGTTCTATTCACGTGGCACTCATTCGGATCATTAGTAGCATTGAGAGGAAGTGATGTTGCTGTAGGAGCAGCGGCTGCTGCAGAGGTCAATTGGGCTTCTTCGGTGCTGTTGCTGGGAAGAGTAGAGTTGGCACTGGGCGTGATTGTCGCTTCGGGGACTTCATCTCCATCGGTTCCTGTGGGTTCCTCAGTGGCTGCAGGTTCTTCAGACGCTGTAGCCGATTCTTCTGGCTCGGTTCCCGGTGCGATGATGGTGGTGGTGGGAGAGGGAATGGGTGTGTCCTCCGGTATGGTTGACTCGGCAGCTGGAGCAGTATCTTCACCTGTCGGGGCTGGTGTGTTTTTATCTAGGACATGTCACAATTAGTATATCAAGACCATTCGCAAACACTCGGCTGAGCTGAGACAGCGAGACTCTTGTTATCAGGGGTACGAACCATCTTGTCGCCAATGGAGCAGACTTGCTGAAGCGAAGCCTGTTGTGGACAATACTAGCAATGCGCAGAATAGGATTGAGGCCCAATTGGCATGGGTGGCATATTTCTTGTTGGGTGCCATGTTTGGTCGGTTGGAGGAGGTTGGGACAGGCTTCAGCTCCTGAAATCCTTGAGATAAAAAAGAGAAACAGCTCAATTAGTATTGAACGAATGCTGCCAGCTGATGTGCTTCCTGATATAATGCACTTTTCTGCAAATGCCAGCAATATGAAAGATTGAACAGACCAGATTGAAAGAGAGGAGGCTGGTATGGCATGGCAATCCTTCTCTGCAGGACCAGCTCAGTGGATGCCCTGCCAAGGCCAGGCGCAGATCAATAAGTGCAAGTAAGTGCAAGATAAGTGCCCGGTAGTGGTATTGCTAATTGCCTAGAAGTAGAACTCTCTTAGAGCCTGCGCTACTCATTGGACCCCTGCAAGCTAATCGTACGAACACATCTCCGTTTCTGGCCATCGACTATCAACCACGCATCATTCTCTTATTCTATCAGCAAAAACAGTAAACCAACCCACCCGTCCCCTCCACACCTCCCCATCTATCACCCCACCCTCCTCAATTCGGATAATTCAATTCATCCCCTCCTTCCGTCATCACTCCGAAAAAGAGAGCTCCACAACGCAACAATGCATCTCACGCAATCCCTCCTTCTCGCCCTGCCAGCACTCGCAGCTGCGCAAGCCCAAAAACCCCTCGCAGAACAAGCATCCGACTGGTTCGCCCACCTCAAAAACTATGTCTCCAACGCCGTCCCCACCGCTGCCTCCGCCGCCGCCTCCGCAGCAAAAGACCCCATCGGCGCCTCCGCCGCCTCCATCGCCGCCAAAACCGTCACCCCCCTCACAATGGCCAACTACGAGTCCTTCCTAACCCCCGACCCCAACTCCCTCCAATCCCCACAAGAATACATGATCTTCGTTTCCGGCGGCAACAAAACCTGCGGCGGGCACTGCACGCATCTCGAAAAAGTGTGGAATGAAACCGCTAGCATCCTCGCTGCGGACCCTACGGCTCCGAATCTGGGATATATAAACTGCGATACGCAAGGGGTGCTGTGTGCGACTTGGATGGCGAAACCGCCGACGATTTGGCATATTCAGAGGCCGGTTGCAAGGGAGGATCAGAGCACGCCGGCGAGTACGATTTTTATTAATTATCCGAACATAACGACGACGACGGTCGGGGATGTGGTGAGTTTACATAGCGGGAAGAAATACGAAACGGGGATACTGTATGAGGGATATTTCCACCCGCTTGATGGGCCACTGGCACAAATGGGCGTCAATAAATACTTAGGCTACATAATCTTTGGATTTGGGTTGATCCCGAGTTGGGCGTTTATGGTTCTTATTTCTTTCGTGTCGAGGACGATTATGTGAGTTGATGGGCACCCTTGTACCGCATCCGTATCTAGCATACTAACGGATACTAGCTCGCGGAGAAATGGCCCAAACCCCAATGTCGCGGCACAGATGCAGCAGGAGAGAGCTGGTCGAGGGAATGCGCCTATGGGCGGCGCACCACCTGCGAACGAGTAGGTTAAAGAGGAAAAGAGGGAACTACAGCGTCGCTTTGAAAGAATTTGGCTGGATATTTACTCTTCATATGTATGTCTGAAAAGGTAGATTAGTTGGAAGACTATTTTAGATGGGAGAGAACGGGTGGGTGTTAGGCTTCGATGTATGGCTCTTGCCTAACTATCTGGCTGGGCTGGGGAGGATTTATATATATTCCATATGTACCTAGATGTTGTGTAATGTAAAATTTTCCATTGATATGGTTTGATGAAAGGAGGCGGAGTTTTGGGAGAGGATTGACTAAGGGATGTGGTATTTACATCTCCATCTTCATCTGTATGTCGGAAAAGGAGATGTGATTGTGAGGTTTTAGATGGACGGGAGAGAATGGATGGGTGTTAGACTTCGATCAATAGCTCCTACCTATCCGTCTTTCTGTTTGGGTCGAGCTGGGCAGCCTATATATATTTCACAGGTATATAGATGTCATGTAATGTAACCAATCGATTGATATATATCGCGATGCATGTGTTCGGGATGATACTTATTTTTTTGGGAATGGAGCTATAATCTGCGCACGAACGGCGTCATGGTGATATGATTGCTTCTCATGGAAAGGAACGGAACGGTTGTAGCGCAGGATGGAGAGATAGCGGATGTAAGAGGGAGAAGGGAGGAGTATATTCAGGCTAGCATACTATGGTTGATATATACACCTCATCCCTCCACCGCCTCATAACCCCAATCAAACACTCCCTCATCCCCCTCCCCTCCCCTCCGCCCTCCCCACCAAACCCTCATCCAAGCCCATAGGCAAAAACGTCCTCTTCTCACTTCCAACAGCACTACGCACCCACACAACATCACCCTTCAGATAAACAACCACACCCCCTTTCCCACTCGCACTAGCTGTGATCCGGAATAAGGGCAAGCCGGTCTGCAGATCCGCTTCGCGGAGGGGGAGCATGAAGAGGCTGTTTGAGGCGCACCAGTCTTCTACTACGTCTTTGAATGTGGTAGGGGTTTCGAGCGTGGTGGGTGTTGAGGAGGTGGGGAGGGGTGCAGGAGTGGGGGGTAGAGCTGGAGCTGATGCTGATGGGGGTTCTAAGGCTGAGGCGACGTCTAAGCCTTCTTCTAGGGCATCGAGAGCCATGTTGAGAGTCGCGACGCCTTTTTGCCATTCTGCGTCAATGACGGGGAGGTCGTTGAAGCCTGGTGGTAAGCGGTCTGCGAGTTCCTGTTTCCACCACTGATACCACTGGTTGACTTCGCCGTAGTTGGGGGCTTCGGAAGTGAGCCAGAGGTAGAGTGTGTGGTGCCATTTTGGGAAGAATTCTGCTACGAAGAGCTGGGCGAGGGTGGGGAGGGGGAAGTGAGGGGTCCATTTTAGGATGTCTTCTAGGGGCGTGAGATCTTGATCTGGGGGGTTTATTTCGAAGTTTTTTGCGAGGTGCGAGGCGAGGCGGGGGAGGAGGTGGCGGACGAGGAGGGAGGAGAGGTCAGAGTGGAATATGGAACGCCAGTTGGAGAGGCCGGGGAGGACACCGGCGTGGAGGTCGCATGTGGAAAGGGCGGATTTTAATTTTCGCTTTACGTCTGAGAGGAGACCGGTGGAGCTTCGGGGGTCGGTATGTTGTTCGTCTAGGTAGGGTAGCCAAGGAAAGATCCATTCGTGCGGTTGGCCGTGACGAGCGCGTTTTGGTCGCCATGCTGCTACGGCATCTGAGAGACGGCGAACAATAAGCTGGTCAATCACGTTGGCGAGGATGAAGGATGGCAGGATTGGTTTCCAGATATCAATGAAATTTGTGAGAGGCCTTGAATCGTAAACGTCCCAGTCATTGGTGATGGCAGATCTTATAGGGGGAAGCCAGAGTGTGTATATCATGGTCTCATAATGTGTGGTCGATTTGCTTGGGGGTTTAGTATAGGATACACCGTTTTGTAACGCTAATTCGGTGCTGGTGGACTCTGGGACGATTCCTAGCATACCTCGAAGTCTTTGGAGATGAGACACCACGCTAGTAGGGTCTTCGAAAGGTTTCCAATCTTGCATAGCTGACTTGAATAAAGGATGTATCACTGCCACAGCAACCTCTTGTAGACCAAACGAATCACCCAGATCCTGGACCGAGCACTCCACGGATTCAAGCTTGGCTGTTATTGTTTCCCACGTATTTGACATGTCAGAGTCGGCTAGATCCAGGTGCTCCAGGTCTTCCACAGCAGCTATTACCTCCTGCACTCCACGAGTTTCTTCTTCTTGTCCAATTATTGCCACGGATAATTGTGTCTCTTCATCTTCGAAGTATATCTTCCGCTCTTTGAGAGCGTTCCACTCATTTGTGAAATCCTCCAAGTCTCTTCTAGCTCGGCGGGCAATCTTCGTAGCTTCTGTTTCCGCTGGTACCATAGTATTTGGAGCATGCATTAATCCAGCTGTAGAAGTAAGGAGCCTCGTCTCCTGACCGGTTGCATCGATGATCGATTTCAGAACATTCGGAACTTCGAGACCATCCGCAGCTGCTTCCATTTCCGCTGCTGTTCTGTATTTCTGCTTGGGCTTAGCTGTTGGTGTTCCAGCTTTACCCATCAATCCAGATCTTCTCTTCTCTTTCAACCTACGTTTCCGTTTCCTCTCTTCCTCAGACGAATCCTCTACAGTTTCGCCACGGAAAGCAGCCTCCCTTTTCTCCTCTTCCTTGGCCTGTTTCGTCTTCTCTTTCACAGCACCCAAGCCAGCACCTTGCGGCCTCTGCTGGGTTTCTATTGGAGCCAGCCGGCCACGCCCAGTAGCACCCAACCCTTGACCCTCCACATATCCCATCTTGGCCATCATCTTGGCCGCGAAGGAATTGGGAGCAGCAGGCGCGGCTCCAGCATTCGGACTCATGGTGCTGTTGGGGGCCATTGACTGCATCATATTCGTCTTGCGACGCTTTTGCCTGTGATCGGAGTCTGAAGACTCACCGGCATCCTCCGCGCCGGCCATGTTGAAATGAGGCATGTCAACGGCAGTATGGTTGATGTGGTCTACTATGCAAATAATCGGGTAGATAGCAATGACAGCGGAATTGTGTCGCAGCCAAGAAGCTTTGATGCCAAGGCTTGCATTAGGCAGGGATTAGAGTAGCAAAATTACCTAGGTTGGGGTCCGTACCTTATCTCCAACGGTGCGGCAGATGATTGGATCTCGTTCTATTAATGGAATTGCCCTCTGCTCTTGAGCACGAGCACACGGAACAACCCATTTATTGCTCAAGCTATCCTGTATATGCGCTGGGCAATGTCAATGGTTACATTTTGATAGCAACAATATTAACAGGTTATCAGTTACACTGAGAAATGCCAATCATCTCAATAATAAAGATGTTGTACCTCGCAGGATGATGCAGTGTTCTTCCGACAAAAGCTACAGTTTTACCCGAGGAGCATCTTCTTTGGGAACATGCTCGTGCAGACCCTATCTCTTCGCAATCTGAGCAATCAAGCGCTCTTCCGACCCCCATCATGGCCTACAACGCCCTTGTCCAGTATGAGCTGGACGCTCCTCGAGATTCTGATTCCTCTCGCTCCTCCTCCTCGCCAGCAAACCACCACCACGCCCACGAAAGCCCCTCGCCAGAGTTAGACTCGAGGTCACGATCACGCCGCACAAACGCGATGGAAGGCGTTCGCACAGTCTCTCGCGAGGGATCAGTACTTAGACATCCCACGCCCGATCTGCAATCATTACAAGGTGCTTATGTGGGAAATGTCGAGCGTCTGGAGCAAAGTGCGGCCCGATTGAGCTTATCCACGAACGTTAGCGAAGAGCTCCACAAGATGAAGATGGAACAGCGAAGGTCAGAAAGCAGACGTTCCTCCGCACTGGACTCTCCAGGTGAAGTAGAAGGGCATGATCCATCGTTGAATCGGCAAACGTCTTACGGCTACGGCTCACGTGCGTCGAGCTCTATCGTCGGCACAAACAACGTTGCACGCTCGGGTGGCTTTTCGCCAGCTGCATATTTCGCCTCGCCGAGGAACTCGGTCCGATCGGCGGGCTCATGGTCTCATCAGAGCTCAATCAAAGAAAGGTCGGCATCGTATGGCACACGCCTTACACAAGTATCCGAACCCGAGCTAGAGGGCAAACCACTTGACTCTCCATTATCAACTCGCTTCGTACCTGTCATTCCACAAACCGAGCCTCCTGCAAATGGACTACGTGTTATCAACGACGGTCAATTCAACCTTGACGGGGTCGCTATTCCTCATACCGAGCCTGGGGAGGAAGAGGCAGCAGAGCAAGAAGAGAAATCTCGAGCATCCACTGATACGTTTCGTCAAGCCAATGGTCTATTCATCGACTTCGACGGCGTACACACCGGGCATCAATCGCATGGTCAGCAAAACTTTGCCAATTTCGACGGCACACATACTGCGCACCAGTCACAACATCCAAAAGACATCCCTGACAACATCCATGCCAATCAACGAGTATCCACTTACCCTCCTCCTGCTAGCAGACCAATATCATATATGGAGCCAACACCGACAGAGAACATGGTCTATTACCCTGCTCCGGTGCCGATGATGCTCAATCTTCCGAAGAGGTTATCGAAGCTACCAGCAGCTCCTCATAGAGACAAAAGACGCTCAGAACTCCTTGGCAGCTTGCCAAAAGAAGCACGACAGTCAGCGCCGTGGTTGCCGGATGTGCTTGAAAGCACAGATGGTAGAAGTAGCCATGATCAAGATGACCAGTCAATGCCCGGAAGAGAAACGAAACGACGGACAATGGCCGATTTACCACCTCAACTACGAGCTAGCATGTTCTTCGACCAACCCGCTGCTCGCCAGGATGTCAAGCTCAAGGAAGGTTCTGCTGTCGCAACCCTGGACAGCATCCTCGATGCTTCTGCTTTTGCCCCTGTCAGTGCATTCACCGATCATCCAATTGCTGGTCACGTAGGCGCAGAGGTCTATGGAAGGGCACCTGTCAAACCTAAAGCCAATGTCACGCCTGCAGAAGCAGATACTACGCGCAAAAGAAGAAGCTCTGTCAACCTGCTTTCCAAACGCACCAGTTCCTCGAACCTTCTTGAACATTCAAGGAAACGGAGCTCCACCACCTTACTTACGAAGCGTGAGAGTAGCTCAAACCTGCTTGATGATACAAAGAAGCGGAATAGCGTGATGAGCTTAGGCAAAGTGTTTGGTAGGAGAAACAGTAGCGGCCAAGCACTTGACAACACCGAAGAGTATCACGAGGTCGAAGCAGCCGAGATGCACGGCGAAGAAACTCCCCTACAACAGGAAGATGGAGAATACGGACCAACGAATTTCAACGATGCCGAAGAAGAGACTGAAGAGCCAGAAGGAGAGCAATATGAACAAGGGGAACAGACTAATGAGTGGATAGGGCAGCCTACAACACTGCTTGCTGAACTGCAGATGCGAAAGCAACAGCAGAAGCAGCGTAACAGAACGGCAGCAACAGCATTCCCCAATGGAATGCACTCAACGCTACTCCAGTTGGATGCTGTAGCACAGGTACAGAAGCAAACAAGGAAGCAAAAGCGTACGCATCTGGCCTGGGAGGATCCTGAATTGAATCATGCTGGTGTCGGTGACGAGGACGATGAGGATGTCCCACTAGGCATGCTCTTTCCGAAGCGCCAGATGGATGCCATTGAACGGTCAGGCCGCTTCGATGAAGATCGACCGTTGGGGTTGATAGCGAAACGGGAAATAGAGGACAACGAGCCTCTCAGTCACCGTCGCGCCCGACTCCGAGGCGAAGATCCCCTCGCAGACTCAGAAAAGAGGAACACCATGTACACACTCGACCCACTTGATTTCCAAGACCAACCCCAAACTCCCCAAAACGGCGATCACCAAGGAGAGGACGAAACCCTCGGCCAACGCATCCGCCGCCTCAAAGCTACCCAAATTCCCGTACACCCTCGCCCCGTCAGCGGCGACTTTGCCAGCGAAATGATGTCCCAGCTTGGCGTCCCCTCAGACCCACCCAACTCACACCCGGAACCTAGCAAAACCCCGGACGACCTCGAAGAAGAAACCCTTGCCCAGCGCCGCAAGCGTCTCCAAGCCTCAGCCAACAAGCCCCACCGAGCCAATGGGGACAGTAACACTCGCCCTCCCCTCACCGTACGCCGCAGCATGGCCGACATTCTACAAGCCCACCCCGCCGCAGGTGCCGGCCCTACAGCAGCAGTGCGCACGCTCTCGAATGAGATCAAATTCGCCCCAGCGCCGAAGACGAGGAATACCGCCTGGGCTATGAACCAGACGCGGCAAGCGTCGATGGGGCAATTGCCCATGGTGAGTGGAATAGCTAACGGATGGGGCGGCGGTGGTGGTGAGGGAGGAGGGTATCATCCGCATCCAATGGTTGCGCAGCAAGGCATGGCGATGGGAATGAACGGGCATCCGGAGGACGATTTGCGGCAGAGGGACATGATTGACCGGTGGAGGCAAAGCGTGATGTACTCCTGAGCTACACAGTGGGAGCACTGGTTACGAAACGATATATATGAACAATGACGGCGGAGTTTTGAAAGCGGTTAGTAAAGAGAAGAGTGCGGCCGCTTATCTATTTGCATGGCATGGAGCTTTTGGGGACTTTATGCTGTCATAGCTGAAAGGTTTTACGGGAACTTTTTGCTGTTATATAGCTGAAAGGTTACGGGTGGGTGTAGTATCTTATGGCATAGAATAGCGTGGCATAGCGTGGCAGTTCTCTGGGTCTTGAAGAACGTGCAGAGATATAGATAAGCTCTCATTTTCGCTTCGTCTCAATATATTATTATAATAAGTTTTCTCATTTTCTTTATCACTCACTGCTACCCACATCGGAATACCGTCTCACTCAAGATCCGCTCTCAACCCATCTGCCCTCCCCTCCCATCAACCTACCATTCCCAACCCGTCCATCCCTTCAAATACCCAACCCCCTCCCAAATCTATCCAGCCCATTTACCTCACCAAACCTCTCTACCTCCTCGCCTATCCCATAGTATCCTACGCCTACCTCTCCCTCTCTCCGTCAACCCACCCATCTCGGGGGTTGGGAAGGAGGTGGGATTATGCTGTGGGGATGTTCGGGGCAACAGATCGTTGCATTTTGACGGAGCGGTTTGTTAGGGGTTGGGGGCTAGGTTGGAAGTAGTGCGTTGGAGGGGCGATGGTGTTGGTATGGGGGCCGGGGTTCTTAGTAGAGCATGTAAGATATAAGAATTGGGAAGAGAATGTATCTGGACGGAAAAGCGAGGGGAGCTTGCGTAAAGTGGTGTTTTATGAGAAATGGGGTGCTGCTCTTGGGTACTGCTGGATGAGGTAAGTGGGCTTGATTTGGAAATATGCGTGGTAAAGGTGTTGTTTGGATGCAGCTTTGTTTACAGAATGGGAAGATAGTAGGGGGAAGGCTCCATGGATGGGATCAGTTTAACGGAAGACAAGACATTTGCATAGGGCAAGCAAGGGTCTCCGCGCGGTCATCTCGTGGCTCTGTTGTCCCACCGATGTGATAAGATTTTATGTCTTGGTATGTTCTGGGAAGGGTGCTAGGGTATTTGGATGCTTCCTTGAGAAGGATGTGGAATATAAATTGAAGCTTCTAGAAATGAGTAGTCTTTCCGGTAGGCAGGAGGTGTGTGAAGATGAGAGGGTACAAAGGCTATGCTGGGGGTCTTTCACGTGCTTGTGGTAGACCGGCTGGGTGTATAGTCTTTTTTTAAAAATAGCAGATACAACGACACCCATGTGGACGCTTTCGTGAACGAATGGACAAGGTAAGAGGGGAAACGCATACAGTATTGGTGTGCCCAGAAGCTAAAACATATGTAATATAGACGGTTGGTAGAGAATGCTTCATATTTTATCTTCCGCCTAAAGTTATATTTCGGCTGAATAAGTATATGGCTCACAAGGAAGACAATTGCTTTGCGAGTATGTTTGTATGTAGGCACCTAGTCTCAAGCTCGTTGTGACTCATGGACGGGGCTTTGAGCATGGGTTGGTCTCCCTAGAAAGTTGAGTGACAATTTTAGGATGCTGCATGCTTCCTGATAAATTGCACGTCCTGGTACATCGCAACAAGCATGTGAAAGTCAATATGATTTTGCTCCAAAGCCGAGCAAGAATCGTTCCAGGGTCGTGAGAAAAGGCAAAGAAGTTGCTTCATKCTAGGGTAGGTACAAGACACGAGGGACTGGTCTGGCTGACAGACAAATGTTGGGGCCATCAACGTCCCTTGGTCCTCCCATAATTCCACTCACTCCTCATAGGATTTGGCATTCAGGTATGGGGGTGCTCAGTAGAGAGTTGTATTAGGTAATGCTTCAATGCCAATGCTCAGATACTCAGGTATGGATCTGCTTCGTGGACATTCCTCAACGTAATGCCTCTGTATCTGTGCCCCCGCTCTAGCAAGATCAGACGGAGGATTCTTCAACAGTTTCCGTGCTAGTGTTGGCCATCTTCGTTGTCTTAACAAGCTTCCCCCATTCACGGCGTTCGTATAACTAGGTTCTTCCCAAGCGTTGATACGTCCCAGTTGAACCGCTCCCGCCTGCACGTGTGTCATAAGCATGTTCCAGGAGTCTCGCTTGCGACGTGACACCTCGCGCCTGTACGAGCAACAGCACAGGGTGTATCCTGGGCCGTCTCGACGCTAGGCTGTCATCAGGCGTGATTCGGAAAACGCGGCGGAAGAGTGATGGCCCATGTGACGAAGCGATTGAAATGAGTGTCATAGAAGTACAACCACCAGCAGTTGCAGGCCTGGATACTGCAGAAGAACCCTGGTGACGACACTGACCTCTGTTGTCACCCCTGGGCCTTCGGCATTGGTGCTTAGCCTAGGATAACTCTCAGATCGGCGGCAACGGTGCGATTCCTAGGCGATGTGATGGTATTCGCATTAGCAAGAATGGCGCGCGAGGGGACCTTCTGATTTGTAGGGGTAACGGTGCCTGGCTAACTTGGCTAATTTGGAGTTGGAGGCGTGACAGGACTAGGTACTTTTATTGCGTGTTCGTTAGTGTGTGAGATCGTCGAAGTGCCGGTCCCTAATTCCTCTGCCTTCCAGGCTAGCATTCGAAGCTATCGAGCAGTAGTGCCTAGTGTCGCAATTTTCTTTGATTGGCTGATTATTTTCCTTGCTGTATCTCCCGGTTGTAGCTCAAAGTTGGATGTGCTTTTGATTCGTAGATGGGGCGAGTCGGGGGTCATATATGGCCAGAGCTTCTGGTCTATGCTTCCCCGTGGAAGGTTTCCTTGCTCTCGCAACAATTCCTAGACGAGGGAAGTGGTTCTAGAGCATTCATTTAATGACGCCGGCGTAAAAGGGTGTGCAAGCGATTAGCCATCAGAGCACGAAGCCTAATTGTGGTGAACAGTGCCAGCGATCGGTTCATACATAAAGACTCGCGCTTTGGCTTGAGGTCCTGCAGTTGCACACCAAGGGACATTGAAACCTGATCTGCTGATGCACTTCCATTTAGAATGACTAGGATAATAGAATTGGCAAGATTACATCCTTCAGGTCTGATCGATTGGTATGACCGTCAGACCCTCCATTCGTCTCGTTAGCGTTGGACTATCAGCTTCTTCAACGCTGACCTCAATCTGTTGTTTTGGCTTATTTTTGTTGAGACCCTCTAGTAGCATACAGGCTTTGCATACGTCCTGGCTAGACAGGTACCCACATCGTTTGCATTTGCCCATCTGTTGTTTGTGAAGCTTCTTTGGCATGCGATTGGTGTTTTTGCAGTTCCGGTCGTGCTTCTGGCCACGTAGTGCGATATCTGATTCGTTTCCCTGAGCGTGTTCATTATCTAGCAACTGCTTCTCCATGTCTGCCATTTCGCCTCCACTAGATCTGCCATTGGCACTGCCACATCCACCGCCAATCTCGGCTTCACCTTCCACAAGGAGGATGTCTTTATTAGAGCGAGCACCTCCACTCACCTCGTCAGGGACCAATCTTGCCATATCTTCCCCACTCCTAACAACATCCAATATGGCACTTGGTCTTATGCGTTCCAAGCTCTTGATTAACGTTCTGGCGCTACCTCTGAAGGCCTCGGGACTGTAGATGCACTCGGTAGTAAAGTAATCCAGTCTTTTGTGGTGAGCGTATAGGACAATCTCTTTCTCATATGCGTACTTCAATGGTTTGCTTCTCTTGATGTCACTTGCCGGACTTGCCGTCACAATGCTTGTAGCCCTAGCTAGCCGGGGTAGATCGCCTCTGAGAAGGTTCATCATGACGGTCTCGGCGATGTCATCAGCATTGTGGCCTGTAACAACATGCCTAATACCAAGACCAGCAGCTCCTCGATCGAGCGCTTGGCGACGAAAAACACCGCAATATGTGCAGTTGCCCTTTTTGCCTATCTGGTCTACAACCTGATCCATGGTCCAGCCGTAGAGCTTGTCATATCCAACTATTTCCAGGGGCATCCGATATTGTACAGCATTCCTCTTAACAGTCTCTAGACTGTCGTCTCGATAGCCTTTGATGCCTTCGTCTATGGATAGCAGTACGAGATTGAGTCTGTAATTGTAACGCTCATTGAGAGTCTTAAGGACGGAGGCAAGGACCGTCGAATCCTTCCCGCCAGAAGCACCGATAGCTACCCGCTCACCCGGGACAAAGAGAGAATTGGCAATGATGGTGTTGTGGATCTCTGTTTCGAACGCAGTTATGAAACATTCTTTGCAAAGCTTCTGTTGGTTTTTGGGGCGGACGATGAATGCTCGTGAGATCCCACAAAGAGCGCATATTTTAGGAGCCATACTTGGTTTGATTCCTCTAATCTTAGATTGCTAGAAGCAGGTGCTCTAGAAGGTATCGTTGCTATGACGCTATACAGGCAGCAAATCTGTGCCGAATTTTCGCCGGTATTCTAAAGGCCGGCGCTAGCGTCACTACCTCATGTTGGTAGCCCGCTGTTTCAAGCCTCTTGGGAACAACGGTTGTTTTGTCTCACTCCACAACATTGCCGTTGACTACTGCTGTAATAAACCAGGAGTCTCGGCAGTTGTTCTAGCTAGTGTCATTGGGGTTTCTATTCCTGTCTTTACTCGAGCACACACGGAGTTGGCTCCGTACGATATCTATAAGCGAACGGCGAGCCGTTTGTCATGCGGCTACAGATTTTTGTTCCAGAAGCGAGCCTTTCGGGGCACTGTCTCACATATCTCAAACACAACGGTCTTTATTTTCCCTATGACGGCTTTTTGGGCTATGATGTCTACGAATGTTGCTCTTTTACGCACTGTTGCAGGCTGTTTGCCATACCTCGTATCGATCGCTGCATCTGGTGTTTCAACAAGGAAAGGCTTGACCATCCGCTTGTCGTTAATGCAAACATTGCATCTCCAGATGCACAAAGCCTAGCCCTCAGACCTGAGAGAGATGGCGGGTAAGTAGCAGATGGTTCTCGAGAAACATTTCTCAAGGCTGGCTGGACCCCTATGAATCTTGTCCACCATTGGACACCTGGCTGATGCACCGCATTGTGCATAAAGCTAGAGTATGTTCCCGTCACACCCGGCGCGTCCGCGTCTGTGTGTTCTTGCCTGAAACGGCCTGTGCCCTCCATTGGAGAATACTTGCAATGACGCTGCCACATAATTTGTGTGAAAAATGGGCTCCGAGGCGACCGGACCGATAGCATCTAATAACTAGCAGTATTAGTTGTAATGGCAGGCTAGTGACATTACGCATGATGGGCTTCGTACTGATCGGCTGTGTAGCACAAGTTACATACTGTTAAGCGAGCCGTTATCAACGAGGGTGCCTCCGACGCCGGATTCTCATGGGGAACATAATTTGTTCGTTTGGACCATACCTAAAGCGCCCCAACCCATCAAGAAATGAAGGCACTGCGAGGCATATGGCGGGACGAGTGCACTGCGTGCGAGCAATATTATTCAGGAGGCTCTTCGAATGGCATTGACGCTTAATGGATTTGGCTTGGAAGCGTGCATGCACTGCAAGATGAGGTCTCAATTGCAGATTGCCGGCCGAGGCGATAAGGATCACAAAGAGGTGCAGGCGTTCAATGATGCATCATCGTATCTGAATAATCGTATCTGAGTGTGATCCTGATCTGGGGGCGTGATACAGCTGAGTGCCGTGCGGGTGACAGGATAACAGACCACTATGCAGGTACGGGCCCCTCAAGTACCGAACTGTGGGGTAGCGTGAGCCTATCAGGCCTGCATGGGGCGTTTCGATGATGCTGCCCCCTCTGCAGAGCACGGACCAAAAGGCGCCAGAAAGAACAGCAAGTTCAAGGAGGAACAAACGTGTTTTGATGGTGGCCAGATGCAGAGTGGCTTCGAGTTCGCAGGTCGTGATGGGCACGCTTCAAAGAGTGCTGGACTACCCGCAGCAAAGAGCCCAATTGGGGACTAGCAGAGAAGACTAATGCGCATTTGTACCCGACCCAATGGACATATATTCCGACAGGACGCCAGTGGCCGCCAATGCCCGCCAATTGAGGTTGGTGCGTGAACTCATCGTACCGATCTGGAAGTCGCGTCCCAGCCGGGGTCTGGCCATCTGTATGCAAAAATATCGTTGGGGCCATCTGTATGCAATCGCATCGTCGGGCCATCCGTATCCACGAACTGGGCTGGTATTGGCGGCGTGAACATTAATCATCCACACCACATCAAGCCAAGAGTCTCAAGACACCTAAGGAATCCCAAGGCGCTCAATAAGCTGAATTGCCCCTCCCTTCGTTTCATACAAGGAGCCCCAACGGTGCATGCGAATATGGACATTGCATAATACACTTCCACTCTAAGACTGTGGAGCCGTCGCGCTCTACTTTGGTAGCTAGTCACCTCAGCAGTGTGTGATCCCTCATCTGACCTGTTGGTCAGAGAAGCACCATACGCAAATGAGCTTACCGGTAAAGGCATAGATCATCTTTGCAGATATCATGACGCTCCCTTACCGAGCTTGCCCACTAGTAAACCATTGTCATTCCGACAAAGTTGGTTAATACGACATCCGTGACTATGGCAGATCAGCTGTGAATTTACGCTATAGGTCCACTACAGGCATCACGCTTGACCCTTTCAGATATCTAATTGCTTGCACTACTGCCAGGCCGCGAAGCTGGGACTTACCGAACGCTAACTTTGGACTTGACTACCAATGCAATAATGGATGCTTGACTATTCCGTGATTGCTGTTGACTGGTAAAAACCCTCCGTGCTGTTTTCTGCCTGCCGAAATCTGGATCTAGGCCTTCGTAATGGAACAGCTGTACTGCGCAAAGGTTGCAGAATTATTATGCGGCGAACCCTAGTCCGCTGAAAAGGAATTTAAAAAATAGAAGGGCAGATACTCCGATGCAGGAATCGAACAGGTACGACTAAACGATAACTGTGACCGAGCTTTGATCTGAAGGCATCATTGTATGGCGCATGTAGGTAGCCAGTACCTAGAGGTCCCAGTTCTGTCGCTTACGTATTTTCATGTAGGTACGATCGTAGGTCTGACGTCTATAATATTGAACCAATGAGTACGTGATTGTAAGGACCTGTATTGCCGCAACCATGCTTTCGCTGTGGAGCTCTTTCTAAATCTCAAATCGAATCAATTGCCGGATCGTACCTCTGGCTGCAACCCGCTTGGTTGCAAATTACTCGAAAGACCGTACTATGAATTCTCGCATCCTGTCATGTCATGTCAAATCAACGGCACTCAAGCGGCCCCACTCCAAATGGTCCGATTCGAACGCCGCTGAGCCATGCGCTCAACGGTTGCAAAGCAGGAGCCGCCCATCTTGACATTCAACAATGACAGTGTTGCCCGAGACGCCTTGGGTTATCAGGTTACGCGTAGCAAGCTATCGACACGTGCGACTGGGTTTGACAATTACCATTCGCATCTTTCCCTTTGAACTCTAGTCTTCGATGCCAGTGATGCATAGCGGAAGAGGCTGATGTTGAGTCTCACCATGACACCGCGCATGAAAGGCCTCACTGATGAGATGCACATCATTCTTCAGAAGGCGGTTGGATGCATGTCGAGCTGCTAGATTTCGGGCTTCAGACTCCGGGGTAGCTGCAATCTCTGCAGAAAGTATTATTTTAATAATCCGTAGAGTACGCAATCTAATTCTCCATTCTTCTGTATCCTTCAGTGTGAGAACAAGAGGGTCGCATCAACGCAGTCTAGAAAGGCGTATCATTCATAAATTTTCCTCACTGCACGAAAGTGTCGATAGAGCACCTCTCTCCAATAGCCAACCCTTCCATCATTACACGAGATCTTGCAGGACTTGTTTAGTAAGAAAATTCATCACAGGACACCATCAACAACCGAAGGGACCCACGGCTATCTGCAAAAGCATTTCTTTAGCCCTGATCAGCAATCCTTCAGCTTGGGCTATCCAAGCCACCAAACCAGTGTACTGGGGGCACCAATTCGAGGGCGCGTGGGTTCGAAAGTGGCGGCAGTCGAGGAAACAGCTAAACGACGTCAACCCAGTGAATAGACGAGATTGCCGTGAATAGTTTGGGAGACGGTGTGTTGGACGGTATAGGTAGTATCTTACCTTAGGGACGAAATTGAGCTTGGCGTGCGGCATTGAGATCTCAGGGTATCTCATCCTTAATCCTGCACCAGGCCTTTTTCCCCTTGGTTCACATTGGTTCCCCTTGGATTGCGTCGAGCGTCGAGGAGAAAAGAAGGGCCAACGCTCGCTTGCCTTCCCCAGTTCGAACGGCAAAGCCGCAAGCACATTTTGCGGGGAAACAACCCGGACAGCCGTCAAAATTTCCTTTAATTGCGACGTCCGGCTGTCAGAGTTGCACCGGTTGCACCTTGAATTCAACTTACAGGCCACGGGACGAAACTACTGACCGGACGATAATACAGTACTTGCAGCAATGTATCACAATCTTCAGGAGGCAAGTCTACCTCCCCCTCCTGTCGCGTGCGCTTACATGCGTACATAATGTACAAGGTTCAAGCCGCAAGCTAGAAAGGCAAGCAAGAGAGCTAACCCTCCTTCAGCGTCGAGCGTGAAGTCCCCAGCTCCCCCAGGTCGTCCCAAAGCCCATCCAGGAAGCCACCACTGGCAGCCACTGGACAGGGTTCTTCCTACATACTTACCCTCCATCATTCCTACTAATACTCCTGAACCTCCATCGCGCCCTTTCTGTCTCACACGTCACGAATCGATTGGCACAACTTCAACCTCCCACTGCCGTCCTTCCCCAGCTTTTGCCAACCTTGAACAATAGCTATCCCGCCCGCCTCTACCAGACCAACAGACCACATCCCAAAGTACCTCCACATCTACTTTACCTGACTGACCGCCCTACCTCATTGCACCTCGGCCTAGCGCACTACCCTTCTACATACCTCACGCCTTACACCAAAGTCGAACATCCAGCTCCACGGCATTCATCTTTGTCTAACCCTATGTCGGACAGACCTAATAAGCAGAGCCCCTCCAAGGGCGGAGCATCCGCCGCTGACATGGCAGCCCGGCCCTTCCAATGCGAATGGCCGGAAGGCTGCTCCAAGGTGAGACATACTTGCCTAGACCTAGCATCCGGCGCGAGGTCCAACTTATGACTATAGCTGACCACTGCTATACCTAACAGAGCTTCAATCGCAAGTCCGATCTCCAACGGCATTATCGGATACATACCAATGAACGACCCTATGCTTGCGACTATAAGCCATGCACCAAGACCTTCATCCAGCGCAGTGCCCTGACAGTTCACCGGCGAACCCACACAGGCGACAAGCCCCACAAGTGCCCGTTCCTCGGCTGCGGAAAGTGCTTCTCGGACGTAGGCTGTACCCAATTGATTGCGCCGTTACACGAGGATACTTACAGTCACTGCAGTCGTCAAGTTTGGCCAGACACCGCCGCATACATACCAACGACAAACCCTATATCTGCAGGAATCAACGGTGCAAGAAAGCGTGAGCAATTGCTGCCATTCCATATCTTTCAGGGACTTCATTGATTTTTGACCTAGATTCTGTCGCAAGACCACCATGACCAAGCACATCCGCAAAGAACACCCCGCCGAACCGATTCAAGACGACCAAGATGCCGAATACTCGGACGTTGAGCCATCAGATGACGAGGTTCTAGAAGATGACATCGGAGAGATCAAGGAAGAGGCGGGTAGCCCTTACCAAGACGACCCAAAGGACTCGCGTTTGACTCGGCCACTCAGTAATTACCATGCCAACCTTTGGCCGCTACCGGCTCAATCCGCGCAAAGACCATCTTTGCACCGCTCTGAAAGCTCTAGCCACGACATCAAGCTTGAGCGTACATCCTCAGGAACGCCGCAAAGGTCATTGACAGATCCATATCCCGAAAGCCCGATGCACTCTGCTGGCCTTGACGGTGTCACAATGCACTCGGTCATGCCTCACGGTTTGAACACTAGCACCATGCCTCAGCAATTCCAGTACAGAAGTCATGACAACAACGGCGGCTTTTGGAGCCCTGGACATGACAGCCCAACAAGTATCACCAATTCTTCTCCGAGTTCTGTGAGCACTCAGGCTCATGCCATTTATACTTCGCAACCGTATCAGATCCAGCCTACCAGCGTACCTACCCACGCACAAATACAGTATTCTCATGATGGCATCGTCACGAATATACAACAACCAATGAATGACTTGGCTGTCCACGACATACACCTTGACCAGCCTCAACAGCATCAATATCACGAGATGGCCTCAACGCCAGTCCAGCAGCAACAGCAATACGAAGGCGTCGCACAACAAATGTCCCCACAAGACCAATATATCGAGATGTCTCGTGACCCATCGCAGCACCCGGCTTATTCTGAAGGTCCGCCACAAGCTACTATCCATCACTTCCAGAGTGAGGTACCTCCTACACCTGCTACGAATCGGGATCTCTCACGCTACGCGACCACTCCACAAGAGCAGACTTATCAACAGCCTCAACTCCTCCCAATGGAGGAAACTTACTCTATCAGCCCTCAATACTTCCTTCCTGATAATGCGCCGTATCAGATTGCTCAGCCGTCGTATTGGGGGCTCGGCGATAAGGACAAGCTGCCCGACACAATTTGGGCTGGGCCGTTGCCGGAAGAGAGACTAAGGAGTGGATGGAATTGAAGACCAGCAAACGTTCTTTAACAAGCAGGCTACTGGCTTCAATCCCGCCGACTACGGCAAGATATATCCATATATTGACACTACGCGGTTCCCTTCATCAATTTGGACTCCTGATCATAAGCACTACAAGAAATGGTGCCTATCATTACTCTTGTTTTCACCCATGACGACCTTTACGACACCCAGCACGATCGCCTTTCATCCGGTTTTTGCTCTTCCAAAAGTCCAAGATATCCCCTCCGTTCTTCGTTCATCTATATCTCCTTATGAGACCTCGAGGTCGACCCATGGGCTTGGTGTTGGCGGACTATCATCTATCATATCATATACCCTCCCCCTTCGACCGATCGAAATCTAGCGACTATATGAATGACAGCAAACGCGCCCCCCTCCAGCAAACCATTTTTTCTCGTTTTCATTCCTTTTCATGGGCGGTGGGAGGCACTAGTGATTTTTCATTTTTTTCATTTATGCGCACTGGGATAGCAGGAAGGCGTTGGAGGATACCAAAAAAAAGCATGCGGGTTTTTGGAGATTAACGTGTATATACCCATGAAAGTGAAAAGGCTCTTGAGCCAACGACTGGGCGGCAAAGTTGATGACTCACTTTGGTATACCTTTCTCGTTTTTTGGGAAGGAGCTTTAGGTTCTATAGCTAGCTAGCTGGTGTGGGATACCAATGAAGAAACGCTTTGCCTTTAACATTCATTCCCTTGTTAAACGCTGGAGGACTCTCCGAGAATTGGAGGAGACTTCTCATGGGGTCTTGCGAGGATGTGAAATGGTAGCTCTTAATGTCCCATGCATCTTTGCGACTTATGCGCCCTCAGATTGATTGACTTTTCTATGTTTTGCTTCCCTGATGCTGCGCATGAGGGCAAATTTTCTGATTTTCTTTTCGAGGTCTGAGGAGGATGCGAAATTGCTATTCGTTAATTTTCTACGTAATCAGATGGAGTATTATGTTTTTTACTTTGCTTAGCTTATGGTGTGCACTGGAGGGGATCGCGTTAATATTGGGATCTCATATCTTAAACTTCCTGTTGGGGTCTTTTTCTGAGGATGCGGATTATCAATTCTCAGTGTATTACGCATCTTTTACGAGGTAACAAAATATAGTTCAATATACACTTGCTTACTTTATGGTGAAGTGGGTGGATAGGGATGTTATGCGGTTGTTAGGATCACGATTTATTATTGGTACCTCATATCTTCTTTTATGGGTACATGCGCACAGATAAGGAGATGAATTTAATTGATGTTGTGCTATGTATGTGTGAATGTATGGGTGATGTATCTCCCTGTCCTTGGTGGATGCTCTGGTGGATTATGGATGTATGGATGTATCCTCTTGTCCTGTGTTGACCTTCTGAATTGTTATGGACATGTGTATGTGTGCTGCATCCCCTTGTCCTTATTCAAGCCTTCAAGTGAAGTTGCTCGTGGGATGAGAAGTGGTGTGATATGAAATACTTTGCATGTCCTCGTTGGGGCCTGGAGGTTGCTGGGTTAGGAAAACCGAATTAGGTGGGGAACAGAAAGGGCTAAGGAGCTGGGTTGTAATAATGTTGATTGTTTATGCTGGATGTGATTGCTGAAATCTCCTCTAGAATGCATCCTGGCGGTCTTGACTTATGCACTTGTCTTTTATCTTCGAGATGGGATGTAATCTGAGGTCGTCCCAGCTGCATGGCTCAAAATACCAAGGACCGCCTTGGTGCGGGAGAGTTTGGGCAAATGCCTCGCCACTGAAGTGTCTGTAAGTGTTGAAGTACGCCAGGGCTTTCAAATTTGGAAAGCAAGACAGCCCTTGCAGTATTCCCCGCGATAGAGATGACATTCCTAGTCGCCTACTGAACCCCAACGTGGTTATGCTCTTCTTGTTCGTTGATCCGATAGCTAGCGCGAATAGTAGTAGTAGCAGGTCTGATGGATAATGAGGAAAATGGAACAAATTCGTTGAGTAGTAGATTGGTGTCACCTCGCGGTAGATCTGTCGACAGGTCGACATGATAGCCATTGTGGTTGGGGGAAAACGTTTCCCGGATGGTTTATGACAGTCCCTCCATTCAACGACTACTACATCCACTTTGACAACGAGGGTCCAAATACGGTTGCGAATTTCTGGTGGTAGCATGAGGAGATGGCAAATTGGCGTCGGTGCTGGTATTGGTGACTTTGTATCCGACATAGTGAGCAAGTGATACTGCTTTGGTGAATCTGACGGGTTGATTGAAGCAAAGGATCTGGCCATGAGTTGTTGATCGCTCGAGGCTTGTTTGCAAAGCATAGATGGAAAGTTGATGTAGGAGTCGGAACAAATGACTTGATGTTTGCAAGTTGACAATCGATGGAATACAGGATTGGATAAGTGATGCGAGAAGGCAGTGACAGGACTCACTTTTGTTCATTCACCAGGCCCAGGGAAATCGCCAAAGCTTCACCATCAATGATATTGAAGTCACTGGGTGGGCTTGGAGGGATACCTCGAATATGCCAAGCTCTAACAAGACGCGCTGACCCAGCTTCTGAGGGTCAAGTATCCAGGAGAGGTCTTCTATGGTATGGAAGTCCGTGATAGCTGGCTTCAAATTGTCTCTTATGCTCCGAAACACCGATCTTAATTGATTTTAGGAGAGAGATACCTGAGTAGGTTCCTCGTGCGGAAATTTCTGGTTATGGAGTGCTGGAAAGTCATTTAAGGGGAGTAAGGGGAGTAAAAGGAATGGAGAGTGATAGAGCGTGGGTCAACTGTGCACCTCACTGTCTTCATTATGTTTCGCATTCTGACTTGCCACCAGCCATATTCTAAATGGCAAACATACCTGCGAAGCTCTGGAAGTTGCTAGATGATCAGACATATTTTTTTTTGAAGATAGACACCTGCTAATGTACTGACCTTGAATACATAAAACACCTTGGGGAAACTTACTTCTCGATAGGATAGTCATATTCTAGATGTTATCTGTTGCAAAAATCGTTGATGCTCAGATCATAGCGAAACCCGGGTTTCCTGCTCTACGATTGCTCTTGGTGCATTATGCCTCGTAACGCAAGCTAGGCGCTTATCGCTCATCCCTTTTCAGACCCTTTTGCAGAGTTCGTGCACCATCAGGACTCAGCAATGCGACACCCTGTCCGTGAAGTAGGCCAGTGATTGTGAGAGACTTCAAAGCTTCTGCCACCAAAGCCAAGCCCAAACGGTATGCAGTCTTCCTTAATGGCTTCTGTGATGGTCTTAGTGACGTTGTACTAAAACTCGTTCGCAGAACATCTAGCCATAGGGGAGAGTCAAGCTCGATCTCGAATCTGTATGATGCTAGTATCTAGATACTTTTATAATAGCAGCAAATAGATGGCGAACTTTCTCCTTATTTCAGAACGGCTTTTGATTAGTATATATCTATAGGAGGCAAGCAGGACTCCAATTCATAAGTATTGATTGGCCCAAATGGAAGGAGCTCTTTGTGGAACATGCGGTGTCAGGTTCCAGTGAGATAAGCTCTCTGCAGGACATGGATCTTTTCCCCCCTTCAAAATCTTTACTGCGAGCCATTCGATTAATTAATAGAAACAATTAGATAGATGCTGGAGGATGTAAAAAGTATTTGGTACAACGTTGATATATGGCGGCGACCTCGGGACGATATGAGAGCTAACTACATTGAGACTAGACGTCTTACAGGGCTTGGCGTACAAGGCGGAAGTTTCTCGACCGTCGCCTTCATCGGCGCCCCAGTATTTGCTACTTGATGTTTAAATCATGATGCATATTTCTTTCTCTACGACAATGTCTTCTATTCTGTAACTTATTTGCTCTTTTTAATCTGGCCCAGCGGCGATTCACCGCCAGCATGGCGTTCCAGGTTCCGGCGACTGTATGTATACGCCACCTTGCATGGATAGACTTCAATATCTAATAGAATGACTCCCGCAGAACATGGCTGCCCTCTCCACCGACTTATGGCCTACCATGAAATCTACTCTGACTGCCCCATGGAGGGTCCTACTACGGCAACCTGTCGACTCAGCGCCCCGATCTGCAAAACAACGGTCTTTCATACCCACTCCTTCACAAAGGGTCGAGGATGCAGTTAGTCTTTCAGATAATTTTCCGTATTCATATTTGTGCTCATTTCACAAGGTTCCTTCGAGTACAAGATTACCAGATTGCTTGGCCTCGGTGCCTATGTCTGCATTAAGATCTACGCATCATGCACGCAATATGTCAAGGGGGAATACTTTGTCTACCGCAACTATACGTATGTATCATCAGCTTGACAGTCACCAGTAAACTGACTGCCATAGCGTCTTCAAAGCTACTTCAAACCGCGAACCCATTCTTCCTTTCTAAGCCGCCAATGAAAGGGACTGCTCACTTCTATTCTACACTTGTTCCTTTTCGTCTTGCGCGCAACTACGAAAAAGCACCATTTCAACTACCGAATCTGTCACAGCGAAGGACACTTTTTGGTGGAGCCTCCTCCCAAAATCTACTTGCTCATATGGAACAAACAGCCAACAACAACCCTACTAGTGCCACTGCGCAAAATGCTTTCTATTCGGCACTTCTACGTGCCGACATGCCTGCCATCCTGGTTGAACGGTATCAGACAGGACGATATGCATCGAACGCCGCCTGCGAAACAACCTACCACAGAGCACTCGAGAAGCTTGCACGGACCGAAGGAGCGGCGGTGGGGGCAAGTGCACAAATACAAGGGCGCAACGGTAGCCTCTCAAACGAACAGCTACAAGCGATTGGTCAAGCGGTTGCAGCACAGTCCCAGGGTGGAAGCATCGTAGGAGCCAAACCTGGCGTATCCGGGACTGGCGATAAAGCCAGCCCGCTTTATGTTGTGGTTGAGGAATCAACGGGTTCAACTATATTCAAATGGATCAGGTTTATCACCGGGCTCGGGTTGATGGGCTACGTGCTCATGGTACTTGTTGCTTTGGCTGTTGAAACCTCTGGCGTCCTCAAGAAAGTTGGGGGCGCGGGGGGGAACGAGGCTCAACCACAAAATCAGAATGTTCGCTTCAGCGACGTACACGGCTGCGATGAGGCTAAGGAGGAGCTGCAAGAGCTGGTCGAGTTTCTGAAGAATCCCGAACGATTCTCGACACTTGGCGGAAAATTACCCAAGGGTGTTCTATTGGTGGGGCCCCCTGGTACGGGCAAAACACTGCTCGCTCGGGCCGTGGCTGGAGAGGCAGGTGTACCTTTCTTTTTCATGTCCGGCTCTGAGTTCGACGAGATTTACGTGGGAGTCGGCGCAAAGCGAGTTCGTGAACTTTTCGCCAATGCACGAGCCAAGGCCCCGGCTATCATCTTCATCGACGAGCTGGATGCGATAGGGGGAAAACGCAATGAACGAGATCCAGCCTATGTCAAGCAGTCGCTGAATCAACTTCTTACCGAACTCGACGGATTCTCTCAAGATACTGGTGTGATCATTCTCGCCGCTACAAATTTCCCACAATTACTAGACAAGGCCCTCACTCGACCGGGACGATTCGACCGCCACGTCGTTGTTCCACTTCCTGATGTCCGTGGCCGCGTAGCCATCCTCAAACACCACATGAAGAACGTCCAAACCGCTACCGACGTTGATGAATCGATCATTGCTCGAGGCACAACTGGATTCTCGGGAGCCGAACTTGAAAATCTCGTTAATCAAGCCGCTGTTCGCGCCAGTCGAAACAAAGCGCAAAAAGTCAGTATGATCGACTTTGAATGGGCTAAGGACAAGATCATGATGGGCGCTGAACGGCGCAGTGCAGTCATACAGGAGAAGGACAAGCTCATGACCGCCTACCATGAAGCGGGCCATGCCTTAGTCGGCATGTTTACTGATGGTGCGACCCCACTCTACAAAGCCACGATCATGCCACGGGGTCAGGCATTGGGTATAACGCACTTCATGGCCGAAATGGACAAAGTGTCTATGGCGAGGAAGGAGTATTCGGCATCAATCGACGTATCCATGGGTGGCAAGGTCGCTGAAGAAATGATCTATGGAGAAGACAATGTCACCAGCGGCTGTTCTAGCGTATGCAACTCCACTCACCCTTTCATTATCGATATGGCTTATTAATGTCTCTGCAGGACCTCTCAAATGCCACTAACATAGCCTACGACATGGTAACCCGGATGGGCATGTCTGAAAAACTTGGCAACGTCGACTTAGCCGACGGCTACCAACATCTCTCCTCCCAGACCAAACAGGAAATCGAAGCTGAAGTCCGCCGCATTATCGAAGAAGCCCGTCAGCGCGCTACGACACTTCTCACTGAACACCGCAAAGATCTCGATACCCTCGCTAAAGCACTAGTCGAATATGAGGTCCTGAGCTTAGATGAGATGCAGAGAGTTCTCAAGGGCGAGAAGCTACAGAAGATGAAAAGTTTATCAAAGATGCCTATGAAATTACCGGAGATAGTGCTGCCGCCTGGGATGGGCGGTGGCGGGACGACGGGGGGCGCGGGGGTCGACACTTTAGGTGGGTCTGAAGACAAGCTGTGACAGATACTCCTCTCGCTACTCTATTCTTTTTATCTCTTATGCGATCTGAGCGACACAGCGGTATGCTCGGATACGAGTGGAGGCTTCCATTGGCGTTATGCAAACGGAAAACAGCTAGAATATAGCTAATCACTTGATGATTATTCATATCATCAAACCGCGCGCTCTCGATGCTGTATGTAGTGCAGCATGTCTGTAGCGAATCAACACTCCCCCCCGCTTGGAAGCTACTGCATTCCTTCTCAAAACATGTGGTAAAGAGTTTCTCTCTTTATATTCCGTAGAACTCTCAAAGGGCCCCACCGATTTCCATGAGTAGAGGAGATATTAACCACCTAGAACATTCTTCCATAGCACCTGCCCATCCGATCACAACCCCGTTCCTAAGCCCGAACGCCCCCCTCACGCCTCTCACTCTGAGCATTCGCCACAGCTCGTATTCCGGTATCAAGCTCCCACATCACGAGCCGAATGTCCCCCTCTAAGATAATCTCAGTAAGAGGGAAACCTGGCCGCCTCGATGGTGATTATGCATAGCAAGTAGTCTCCGGCTCTAGGCACGAAGGATTATAGAGTGAATTCTCCGATTTAGAACCACCGCCTCCATCCTCCCAGAACACGCCCCTCCATGTACGAACAGCAATAAGTGTTGAGTGGCGAGGCTTATCTGCCCTTCGAAACATTTTCTTCGGCGCCGTATGCATTCATTCTTGGAGTGGCGGCTCAAGCCATCAAGGGTATATGTATATCAGCATGCAGCTATCTTAGCAGGATAGGATTAGTCGGCGGGATGCATCACATCAGTGTAGAAAGGTAGTGGTGCTGATGCAGCGACTGGTAGACTGATAGCAGAGGCTCTGCTGGGTTGGTGATATCCAAGTATATCAGCATGTAGTTATCTTGCTAGGATCAGTCAGCGTGATGCATTGATGTAGAAAGATATAAATTTCTGATGCAGCGACTAACGGACTGACTGAGCTGATGCTCTTCTGGGTAATGATATCCGAGTGGTGCCGATGTATCAATGTAGCTTGTAGTCATTCACGCCGATGATTCAAATTGCCTGAGAAGGGCCGAATGGATGCAGAGATCGAAGGAGGGTGTACAGTCATACATTTGCATACATAGAGGGAGCCGGTGCATGAGAACTCTAGCCTCGAGTTTATATATAACATCAATCGCCAATGACAGTGTTCGCCACTCCGCGCTGTTTCTATCCACTATCGACGCCACTTGTTCCCATCCATGCCAGATCACAAGATTGCTTCTTTGGGTTGCTGTTTTTATGTTTTTGAGGGTGGGAGCACACTGTGAACCATTCGCTGCTTCTATTAAGTCGACGCTCGGGTCGGAGAGCACTTGTCTGTTTTTCAGTGACATGTTTGGTAGACCGAGAGGCGGTGAGAGCTTGGTATCACAAGTGCGTAGATGTTGATCCTTTCGGCTTCCGCGGACGCGGTCGAGAGGTTTGAAAGCATCGGCGCTGACGTGAGAGTGGCAAGATGTGTCACGCAGGAGGCTGTTCGGAGAGCTGATAAGGATCACGGAGGCGTCTAGTCCGTGATGAAGCTTTTCTGTGGGAGGAGTTGGCCGTGGAGTTTGAGCGCTGTGCTCCGATGGGTGTGGTAAAATTTAGATGCGAGGTATGCTCTCGAACGACACTGCTGATGGCGAGACTGTCATAGTTCTGGAGTTTTCAAGCGCTTTTTAGAGCAATGGCGATAGAAGTTCTTGGATCACCCGAAAGCGGAGAGCCATTTCTGGTGGAGGCGTTTCGTAGAGCTCATTTTGTCGAAGAGGATTTACAGTCCCCTAGACAAGATATCAGCTATCGGCTCGTGGGGAATATGCTTGTACAATATAAATCAGGCAGTAAGGATTGTGTTTCTGTTCAATGAAGTCTTCATTCGCAGACGAAGGGTCAAAGTGGGGAAACACTCATGAAAAAGCAATTATGGTCGGAGTTGAAGTCAGGCGCAATTCTTAGGTGACGCACCGCATTTCTCGTTCGGTTTCGTCTCTCTGCCAAGACGTATTAGTCTAGGTGATCACTAGCAGTCTGCATTCAGGGGACTTAAGACGCACATGGACACGACATTGGGGGCACATCTCACATGACTAGAAAGACATTGTCAGCGTATGATTAGGGAACCCACGTAGACAGCTTTGTACATACGTTTGCTGATATTTTGTACACCACGCCTTGACAACATATCTGATGTGCCCACACTGATAGTTGACCTGAACGTAATCGCACATGATGCACTGTCGGGCTAAATTGAATGGTTAGGAGGACATCGACTGGCCTTGATCTCCGAAGGTTTGGGTTAGATGGAGCCTTCGATGTCCGTTCTTTTGAGGCTCTCGAGACATTTTATCCGCAGAAGCGGATGGGCCATTGGCTCTGAGCATGCTTCGTCTGCATAGGCCTATTGCGCTTGGGACGATGGCTGACACATAGCACGCAGTGACAGTAATAGCTTACGGCTTAAGACCGGTAACTGCAGCAATAGAAGCCTCTCCTGTGGTCCGAGCATGGTTCCTCGATGCTCAGATGGTGTTGGATCCTGGGCCTGATGGCAAGGCCGAATGCTGGAAGACCAGGAGGGTGCTATCGGTAGGAAAAATGCCTGGAGAAACGACGAGCAGCGGTTACTCCCGCCGGTCAATAGGATGCCTGTGCCTCGAGAAAAAGTGGACCCTCAATAGGATCCGGGGGCAAAAGGCGCTCTCCTCGAAAGTTGGACAAGGGTGTCAATCGTTTAATGCTTGCGCTTCAGTAAGCACCGAAACCGCCACTATTGCACTACTATCGGCCTCATCTTCGGCGAGAACGATTGAAACATGTTCTCGCCATTCCGATCAGCAAGTCCCATGTCCCCTCTCGCTGAATGAGCACGGGATCATTGACCTTTCAAGGCAAGGCCAGCTTTCCCCTCCTTTTGCCAGATCAGGAGGTTGTTTCAACGGGTGCTAGCAATTTGATGCGGCGTCATCGAGGTCACCTGCCGGGCAATTGCGGCTCCAAACATGCTTCCAGAATTGTGATTGGAGACATCTACCTATTTAGTGGGCACACAGAGTGCGCAACGATCGAGATCAGTCTTGCAGCGTCGACATCGGAGTCGTCTACGGGCCTGGTGCAGTGGCCCGGGCGTGCGCATGAGAACAGCTGAAATCTTATAGGGCCCGGCGATCCCCTCTCTCTGATGCAATGTCGCCTGTATGAGACCAATTGACTCCGGATCGTTGGTGTTATCTGCAGTAAGAACGGTTACTCCAATTGACTAGGATATTCTCGCTGCACAGATTGCCATTGAGCCTCCTGAGGGGCAAAACACCGCTGATTCATTGCTCATGCACGAAGAACCACCGCCATCAAAAGAAAAACCTCAAAGCCGCTCATATTCGCCACGGCGACAATCGAAGATCGAATTGCAAAGAGGAATGTGGCACCTGGCGATAGCATTCCGCGAAAGGATAGAAGGGAGAAAGTCATTACTTAAACGAGAGTGGCAAAGGGTACTATATGTCCATATATACAAACAAAGGCTAAAGCTCTCTACTCGAACAGAGAATTCGGAAGCAGACGCTATTGGTTAAGAGCTCGGAGGACTATCATCGGAATCGTCGACCCAGCCTTTAGACATCTCGACAGCGCGTTCCCACCTCTTATACATTCCGTTGCTTTGCTCGGTGGTCATCTGCGGCTTGAATATTGTACGGTCCTCTTTGTTGATCTCTTTCAGCTCGTCGAATTCTTTCCAGATGTCTACGGCGAACCCAGCTGCGATGGCTGCTCCGAGGGATGTTGTCTCCCGCATGACTGGTCGATCAACAGGTATACCAATAAGATCTGCTTGGGTCTACCGTGAATGAGCCCCGCTCTCTGGTGGTGGAATTAGCGAAGAGCAAAGGGAAACATACCTGCATGCAGAGGTCAGAATTGCTCATGCCTCCGTCCACAGCCAGCTGGGCCAATTTATGACCGCTATCCTTCTCCATGGCATCGAGGATCGCCTTAGTCTGGAAGCAGGTTGCCTCCATTGTCGCTCTCGCAATATGGCCTCTCTCTGTGAATTGGGTAATACCGAATATTGTACCCTTGGCGTCGTCAATCCAATAAGGCGCGAATAAGCCGCTGAAAGCGGTGACGAACACGCAACCTCCGTTGTCTTTCACTGTCGCTGCTAAGTCATTAATATCGGGCGAGGCCTCTATGAATTTGAAATTATTCCTGAGGAACTGTACCGCACTGCCAGCAACAGCGATGCTGCCTTCCAGGGCATACACTGGCTTTCGTTGTCCGCCAAAGTGGTAGCCTACGGTAGCTAATAAGCCATGATGTGACATCACGGGCTTTTCACCAACATTGTAAAGTAAGAAGCAGCCAGTGCCATACGTATTCTTTGCCATGCCTGGTGAGAAGCCCAATTGTCCCACTAGAGCAGCTGATTGGTCGCCAAGGCAGCCAGTGATCTTCGCTCCTTTCAATGACCCAGAAGCCATGGAACCGAATGCATTAGGGTCCGAGCACGGTACTATCTTGGGTAGCTTCAACTTTTGTGGATCCAGTTGAAAGAAGTCTAGTACCGTCGAGTCATATTCCAATTTGTGAAGATTGACGAACATAGTTCTTGAGGCATTGGTCACGTCAGTGACATGCAATTTCCTTTCTTTTCCATTCAAGTTAAACAGTAACCAAGTATCGATTGTACCAAATGCCAGCCGGCCCTCATCATAAGCTTTTTTTACTTTGTCCACATTTCGCAACATCCATATCAGCTTCACCGAGGATGGGTAGGTTGATAGCGGCAAACCACAGATATCTTGCAATTTGTCGGCGCCCTTGCGGTGCTTCAATTCGTGAACAATTCCGTGTGTTCTCGTATCTGGCCAAGCAATCGCATTGTGGAGAAGCTTTCCTGTTTCGCTATCCCAGAGCACCGTAGTCTCTCGTTGAGTTGAGAGGCCAATAGCCTTTATGTCAGACGTTGAGTGGCCTTGCTGGGTGAACTCTTTCGTAGCTTCTTCAATACAAGTCTCTACGGTCTGGACAATCTCAACGGGATCATGGTCTATCCATCTACTTGAGCGTCAATTGGCTGCTTGCTGGGACTGACTCGTAGATGCACCAACCCTGAATGTGGGTAGATCTGCTTGAACTCCATTTGGTGCGAAGCTATTGGTGTCCCTGTGCCATCAAAAATGAGGAAGCGCGTGCTCGTGGTACCTTGGTCAATGGAGCCAATGAACCATTTCTTGAGCTGTTCTTCATCTCGTCCTGGGACGCCTGCCTCTTTGCCCTCCGTCAGGACTTGCTCTGCCTTGGCAGTATCGGTGGGCTCGGCCATCATGAGACGTAGCCCGTGTAAACAAGAATGGAGTCTCTGGGGAGCCTTTGCACGTGAGAGGCGGGGATCTGAACGGAAGGGAAGTATGTAAGAAACGGAGGTCTAGTTGGGTTGGTAGAGAAACGGTGGGACATGACAGTAGGGGAGCTGTTAGGGATCAACATTTGGCAGTAGCCCCGCCGAGCGGGATGACATGATGTGTGAAGCTGGCAGCTTCATGCCCAAAGGAATGAATGCGGGGTGTTACTCGCTACCAACGCGCTGAGCGGAACACTTCCCCTCCAAAAGCCCCACCGCCTTCCAAAAATAGCCTCGGTAGCCCTCATGTATATTGTTAGAACTGATAGTCAAACAGAATAGTAATTTTGTAGGCATGAATGTTCATAGTGTCAATGTGAGTTATAATACCAAATGCTACCCTCGTCAGTCTACACCACCGCTATGCTACAGGGCCGATGGCTCAGGTATCGTAACCTATGCACGCTAGAATGCAGTAAGACCAAACCCGTGCCTCTAGAGATAATTGTACACCCAAACTCCATGCAAGGCTCTATATATGCAGGTTAATCTACTGCCATGTCAGGAGAAGAAAGCTTGATTCACAACGAACCACCTGTTTATGCAAAATAGCTTTTCCATAGGACCCCATCAAGGTCTTCCGCTTGCTCTTGAGAGAACGCCTTCATGTATTTGATTAGCAAAGGATCCGCTAGATTGAGAGCCGTTAATTTCCCTTACCTTTAGATCTAATTGCCATGTATCCTGCCTCGTCTTCTTGAAATCACTCAGGATACTCTTCACACTCTTGCCCACCATTCCCGGGTCATTATTGGCCTTGTTTGCCAATGTCGTTAAGACACTGGGGATCCAAGAAGGCGGAGGAGATTTATAAGGAAACGCTTGCACGAGCGCCCCAAGTCCTAATACAGCCGCGTGGCGAGTAAGGACAAGCCTGTTATGCTCTGGAGTCGGAGTGCTGGTCCCCGTGTTAGGTGTTGAGACGCCCGAAACGCCATTTTTGGGTCTTTTCGGTAACGGAGAGTCGAGAAGCATTTTGACGAATTTCTTATTGAAGTCTTGCACCATCTTGGAGCGCAGGGCTGCAGGCGAGCAGCGGATCATCCCTGACAAGGTCGTTGAAGCGCCAAGACGAACTTCAAGTTGCGTATCCTCCAGCATTGTAGCGACGCAATCAAGAAGCCTCATTTGCTGATCTTGTGAAATGAGGAAGAGGCGACGGAAGTAGATTACTTGCATATTGATCAGCACTCGAAGTCGCTGATGCCATAAAGGCGACGTTGTACCGATCCGGATGAGCGCAGCAATTAACTCCACATCGTCGCCAAATCGATGAGGTATGTTTGGTATATTGCGGAAGACGTGATACGCAAGGCCTTGCAATTCTTGATCTTCTCTGATGTCCATCATGTAGAGCAGCTGCTCCATAAATACGTTCGGGAAGAATTGTTGCAGCTGAGTGCACTCAAAGGATGAAAGTGTACTATCGAGCCACAAAAGCACCGTCTTACTCCCTGATGTATAAGAGGAAGGAGTCTGTTGACCAGGTGTACGCTCCTGCCTCCATTTCTCAAGACGTTCAAACGTCTCATGCACTGTGTCTACGAATTCTTCCGTGGGCTGGTAAGGCGCGGTACCAAGCGAAGATGCCTCCTTCTGACTCCGTATCAGGGTAGGGACATCCTTGTAAGATTCGTGATATCGTGTGCGGTACAAGCTAGATAATGACAGACCCATTGCTTCACGTACTTGCTTGTAGGGATGATCGATGTGCAGCAGGAAGTTTTCAATTATAGGCTTCTCGAGTTGAAAATGCCACCCTAAGTCAGTGACGCACTGGTGCAACAGCCGGATCTTAGAGCTTTCTTTGAAGGCCGCGTTTGACTCCATGTCAAGTCTGAACGCCGCAAGCCAATCGATTATAGGCCAGCTTCGCCTGGGGTCATGGCCTTGTGTAACCAAATGCAGAAATATAGTCCAATATGTGAGGTTTTCTGGCGTCAGGCCGTCGGAGAATACTTGTTGGATCTTGGGAAATACGTACTCCCAGATCATGGTGCGGTACTTGAGCGGCTTATCGACCGCCGAAGTGAGAAGAGCGCCCAGTATCTCGGCCGTAGCACGATGTTGATGCTTGTCCGACCCATCAACCCAGGTTTCCTGAATCAATTCTTGAATATCAGTGTACTTTGCCGAAGTAAGGCCTGCATACATGAGTTCGAATGTGTGAGCCAGCATTATAGCATTAGATACGCGGAATCGGTCGGCTCCAGAATCACGTGGTTCTTGTTTAAGGAAACCGAAGAAGGCAGAGAACCATGCCCGGTCAAGTAGCCTACCAACTTGTGTGCGGGCTTTGGTCTCGGTGTCGTCAAACTCTACATCACCCTCGGGGCTCGCTTTGTAGGCAGGCATTGTCTTATCCCATACAAGCCAGCCTGGATGGTCATGGTCGACATAGTACTCAGTATCGGCTTTGGCAAAGCTTGCAAGATAATCCGACGTCCAATTTGGATCGTCTTGACGTGTGGCTACCTGGATTTTCCCTTGAATGTGCTGTTTATCAAGAAGATAATTTTCATAGCTGTGCTTTGCGACCGCTCGAGTCTCTATCAATGAGAGCAGGGCGACGAAAGCTCCAGCGTACAGCCCTCTGAGACCGGGATGTGAGTCAATAGCTCCTTTAGAAATAAGATCGATCATATTCTCGGAAGCAATTCTGTCGAATCTTAGACCCAGGGTAATCACAATGGCAGCAGTACGACTAGCCTGCTTCCAATGTGACTTTCGAGCTAGATCTACGAGCTCATCAGATAGCGCAGCCTTTTTATTCTCAATATTTGCGCGCTTTTTAGAGAGCTTCTTCCTTTTCCTATCAATCGTGTCGCTAACGTCTTCGATCGGCGCAACAGACTGGATAATCTCCTTGTCCAAAATAACCATTCGTTCAAGTGGCCTTCCCATTTCCATTATGTAGATTGTTGCGGCGGCACAAAGCTTCTGAATGGACGGTTTGTCAGCTGCACTAGCTTCGATGTAAGCTTTTATCAAATCTGGTGCGTAACGCCAATTTCTCCCAATCGTTTTGTTGAGGCTGCCGAACAGCAAGGAGTACATAGCCCCTTTGATGCGGGAGAAGTCTTGGTCCCTCACTCCAGTCTTCATTGCTTCGAGCAACGGCGGTATCACTACTAATCGAGACCCTATGACTGCTTTCAAAGCCGCTTCGCCAGCACTCTGCGCGTGACGGCGAACCTCGCGATAGGCGGATACAGATGATTGTGCCAGATCTAGGAAAAGCTGCTTCGCCAATTCAGTCCTAGGCCGTGGGTAAGAATTATGACGTAAACGCTGTAGATGATAGACATTCGCCCTTCGAAGGAGTAGTGGCCTCGGATATTCCTTCCTTAGGCCACTCACTTTGTAAGGATGTATGTCTGCTGAAAGGAGTCGCTGCACTCTATCCAAGACATGAGCAGATCTCTCAATTCCAACGTCGACGAACCAAGATCGATAGGCATTACACAAGGGCTCAAAGCAAGCAACATCGTCTTCCTGCTTTTCAATGAGGAACTGATGTACTTCATGTAACACAGTACCAGTCCTCTCTCTGAAGGCATGCAGTTCGTTGTAGAGGTTATCGCCTTCCTTGAGCATGTAGCCCGCCGGATAGAGGAAGGTAGGTCTGCCCTCGTTCTCATCCGCGTTCCCTGGATAAGCATCGAAGTCCTCGTCCTGATCATCTTCGGACGCTTCAGAGTGAGCGTCCACCATTTCGGTGTCCGTGTCAATAGTATTGGCCTTCGACTCCAACCTCGGGTCGAACAGGACAGAGACACCAGACAGTAGTAGACGAATAAGTACAAGATTGCGTGACACTTCATCAGACCATTCCTTGCCAACACCGTCACGTTTGATGCTTGAGGTACCAGCGGTTAATGCTTGAAGTTGATTGAGAGCATTCTCTCCTTGGGCCTTCAGCACGTCCACTGCAAATGCTATTTCCTTTTTATTGGGGACATGCCATTTGATGTTCAAATTCTGAAGGTCAGGTGTCATGCCCCAGTCATGCGGTCCAATTCCTCTTGCAAGGACATCTTCTTCGTACAGGGAATAGTCTACTGTATAGATTCCAGTGAGATTGAGCAATAGATGGTGGATGAAGTTCGAAATGTGGGTAGTCGGGAGCCCAATGCATTTCTGTTGCATGTAAAGAGCTATGTCGAACAGTTCGTGTTTGTGCTGGAGTACAGCGTCGCCCACGTGCACGACAGACATACTGAGCATGCTGACATTCCACACAAGCCCGCGATCCCGCGGTAGTACGTCGGTACCGGTATTTCGAGTCGATGCTGCGCCATTCTCATCGATCTCCGTCCTTATCGACTGGATCAAGACCGGCAGCAAACGTTTCAATGCCCTGGCGGGATCGATTTTGCAAAGTGCACTACATATGAAGGCCATAGCATCTCGGGCCTGATGAATAACATGATTACCCACAAAATCAGCAATCTTATTCAGGGCCAGCTCGTATAAGTCAGGAGACAAAGAGGCAAGCATGGGTGTAAGCGCGGCTGGCAAGGTGTTCACAACATTTTCTTCAGGCGAGCCAGACCTAGGCCGTGAAGCGTCTGGTAAATTTTCTAGAAGTGTGAACACCTTGCCAAGGAATGAGCTCAAGAACTCAGCAAATGAGGCCGTTGAGGAACGGAGTATTATCTCTTCGTCAACATCACTGAGACCATTCAGGTAATCGAGCTGAATGTTGGCACCTTCTTCCTCCATTCGAGCAACCTCAGAAGTAATCCACTCAACTGCAAGCATACTACCACTAACCTCGTCTCTTCCTTCGGTAAGATCATGTAATGGGATGTTGTAACATACTGACTGGATATACGATAAGGTATACAATGTCTTGTCCAGATCATTTGCGTCGATTCCAGGGAGTGATAGGCCCAGCATTGTCGTAACATGGCAACGAAAGCCTTTGGTGCGTACCATGGTTTTTGATAGGACCTGTAAAGCTCTTAGAGAGGAGGTGGTACGGTGGACTTCAACAAGACCCTGCATAGAAGGGTAGATCCGCTGTAGAGCACCAGGAAGTATCAAGTCTGGCTCCAGATATGCCAGGCTTTGCAAACTCGACAGAGAAAAGTTCATCGCGGTGCCACTCTTAGCGTAAATACCCATGAATATGACATCTCTTAGACACAATACAAAGCGCCGCTTCAATGCATCATTGAGTTTACGGTCTTCCGGCATCTCTAGTTCCCCACTCCTCTCACGATTCCATCGCATGACAAAGAAATCCGTAAGGTAATAGACAAGCTGGGACAATGGTTTTGTCCATGCGCCTGAATTGGAAGGATGAAAGAACGTTTCGACGGCCTGTATGAGGCCCTCAAGATTAGTCATTATCGAATCCGGCTGATCAAGACAAGCTGGCGAAAGTGACATTACTATCCATCGAGCAATATGATGCGCAATAGGATGCTTTTTAGGATCCCGCTCTACCATAATCGCGAGTCCTGCGGCAACGTCAATGGCTGGACTATAGGGTGAAGTTGCCTGCCCAACAGGGATCTCAAGGAGACGAAGGACAGCTGTGAAGATCGACGAAGACTGCTCTTTCGTAAAGATACCAAACTCGGTGAATGGGACCTGTGATGCTACCAGAGAATCTCGCGCTAGCCGCGAGAAAAGATCCAAGAACGTTGTATCAAACACCTTTGACCGGTTAACGAGGGACCATAAGTGGAAGAATGTGGGTAAGTAATGCTGAGGTAGGAGCTCGTCCTCGCCCTCGGGAGGAGGCGCTGTTGGAAGAAGCAGATTAAGCAGCCCGGTGACCACATAAGCGCCTTCCGTGAAAGAAGTTGTAAAATAAGGTAAGATCTCTTCGAACATTGCTGGAATTTCCCGGGGGTCGAAGTAGAGTTGTGCGAATGTGCACAATTTAGCAAGTGTTTTGTAATTTCGTTTTGCATTTTGAGCTTGGATCATGCCAGATTCTGAAGGTATCACGAATATCTTCCATTCCCGAAACAAGGGTTTCCAGTCCAGTATAAGGTCAGTACCAGGACGTAGGTAGTGCTTCCGCCTATGGAGCATTAGTAAGTGGCCATTGTGACTGGACATCACCCAATGAACTCACTTTGTCAATACCATGAACATGCTCGAAAAGCGTTCTGCCGCCGTAATATCAACACCAGGCGCAAGAGCGAGCTCGTAGTATAGTTTGACCAGCCTGATCCTCTCATCCTTGGTTGGGTCGAATTTCAGGCCTAGCCAGTTCCTGAGCTCTCTTGTCCAATGAACCGCTCCTACTGCAAAGTCCCCAGCTTCTATTGCTACATAAAGATGCTTCAGAATCTCTTTAAAATCCTCATGTCTCTTAGCCTCGCTTTCAACTTCGTAAGGCAGGTATCGAAAGTATGGAAAAGTTCTTGGTCGATTTCGCGTTATCTGTTTGTTGTCCTTGACTGGTTCCCTACACTCTCGAGGCCCTGCGCCTGGCGACGTAGCACGAGAACCCGTCGCTCCATCGTTTCCCTCCGATGATGTCATGAGCTCGACGAGCTGTGCTGCCTTGCCGTCCATGTTTCTGAGGTGTTCGAGGAGGAATCGATGGTTTGGAGGGGTATCTTCGCTGGTAGCGCAGATTATCATTCATTGCTGTAGTATTCAGAATGTCAGCAGATGACTCAGACAAGGGTTCGGAGTGGCGATCAAATACACAGTCTATGACATTTTCGTATCCGGAGTAGATGTTGCTGCTTGGGTTTACACAACGATGGGTCCGGATCGTCGTGCTTGGCTTAAAGTGACACTGGTATGCTAGCTTAGGCAGTACCCTTCCATATGCTTGCAGCAACTAATGAAGTGCTGTGCTGCAAAGCTCGGCGGTGGGCTTGTCGACTGGTGAGCTGCGCGTATCGAAGCTTTGGATGTATCGCGTGCCCACGCTAGTGGCGGTCTGTCACAGTAGAAGATGCGGGAGGCTCCAATGGTATCTCCGAAGTAGAACCTTCAAAATTTGATGGATTTGTAGCTTTGTTGGCTGATGGAAAATCTATTGTGTCTACAAAAAAGTAAGAGTGATATTTTACAGTGGGCTTGAATGGTATTTAATCCTATAGAGCTGACCAATGTCTCAGGCATCAGGCTGAACACGCACACTCGCCACCCCGGCCTTAAATCCTCCCCATGACACAACACCCTGTGACACGGGCAAATTCAGCACTAAATCAGATATTTTCGCAGATATCACAATCATGCAGGTGGAAGAAAGCTCCCGAAGAGTCCTCCTTGCACCATAGCATAGATTACAATCCCTCTTGTAATAATACAGGTATAATGGAACTTCATGACCCAGAATGAAGACTTGCGATCCTCCAAAATTAATGATGCCAGCCACCAGTACCATACAGGATAGCCAGAAGATAGGCGATTGATGATTTGGACGTGATAGCTTGTCAAAGCCAAAGTTGCGAGAACGATCTGAGGGATTGCGAAGCGACGGGCAATAGCACTATCGACATGTACGTCATGGCCGGTTGACGAAGTCCGTGTGACTTCTCCAGGGTAAACCTTGGACTGTTCCTGGCTCGGGACTACTGTCATAAATGTCTGAACTCTCCAGGCCTGGTAACCTGACTGCAATAGAATGTAGAGCATTGGCGTGGCAAGAATGAACAAGGGAAGGTTGGACAATGTCCAATACTTAAGGAAACCGACACCCCTGGAGAATATCAGTATATCCTGAAAATATACTTGAAGCCCAGTCCTACCAGTATTCTTTCTGCACCCACGCATAGATACTTGGAACCCAAATCGAGCACCACGGCCGCACAGGCGTTTCTGCGCTAAACTTGGTGCAGTATTCCTTGTAAGCCAGACACTGAGGTACAATGGCAATACACGCCATCAAAACACCAGAAAGGCAGACAACGAATAGTTTGCGCATATTGGCTTGGATGTTACCTGAGTGGACCATTTTACTCATGCTAGAGACGGCGTCATAGATGAGGATTAAGCCGCTAAACAAACCATTACCACGGAAAGTGGTGCCTACGCCGAGAAGTATGCCCGAAAATACGATGAGAGCGTCTCTCTTACTGCTCTGGGCACTCGCAGACGTTTTGGCCTTAGCGTAGAGGTAATATCCGGCGAGGTTCAAAAGCGAGAATGAGCTCTCAGCATAGGGTGCAGACAAAAATATTCCAGCAGGCGAGATTATGTGAAGACAAGCGGCTAGGAAAGAGACTTTGGAAAGCTGATGGGCCGATGACCTCCGATATACCGTCAACGTAAGCTCATGCAGCACCAGAACAGAACAAAGATGGGACACATGTGATATCAGAATCCCAGCCATTATATCGGTACCAATTGACCTCGGGTATCCACAGGACGTAAGACCTGAGACAATTAGCCGGAAGTTCTCCGGTTACGGATATCGAAGTACCTTTGCTAATTAAGGCTATGAGTCTCGTGAAACCCCAGCCAAAAGCCCATTCTTGCTCCCAAATGTAACCATTCTGCGCTATATGAGTGAAGTAAATAGCATCCCATCTCACTAGGCTTTCCAATTTCAGAGGATAACCCAAGCCAGATTTGAAGGTCGAGTTAGCAAGCTGGTCGTTTGACTGCAACAGTGTCGTGGACGTATCATATCCGGCGCCAGGGCTGACGATCGCTATGCAGAACAGCAGCAACTTCCAGACCAGAAGACACAATACTAGTGCTACTTTTGGACGATCTAGAGGGTGGAGAATAATATCTAGTACTAACATAATGCGTACGTTTCGTAGAGAGTCTAGGGGTGAGTGAGCATCAGTATTTGCTTGCCTACGGCGCCACTGGCGGCAAACGCGCTATGGCTTCGGAACTCTAACTTATTGACTCAATCAAATTTTGCCCCAGATTGAAGTTTGGGTAGGTCACTTCAACGGCTCTCAGAGGCCTTGAGGCGGTTTGGGTGACCATGGCCGTCACATCCTATAACAAATCTCCAACATTGGCTACGTTGCCACCTGAAATTTTGGTCCAGATCGTGACGCACATCACGACCGCAAGGGAATTATGCCATTTGTCTTTGGTATGCAAAAGACTGCATACCTTCATTGAGAATGATGGCTTTCGAGTGTTATCTCAGACACTCTTTCCATATGTTCAATTCCCATCTACACATGCTGCTTTATTTTGGAGGGACGCTCTCCATGGACTAATTACACAGGCCCGGAATTGGGACCGAAAAGCTTTCACTGCGTGGGTGATCAGCCCAGCGACGGATGCGAGATATGGAAAGAATAGAAGACGTACGCCTAATGCGCCTCGTGAGCAGACTATGGGCTACATACCAGTCATTGACAGCTATGAGGCCTGGTATGGAGAGGACTGGTCTTCAAGAAAAGAGATAGTGGCTTGGGGAGCCGGTGCTGACCTGATTGTTCGGAGCAGGACAATGGGGTCCAAGGCACAAGACGTCTGGAATGCTGCTGTGAATAGGAGTGCAAAAGATTTCAATGCACACCACCATACATACAAATGGGCTAAATACCATAAGCCCGGAGTAAATGAAGGTTTAGATGACATCACTTTCGTGAAACTGCTGCAACAAGTCAGCACCGATGACCTGGAGCAATTAATTATCGGCCGGGTCAGTGGTGCTCTCGACCTTGTTAGCCTGAACGAAAATACCTCACAGAGCGAGGTCCGATGTTCTTTTACAACCGAAGGACGTCCAGTTAGGTCGGCAACCACGAATGGCCTTCAAACCTGGCTCGCCGCTTGTTTATCTGACTCTATAGTCTCTCTTTACTCTATCTGTTCTTCCACCAGCCACACTGCCCGTGAGGTTGCTCCTGTGGCACAGACATCTGCAAGCCCGTCAGGACAAGTGGGAAGAACATGGACCTCTCAATTTTTGAGTAACGACCGGTTAGCGGTTGGATGTGGACCTACCCAGCAGCCCGTTCGTATCTACAGAGTCGGCCGAGGCGAGCTTGCAAGTGAATCACCTGGGCTCTTCAATCCTGACACAGGACGCCATGCGGAAGAATCTACCTCGGTATATTCATTAAGCCCAATACCCACGTCATCTTCCGCTGGAGGCGAAGGAGGGGACATATTCTTGAGTGGTGCATATGATGGATTAGTTCGCCTTCATGACTTTCGCTCTGCAAATCCGATCGTTGCTATCTTCCGTGATCCCGTGGATGTCTCACCAATATATTCCCTCCTTCCTGTCGCCAACGAGCGCTTCGTTGCTGGCGGCGGTCGTCACTCAATTCTAAAAGTGTTCGATCTCCGCATGCCCGGTCGTGAGTTATATTCTTCTGCGAGCAATGGCCAGTCCACCACTACCAGTCATGGCATGGGTAATCCCAAGAAGCCCAGGGATCAAGAGAAGAGCCGTCTTAACTGGAATACGTTCTTACCCATACGCAACAAACCTATCGCTCGAGGCACTAATGACTCTGCTGTGTATACTTTGTCTAGACCATCGCAATGTTCGCCAACTCTGTATGCAGGTCTTCAAAATACCATCATACAGCTAGACATCGTGTCTATTATGGATCCATATCCAGATTCGGTATTTGGTCATGAGCCAACTATGACCGGCAATAGTCTTGATGTCATAGCGAAATGGGATCAAGAGGGAAAGGTTGCCTGTCTGCCCATGTATGAGCATAATGATGGTGCTATCACATTGATGAGACAAAAGCCCGTCGACTACTATGCGCAATCCAACATGAAGGGATGGGATGAGAGGTGGGAGGGGAAACAAGCTCCAAGTAGACAAAGTTCACGAGTATTATGAGGAAAAGTCTCTTAATTAAGATACCACAGATGTCGAGACTTGAAAGTCTGCTTTGACCCAGGTAACGCAGCCAAATTTTACTGCGAAACTGCGAATGTGGACCTTATTGACATGATACTGACTGGATATGCTTTAGTGTGTTAAGGACGTAGGATAAGTATACACCCTGAAGGTCTCGTGAACCCTACTTCAAAGGACATGTAAAGGCCCAGATTCTGCTACGCTTCTTCGCCGTGAAGGCTTCTTCATATCATTAGCATTTGACACTACCCTAGCTTGTAAATCAAACCCCGATTAGATCAGCCAGACAAATATCGTTGACCTGGCACGAGTTCTATCAGCAATAATGCAAGCGGTTCAGCACGATATCGATTAATGCTTGTCGACGTTGTCGGGTAATCGTCGTCGAATCAGGAGGTGGCAATGAACAAGGCACTTGGCTCGATTGAGCAATCTGGCAGAACTTCGGCCCCTATTCCGTTAGCATATGCAGGGATCACCACAAAAAGATTCCTAGCTTGGGGGGAGAGCTTTACGAGTCCCTTGCTCCACAAGAAATTGTTTAAAGGCCACTTGTCGTTATGTTCAGTGATAAGCCCGTTTGAGCAACTACAATTCGACATCCCCGCATTCCCTCTTCAATCCACTTTCACAACCTCCCACTGCAGAAAATACTCAAGCCATTGTCTCAATTCGCTTACTCTTTCCAACGTTCTACGAGCTGAGCCAAAGGGGATTGTACAACACTCTCATATACCGAAACCCAGTATCCGTCCATTATGAAGGGTAAGCTCCCTGGCTGTGTATATCTGTGCAATAAGAGCAAAGCTTGCTAATAGCTGGGCGCATGTAGCACTCATTCTCGTCGGAGGGTATGGCACCCGGCTACGACCTCTGGTACGACACCTACCCAGCAAGAAGCCAGCAATATGAAAGCAAGAAGCGAAAGATACTATTGTCCTCTGACTACTGCCAGACCCTTACCCTCCCAAAGCCTCTGGTGGAATTCGCGAATAAGCCAATGATTGAGCACCAGGTCGAAAGTCTGGCAGCTGCTGGGGTGACTGACATCGTCTTGGCGGTCAATTATCGGCCAGAGATTATGTCCGCCGCATTGAAGAAGGTACGTTGGATTGCTGACATGTGCGATGTAACCCGGCTCTCCAACTGACTTCCTGAAGTATGAGAAAGAGTACAACGTCAACATTGAATTCTCCATTGAGACCGAGCCTCTTGGGACCGCTGGTCCACTTAAGTTAGCAGAGAAGACGCTCGGAAAGGACGACTCACCATTTTTCGTCTTGAACTCCGACGTTATTTGCGAATATCCTTTCCAAGACCTGGCAGACTTTCACAAGAAGCACGGCGAAGAAGGCACAATCGTTGTCACCAAGGTTGAGGAGCCATCAAAATATGGTGTCATCGTTCACAAGCCAGACCACCCTTCAAGGATTGATCGCTTTGTTGAGAAGCCAGTGGAGTTTGTTGGTAATCGAATCAATGCTGGTCTTTATATTCTGAATCCTAGCGTGCTAAGGCGTATCGAGCTTCGCCCAACGTCAATAGAGCAGGAGACATTCCCAGCCATTGTCAAGGATGGACAGCTACATTCTTTCGATCTGGAAGGTTTCTGGATGGACGTGGGACAACCAAAGGACTTCCTAAGCGGTACATGCCTATATTTGTCTTCATTGACGAAGAGGGGTTCAAAGAAGTTGGAATCGTCTTCAAAACCCTATGTCTACGGAGGCAACGTTCTCGTTGACCCATCGGCAAAGATTGGAAAGAACTGCAGAATTGGGCCCAACGTCACAATCGGACCAAATGTCGTTGTTGGCGATGGTGTCCGACTGCAACGTTGCGTTCTGCTAGCTGGCAGCAAAGTCAAAGACCATGCATGGATCAAATCTACCATCGTGGGGTGGAATAGCTCGATCGGAAAATGGGCCAGATTGGAGAACGTATCTGTACTTGGAGACGACGTGACCATCGGCGACGAGATCTACGTCAATGGTGGTTCAATATTACCGCACAAGTCAATCAAGGCCAATATCGATTGTAAGTCCATATTTGCATTAGTCAAAATATTATACTAATTACATTTAGCTCCATCCATCATTATGTAGGCTCCATATGATCTTTTTCGATTCGACTGGAACATTTTCACACTTACTTTGGGGCTTGATAATCTCTACTCGTTTCACTTGATTCAACGAAAAGTTCATTTTATTGCCAGTGCGAGAATAGAGACGCCTATTGAGCGCTTTATAGACCTAGATGGTTGGGAGGGATGGCAGAGCGCCCAGGCGTTGCCTCTTGCAGGCTTTGCTTTACATAGATTACGGACGGGGCTGTCTCTTGGCTTTGTTTAAATATTTGCTTCAGGAGTCATTGATATTTGACATATATTCTACTCTGACCGAGTCTTTCGCGGTGTAGAATTCAACAATGCCTAATATCCTGTACATATGTCCCATATGTACAAATCTTTACGTCTCAGGATGCTCCAAGCCTCAAAGCGATCAGTAAAGCCACGAAGCTTAGTATAATCATTGTCTCGGTTAACGACGTAGTAGTCGTGGAAAGCTGAGACCCTTAATCTGCGCGAATTTCAAGATGTGCAGAAGAACGCTGCAACGCCAGCTCTCTGAATCAGGTCCAACACACAGCTCCCCGGATACGGCTTCAGGTGCAGCATGACGAAGGTGACCTCCGACTGAGTCGCAGTTTTATGCACAACGTCCCATGCTTCTCCCCTATTCATGACCCGAATCTTGTCCAACAAACATGAGGAACAGGGGCCAAGCGTCCTCTAAGCCATCGTTTAATCATTTTCCTTGCTTCCTGGGCGGTGAGATCTTTGGGTACAATCTCATCAGATGGTAATTGATCGTGTTTTTCCTCTGTGCCTTCGGTCTCTGCGTTCCAACAACAATATAATTAGCAAAATCATCATCCTCAGCCAAATCTGATACACTAATATCATAGATTGTGCCTCAAAATATCAACATATGAATATTCCCACTCACCGGCTCATCCATACAAGCTCTCAACGACTGTTCCAACGCCGCACACCCTGCCGCTGCATTACCTGATGACGCCCAACATCCTGTCCCGGTCAGTAACCAGCCATATGGAGCCGTTGTATTCAACAGAAGAATCATACCGAGCACCGAGGTCATTATACCCACACAAGGATTCGGTTGCGGAGCATTTGGGCGACGTACTCGAAGTTTAGGGAGAGGAGGGAGACGAGGAGGGGCGAGCTTCGTGCTACCGCCTTTGGGAGGCATATTCACAGGAAATCGCAAGTAGGGTCGATGTTACCGGTAGTGCATGGCTTAAGTTGACTGTGGAGGTTGCTTAGATAGTACATTTATGGTGAGCTTTTCTGGACGTGATATGCAGGCCAAGCCGCTAGAGAGCCGCACTCTTGGCATTGTTTACTTCTTGTTGTTCGCGCATTGATCATAGATGAAGCTTCGAACAATAGCCATTCTTTAATTCTACGGCAGCTTCGGCAAGCATCATTAATGATATGAATAGTGACCCATATCTGACATGCATCACGATCTTCTAGCGCAGCATTGAGCGACTTATCTACTTCTTTTGGTTTTCAGTACAGCCATGGCAGGTCACACAGACCCCTCTTCATGGTAAGTTTTCTTTTTCCACACATTAATTTGAGCATATTTCAACGGGAATCTAACTCGATACTAGGCTTCCCACGGAAGATACAATTAGTTTTGAACTAAATGAAATCAATTACCGGCCACGAGCATGGGAACGCGCCCCCAAGTCCCCCATTGCACCTCGTCACCATGGGCGTAAAATTTGGAAGCGCTTCGAAGCGCCGTCTAAAGGGCAGGATACACATCCAGATGCTTCTCGAGTTTCTGAGGAGACCCTGGCGATCCTAGGAGATGTCACAAATTCGCCGAGACCCGTAAAGCGGATGCGCCTTCAGGATATACCACTAGGCCGAGTAGGAGGGAAAGAGAACAAGGCTGCTCGTTTTCTCGCTACAGCGCATAGCGAAGCTCCGGGCACTCCAAAAAGTGAGTTAGAAGAGTCACGCGACCCTTCAAATCACATCAAAGTAGAGCCTAATGTTGAATAGGAAAACAACCCCACCGCAAATGCCTAAAAGGAGATGACTCAGCGTTGGAGCCAAAGGGGAATGATGCCGGTGCCTCAAACGTCTCTAGAAACTTTGAGAGCGTTCAGCCCGAGGCTATGCGTGCTTCTCATAGTCCCACTGTGGAAGATGTTCGCACACTGATGAAGTCACCCAAGAAAATGAAAGGCACTGTTGAAGCTGTGGCCAAAGGATCATCCCAAGAGCGTGTAACAGCTCAGGAAGAGTCTATAAGTCATGCTGATGACGTTCCAAAATCACTCGAGTACGCAATGTCGTCGGTACAAGATGCTACAATAGACAACACTGCGCCTCAAGCTTCGTTGCCTCCCACGCGAGAGGCTGAAGCGAGCATTCAAGACAACTTACCAGAAGCAGTCCACGCTATTTCGCCAGTACCCCAATGTGAGACAGGATCACAGCCTTCAGAAGTCCCCGCATTCAAAACCGACAGCGCACTCGTTTCATCGCTACCCCCAACCTTTTCACCCAGCATGCAGGTTAGCCCCACGGAAACACCGCCTGCAATTAAATACCCAGAGTCGGAGGACTCTCAGGTTCGGACCGGTTCACCAATCAAAACCAGCACGCCAAGGCTACCCAATCGGGCAGTTTTAAAACAGGCAAAATCCCCCAGACAGAGCCCACAGATAGGCACAAGTCTATTGAGGAGGGAGAGTTTACGAAGAAAGGAAAGTCCCAGCAACAGGAGAAATCTGCGTAAGAGCAGGAGGGAAACTTTGCAGAGAAGGGATACTTTACAAGAAAGAGAGATTCTAAGAGGCGTTATTGCAGCGACAGACGTACAACAAAGCATTGACGATTTCGAAAATGGCGTTAATGAGACCTCGCCACCCCATACAGCAGAGACTCCATCTAAGGAAATCATCCAGCAAGATCTTGAGGCAGACCATTGTGACATCAAAACAGTCGGCGAAACTGTCGCAAACGATGCAGAGGACGTTGTGCCTAGCCCCAAAGAAAAGATTCTGGAAAATAAAGACGTTCATAGGGCAATCGAAGCTATTGAAGCCTACGAAAGCCCTGGCAGGAGCCCAGTTTCCAAATCCCCAATCGCTGTCTCATTAAATGAGATCCAAACGAGCCAGGCGATCGATTCTGCCAATGAAACCATTGCTGCAATAGAGGTTCATGAAGCAACACAGGCATTGGAGAGCAATGAAGAGGGGATAAATTCATCCAACAGGAAGACACGATCCGGGATTCGCTTTAGTGACGACACCAGCATGCTCAAGGAATTTCTCAATCGCGCGCAAGCCAAGAAAGCTGCCAAAACACCCGGCTTGACAGCTCTAGATCTTCCTAAACCCCAGATTTCCCCACGACGATCTCCACGTAAAGCGCTCGGGTCTCACGGTGGCAATGACTTATCGCCGCAAAAACCACGAAACGTGCCAAATCGCCCGGGCACTCCACCCGGGAAGCCGCAGGTCGATGCTGTCGATTCGGATGACGGGGAAGAGATCAGCGCAGAGATTACGTCCTGTCGACGCAGTACAAGAACACGACTGCCGGCCCCAATTAAGGGTATTCCAGGCGCACCAAGCTTCATTCCTGTCAGACGAGCCGATGGTACCGACCCTGTGGTGCTCCAAAAATCTCAAGCTCAGGAACTTGCGATGGTGACTCGCGCCAACACACGTCGTAACCAAGGCCAATCAAAGCCACCTCTTTTAGCATTGCAGGACATTTCAGCAGAAAGTGCAGAAACTGCAAGTAGCACTACCTTCAAGCGGCGGACAGCAAGTTCGAAAACTGTAGGCTGGGCAGAGCAGCTCGCATCGTACCAAGACGCCAAAGAAGCAGAAGAGCTAGAACCTAAGGTGCGAAGAATGAGAGGACTAGGAGCAACGAAAAATGGAACACCGGCACCAAAAAGGACGACGGCGGTTGTAAGTACCTCGAATGGGACACCAGCGCCTAAACGTCGAGGGAAGGTGCGATGATGATGGGGAGATAGCGTGAGATATATAGCATCGATCATGGAAGATGTAACCAGTCCAAGCGTAGTGAAATGCGGAGAATGCAGCGAGGGTAGAATCGTTGGCCAGTCCCAAATTGGGACTCGTGACGAATGCTATGCGGGCCTATGGATGATGAGGGCCATCCGAATAGGCGATGAAGGTTTCTTCGACTGCCTTCCTAGTTAGCCACAATTTTCAAATCTTGATGAAGCATAACAGCTGCGCAGAGGACTAGATCTTGTTCAAAGGTCTGAGCGAGCGGCTCTGCAGATGTCCATATCCAGGAATACTTTAGTATGTGAGATGCGAAACGTGGTTAGATATATCTAGACACATATGAATTAGTGCTGTTGTTTTAGGGCCAGGGGCAAGGGCAGGGGCACATTGCCCTGGGGCGAGCAGCGGAGGTCGCCACGTCGGTGCGATGTCGCTTCTTTCCCCGCTCTTAGCCGCACCTGCCAAATTCTCTCCTTCACTGAAATTGGGCAATTGCGCGGCAACCTCACGCCTCGTCGAATCTGCCCTTTTCCTGCCATGCTACCAGCGCCACAACAACAGCCAGGGAGGCCAACGCTCATAACAACGTGCCCAGTTATGCGGAAGAAGACATTTCCACATCGTCACATCCAGCTGGGCATCTCAACGTATGGAAATAGTGACAGTGGCACGTGGCCGGGAGAGGAGAAGACTTGGTTGACAGGTGTTGCTATTATGTCAAATTTGCAAAATTTGACACAGCAAAACCAGGCGAAGAGTCATACCGCCCCTCATGATGCAACGGCCAATCATTCCGACTGGATATTGCAAAGCTTGTCTCCAGCCTCACATCCGATGCCTTACGTTTTCGCCTGCCATACGTGTTGATGGGTTACACCATCATGTATTTATTGTCACCTGCTCGTTGGTTCAGCGTCTCCAATTTCACTGTTTACCCCTCAACCACTGAATTCTTGAATTCTTGAATTCAATCGTCTCCAGTCTGTTGTCCAGTTGCCTGACATCTATATCCTGATCCTGTCTCCTCATTTCAAAGCATCACCGTGTCTCATCCTGCTGTCGTCGCGTATTAATAATCTGCATATCTGAATCTGATTGACGCCGGTTGATAGACTACCGAGCCCCAAGGATCTTCAAAGCTTCATGGCCTCGATCCCATCTTCTTACCGCGAGACAGACCCGACAGCCTTTGGAGATGAGCATCAATATTCGCCATCAGGCATTCTCAAACTCGCCAATCAGCCTTCCCCATCTCCGCTTTTTTCCCCAGATTCTGCGCATGAGCCTCCTGCAGAATACACCAGCAACGGCCGGACCGTTAACATAACCGATAAGCGCGCCAAAGCTCCTCTTGAGCTCGACTCCCTGCGTTACGTGCGATCATTCCAGGGGTCACGTCAACACGCCAGCATTCACAAAACCGCCGTGCAGGAAGCAGAAGGAGGTAAGCTAACATAAATCATCCGCCGACTCATGTTTTTACGTACATCCTTGACTTTACGTACTTGTTACCTGAAGGCATTACGCTGATCAGCAAATATGAGGTCAGGCATAGCACAATCCTTTCTCGAGTCAGTCACCGCCGCCGGCGGCACATCTGCAGACGCACACCATGACGCCGGTAGCGCTACCGACAATGCTGCATGCGAGTGCTGCTGCCGTTGCGGCAGGAGCCCCAAGTGGCAGCCTGTGGGACCAGGTCGTAAGCGTAGAAGCAAGAGCTACACGGCCGTGAGGACTGGCATCTCTGAGTTGTCAGGCTGGGACTTGGAGATTCCAAAGGTTCAGGAGCCCGCGGAGATAGAAGTTGCACAGTCTTTCGGCCCAGGACGAGCACCACTTGAAAAACTGCCGGCGGAAGTTTTGGGTGAGCGGCTTGCAGACTACAGCTACACACATTTACTGACAAATATTCAGATGAAATAGTGTCATACCTCGCCATTGAAGCTCCACCGGCCCAATATGCGCCTCGAAACCAAGACCTCATGTCCTGTCTTTTGACATCCAAGACAATCCACGTCGTGACTATCAACACGCTATATTCCCAGGTCACAATTCTCCATTCTGCAGTCTTCGCCAAGTTCTCCGAACATCTCTCCAGCCAACCTGAGTTGGGAAGCCTGGTCAGAAGGTTGGACCTCTCCCAGCTCACTTCAGTTGGACTCGGCCGTAGCCGACAGGCAAATTCTGAAGTGCAGAACCTCACTTCCCAAACGCTGCTCAAGTGCCTTGAGCTTACACCTATTGTTCAAGAAGTACTTCTGCAGGAGAACCTGGATGATGATCTCGATCGAAATGTCCTTCATAAGCTCTTCTTTGGTCTCTCTAACCTTAGAGCCGTGGACTTCTGCGCCTCATCCTCGGCATCCTTCGTTGATGCTTTCACCTCCACCTTGACTACACTAAAACAGACCCCATCATTGATGCTTAACATTCGTCGGCTTGGCCTTCACGAGTGCGGCACACTCCCCAGCTCAGCGTTTGAGACCATCCTGCCTCGGCTTCCCCACCTTACTCATCTCGATGCTTTACACACACGCATTACAGATAGAGCTCTACAATCAATTCCCGCATCCGCAAGCCTGAGTCACCTGAATCTTGGGCGCTGCACACAGCTCACAGGCGAGGGTATCGTGGACTTCTTAACCTCGCACCGTGCCGCAAAAGAGCTGGTCTACCTCAACCTCTCGTCCGAAGTTTCTCACTACCGACTTCTATACGAGGATGACCTTGACCGCCTCCTGCCATCCCTACCCTCCACTCTCTGTTCTCTCAACCTCAATGGCGCACAAATTCAACCACGTCACGCTGCACAACTCCTCCCCCTTACTAAGCACCTAGAGGAGCTCGGCCTCGCCTGCGCCAACCTGTCCCTCGCAGACATTAACTCTTTCTTCCGACCCACTTCAACCGCCAAGGACAGCGACAACGATGACGAGGACGAGAGCTCCCCTGTCACATCCGCAGAATCCCAAAAACACTGGCAGCCCCCGACCCTTTACTACCTCGATCTCTCCTACATCTCCTCCATTACCCAGTCATCCCTCTTCACCACTCCCGCCCCCGAGAACATCCTTCTCTCTCCCACCACACTCCCTCTTGACGTCATCGAACTTGGGGACAAAGCAATTTCCAGCCTGCGCGAATGCAAAAACACCAACAAGCGCCTTGGATGGGTGGTTAAGGAATTGGGCAGACGCGGATGGTATGTGAGGGAAAATGGAGGGTCGAGTGCCGGGAGGCGAGCGTGGAAGATGGGTGCCATGTGGAGGGGGATGAGGAAGGTGCCTGTTGCGTGGGGGGAGGTGGCAGGATTGTACGGGCATTATATGTTCAAAAAGTGAGCGTGTTGGAAATTTTGGTTTTTTCTTCTTCTTTGAGCGATTCGCGTGCTGGGGAAAGGGAGGGATAAAAGTTCGATACCCTGTTACATTTTATCTTGTTTTGGTGTCATTTTTAAGCGAAAAAGCCGAAAAGCGGGAGAAAAGTAATCCTTGAGCGATTTCGATCTCACATACAAAGTTCCCTGTTGCATTAAGCCTAGATCTCTACTCTAGTTTTGCTCGGAGAAAAAAGTGGTTGTTTTGAGCGCATAGTTTATACATACATAGCAAAAGCGAAAGCGAGAGAGAGCGAGAGCTGTTCTGATTGTATCATTTGTATTTGTACTATAGCAACACAATATATCTCACGATTACGAATGAAAGACTCGATGCATATTGCTAATCCATCAATTCCTGAGCTTGTCACTACAGCAGTACGACACATCTCACGATTACGAAAGGAAGACTGCATTTCCTCGAGTTTGTTACTGGCAATACGATACATCTTACAATCGATTACGAAAGAAGTATGTGTGTTTCACTACTCTCTTGTTGTATCGAAAGAGCTTATATTAATCAATCAATTACTAGATGCAATCCACCCATGCTGGGTTTGAGAGAACGAAATTCTCGGGAGGTTTGATTAAGGTAACCATGGGGTCTGCTCTAAGCTGAGCTGAGCTGAATAAGGTTGTTTCAATGATTTTTATTAATTCAAACGCGCACGCATGCAGATCCCCGTTCCTATCTCTCCCTCCACTTTCCTTCCGTTGCAAGAACCCCCATATCACACCCACACACTCCACACCACCCCAACCCACAATCCATTCCGTTCGATTTCAGCACACCTAGCCCCTCCACTCACTATCTGCATCGGCATCCGATCCACTCACAACCCCCTCCCCACCCTTCTCAACACCACCTCCTTTTCTCTGCCTCCTCCTCCTCTTCTTCTTCCCTTGAGATTGCTTAATCGTAATTGGTATCTCAAGCTCTGCTTCACTCTCAGGATCGGATTCTACAGTCGCTTGTCGAGAAGAGGGTGCTTTGGCGGCGGTTTGGGAGTAAGAGAGAGGGGAGGGGGAGAGAGGTGTGTGAGTTTGGTTGGTGTTGGTGCGGGCGTTGGTGGGGGTTGAGAAAGGGGGATTGACGTTGGTGTTGTGGGGTGAGGAGAGAGTGGGGTTCGTGAGGGATGGGGATGTAGATTGCTCTATAGGATGGGTGTCTAGGCGGGAGAAGTCGCGTGTGAAGTCGTCCATGGTGGGTTGGAAGGTGGTGTTGTTGTTGTTGGTGCGGTGGAGATTGGGAAGGGGCTCGCGATTTTGAGATTGAGGGGAAGGATGGGGTTGAGTATTTGCGCGGTGTATGGCATGTTCGTATGCTTCCATGGGAGTTCGGAAGGGAGGGTGGTTGTTGGGAATTGGTGAGGTGGTTTGAGAGGGGGAGGAGGGATGAGTGTCTCGTTGGTAGAATTTGCGCTCGAACTCTTCCCTGGCTTGTTCGAAGGCCAGGCTGTTGCGATCGTATTTCTCGTGAATGGGGTTGGTGGTTTGAGGGGAAGGATGAGTGTTTGGTCGGGAGAAGTAGTGGTTGGATTCTCCTTCKGCGGATTGAAAGGGAGGGTTGGGAATGTGTGGTCGGGAGAAGTAGTACCTGAATTCTTCCTCGGCGGACTTGAAGGGCGGATTGGAACCGTGATTATTATAAGGGGGATTGGTGGTTTGAGGCGAGCGATGAGTGTCCGGTTCGGAGAAGTGGCGCATGGAAAAGTCATCCGCGACGTTCGAATCATCCCGAGTAGGGCGATCTTGATAGCTTGGAAAGTTTATGTCCCGGGTATCGAAGACAGAAGGGGTCTGGATCTGGATACTGGGGCCTTGATGATGGGAAGTTGTGGTGCTGGCATTATCCGCGGCAGTATCGTTGTTGCTAGGATTCCCTGCGTTAGGACCATCCCTTGGGCTCTGCAGGATGCCACCAAAATTTCCGAAGATGTTGCGGTTGGGGCTGTAGAATTGGCGTACTGTGTCTTCGCTGAGACGGCTTGGTGGGATATGATCGATTTTCACGTCGAGGTTACTGGGGCTGCGTGAGTGGCGGTTCGGACTGTTTCCTTTTGATGCTCTGCCTGGCGCAGGTCCATCGCCGAAGAGGCTGCTGGCAGGATTCCTGGGGAGTGGTTCGAGGCCAGCAGGTGGCATACCGGAATAGTGGTGAGGTGGCTTACCATTGTTTGCACCTGTGGCGGCACCGTTGACGAAGAACCTGGCGGCTTGTGGGTTGGCGGAATGACGGGCGTCGAAGATGCTGTATGGTGGTAAGTCTTCTATAATGGAGCTCTGGGGTCGAAAAGGGGATCCAGAGGCACCACTAAGAGTGCTAGCATTTGGAAGTGTGGTTGATGGATGGGAGCCATAGCTGGTTTTGGGTGTGTGATGGGAATTGCCCATACGGCTGATGAATCCTCTCTCGGGAGACGGGGATTGCGGTTGATTCCAAGGGCTGGTGGTGTTAGTATTGGGCTTTCTGTAGAAGCGTTCTGCAGTAGGGGTCCCGAAGAGGTCATTGAACTTGTTGCGCCTATCACCTGCTCCTGTGGCGAAGTTGGGATTGTTCGACTTAGGAAAATTATTGGGGTTAGCCACGTTTTCCATGTAATTTCTGAAAGCAGGATCATCAATGCTGCTGTGCGGGACACTAGCAAACATATTGGCACGATCCGGAGACTGATCTCTGGCGGCCTGGCTAGAAAGGGGAGTTTCCGGGAGATTTTCCTTCCCTCCGAACCACCTCAGCATATTCTTGTCTTTTGAAAGCTGGTGAATCTGATGTAGACTGAGTGACCCAGTCGACTCTGCCCAGACTTTGTCTGCTTCTCGGCGTATCTCCCGATCATTCAGTCCTGCGATGTAGCTATTGACTGTTCTCCTGAGGGCATCTTGTTCCTGTTCGGTCAAAGGTGCCTCTGCCAAGTCAACACCATTCCTCTGATACAGCAATGCCAAAGTCCTCTGGTAGTAGGAGTCGAGATCTTCGTTCGGTTGTTGCATTAAAATTGGGCTTGAGATTTTCAAAGCTGGTCGAGAATGGTCAATTGTAACTTCAACTGGAGGGAAACGGGCGATGAGAGCCTTTTTGAATGTTTCCACGTCCGCTCTTGTGGCTTGTTTCAGACTACCAGTCCGTAAGATATACTTAACACGCGGATGATGGTCAGCCCAGGTGGCAGCATCACCCTCTAGCAGGCCATCGATGATTCCTAGCCAGTCACTAGGGGAAAGGGTAGCGAAATGGGGATTCTCAAAGCGCAAGGTACGTAGCCAGCGATGAGCGTTCTGGCCATTCGACCCGCTGAATTTGGTATGCATCATGACTGAATGACGACTTTTGGTCGAATGAACGGGACGACACGGAAGTGTTGTGTTGAGAGATCGCCTCTATGCTTGCTTGAATATGTGATGAACCACTTTCGCCTAGCAGGGTGGAGTTGGGAATCTTTCCATGTGTTGGCAGAATTGGGAAATTAGTTCGTGAAAAGATGATGGAGAAAAAAAGTAGGCGATTATATATGCTTGCCGGATTGTGTTGATGTACGGCCCGACACGACACAAAGTAAACAAAAATGCTATACATCTTATAGTGATCACGCAACGCAGGTTGCTAGGCAGCTTCGAGAGTATTGATGAGCTAAATGCATACCCTAACCACTTATCACATCGTCAGCAACACTAGGCTGAGAAAAGGTTAAGGGTAGCACCCATGTGAATTGTGGTTGAGAGCTTGCTAATGAGTGGATCAACGTGGTGTAGCAATACTGCTCAGGAAATGGAAAGGCTAGATAGGCGGATGCCCAATCTTCACTATTCTCCAATTCCGCCTCCCTAAGCTACCTGTGCTCGCTACGATTACCATGCATTAAGCTCGTTCTCCATCTTTTCATACTCATCTTTCCCAATTGCTAACATTCTGCGTTCGTCTCGACGAATTGTCTGGTAAGCCTGAAGCAGGCTATCACTTTGAATGGCCGAATTCGACTGTAGACACGAGTGATGTAGTCCAATGACAAAGTGAGTGATCACTGTGTCCAGAATGGATCTTTCGGGACCGATCAATATGAATGGCGAGGTATCGTCCCTACCGCCAGAGGTGTAAAGCAAGTCCACTGTCCGCCCGTAATATTCTTCGAGGCTTTCCGTGGACTTCTGAGGCAGACTCTTGATCAGATAGTCCGTACTCTCGAGGCCCTCATCGACTGGAGGAAAGCGGCTGAGGAGGAGCTCCTTGAATATATCGACGACATCGCCGTTCGCGGTTTTCAGGCTCTTGTCCGACAAGATTTTCTTGACAACGGGCCACTTGTCAGCCCAGCGAGCAGCTTCGCCATCAAGGAGACCATCGACGCATTCTAACCATTGACGCGGAGTAAACGTAGATGGTAGTTCGTATTTAAGGGTACGTAGCCAACGAGCTGGACTCTGGCCCTTTTCACCACTGAATCTGGTATACATGGCAGCTGGAGGCTTGTGAGATATTCTGATCGAATGATTAGTGGATAAACACAAAGAAAGGAGAGATTTGATTCCCACATACCTTGACGCAAATACTGATCGTGTTTCTTCTGCTAAGGAAGATGCCTGGAATGAAGACTAAAAGACACCACAAGGCCTTGGACGTGCTGTTGTCAGTTGCGGGAGCTTGGATAATGTTCAGTGAAGTGATGACACTAACAATTTAGTGTCACACCTCTCAATTCACACTCTTCGGCAAGGTCGACGCTTTGGCCAAAGAGCGAAGTGGATCCACTAGAAGTTGGTATTCCTTGAAGGTCAAAGTAGTGTTGATGAAACGGAGCTGGATTGTAATCCTTGAATTGGCTACAATTCGGCAAGAGTGTCACATCCCGGAGTGTAGCATAATAGTGTAAACTGTGTAATCGTCGAAGTGGATGATCGGATTCGGCTTTGTAGCTTGTAATGAATTCGATCCACGGCCAATCATCATATTGTTCCAGACAGCGAAGTAGTGCAAAGGCCTCGTTATTAGCTTTGGAAGCCGGTTCAATCCATGCTCCTATCCCTGAACAAGGTGTCGAGCTCAACTATCTGCTGGCTCAGCGTCCGAAGACCTTATCTCTGACACATTGTATGCCATGTGAAACAGTAAATTTGTTCTCAGAAACGAATCGGTATCTGATTATACAATCCTATAACATTCTGCAAGTCACTGCTCATACTAGCATTCTCATGTCACCAGTCTTGAACAAGAGGATATATAGGGACCAGAGGCTTGACTACTTCTGTCAGACGTGAGATGGTTTTTACAACAAGACTACCGGGTCAAACCGCTGGACCCTGCTATCAGCCGTCTATGGAATGGTGAGAAGAGTGTCATTAGAACAGAGAACTCGGAGTCAAAGGACGACCAAATTGACAAATGAAAAGCTGGGTGCCACTTCTTCTCATTGAATAGCTACTTTCATAACCACGGGGCTTGAGCTCAGTCACAGCATCTATTTGGAAGGCCGATAAAGCTGGGTCTGTCATTTTAATTGATATAATAACCTCATGCGAGCCTTTTCATTTGGTAAGACGGGACGAAAGTAGCTAGCCGAACGTAGCTAGCTCTCTATTAGAGCGAAAGCTCTCAGATTGAAGCTCCATGAACATGGCTACACAAGGAATGATGTTGTTGAATATGACGGGGTTCCCCGCAGCGGAAGACTGGAGTTCCATGCTCAGAAATAATGGGTTCATCTAGGCGAGAGGGGTGATGCACAAGCACTTGGTTTACCCACAGCATGACGCTGAAGTGACGCTCGAAACAGCGTCATGTCTTACAAATCCAGCCATTGTCATGAATGCTGCTGAGTGTTATGCTCCCATTGGGTGACATATCATTTACCACTGCTAACAATCCAGTTACCACCCTACTGCTCTACTATGGCATTCGAGTCCTTTCCCAAAACTCAGGACCGTCAAGCCTGGATCCAGCAATCCGACCCTGAGATCCGGATCTTTTACACAGAATGCCTGCCCCTTTCTAGCAAGCCCAAGGGAACGGTCCTCCTCATCCACGGCTTCCCTGAACCATCGTATCAATTCCGCCATGTCATTGTCCCTCTCGCACAAGCAGGCTACCACGTTCTCGCGCCGGACTATCGCGGCCATGGCTATTCCTCCAAGCCTCCCAGTGGCTACACCAAAGATATCCTAGCCCAAGACCTTTACAAGCTAGTCACCGAGTATGTCGGTATCAAGGACAGAATCCATTTGGTTGGACATGACATCGGCGGCATGATTGCCCACGCATACGTCGCTCAGTTCCCCGAGCACGTAGCAAGTATCAACTGGGGGGAATGTCCTCTCCCAGGGACGACCTTCTACGAAGAAACAAAACACACAGCACCGGTCTGGTACTTCGATTTCCAAGCCCAGACAGATATCGCTGTGGCACTTGTCACCGGCAAAGAAAAAGCTCTACCTCAAACACTTCTATGACCGCCTAGCTCAGAACCAGGCGGCGTTCCCGAACGAGGTGGTGGACTTTTACACGATGCAATATTCTGCCGCTGGGGCGCTGAATGCTGCTTTCGCCACTTATAGGATGTTTGAGGAAGATGCGAAGATGAATAGGGAGTGGAGGGAGAAGAATGGTAAAGTTAGGGTGAGGGCTATGGTTATGAGTGGGGAGTGTGTATTTATGACGGCTAAGGCGTTGAAGATGGCGAGTGAAATGTATGATAATGTAGAGAGGGGTGTCATCGAAGGGTGTGGGCATTATCTGGCAGAGGGGAACTCTGAGGGCTTCGTGAGGAAGGTATTGGATTTCATTGAGAGAACTTCAAGGGCATCTTATTATTAGCGACAAAGATCAGGACTGTCTAGTATGGTCAATATGAGGTTCCTTCATGATGTATGGACAGCAATTGCAATATTGAGCATATGTTTGAGACTTGAGCTATGCTCAGAACATAGATCTCTCTCCATAAGCATCTTCGACGTTGTATTCATTGCATACCTCGTACTAACCCTAGCTACACCAATGGTCTCAACACAAACCGCAGGCAACGTCACCAAAAAGCCCGGCGTCTACCAAGAACGTCTCCATCCCCACATCCTCTTCCACGCTCACTTTAACTCAAAAGCCCCCACCCGCCCCTCATGCGCCTTGCCTTCCTCCTCACACTTCAACTCCCTCAACAACCCCGTCCCAACATCATAAACACACCCATGAACCTTCAACCCATGCCCCTTCTCCGCCTCAATCACCACCGCATTCTCCCTCACCGTCCTAACCCCCGCATGCACATTCGCCTCCACCAGCTTCACCGCCCGTTCCGCCTGCTCCAAATGCGCCCAATGATGCGCATTCTCCTCCCGCAGCCTTCTCACCGGCGCCAACCACGTATCCAAAAGCCCCAAACTCCCATTCGCGAGCGCGGCATTAACGCCTCCGCAGCCAATGTGGCCGCAGATGACTACGTGCTGTACTTTGAGGTGCTCGACGGCGTAGTAGATGACGGATTGGGAGGAGATGTCGGTGGCGGGGAGGACGTTGGCGATGTTGCGGTGGACGAAAACTTGGCCGGGGTCGAGGTCTAGGAGGGTGGTTTCAGGGGCGCGGGAGTCGGAACAGCCGAGCCAGAGGATTTTGGGGGATTGGCCTTTGGCTAGGGCGGGGAAGAGGTCTGGTTTGTGGTGGGCGGTGCGTTCGGCCCAGGCTTTGTTGCGTTCCAGGTATGGGTGGAGGCTATGGTCTGTATGTTCTGTATTGAGGAGAAATATGTTAGCTTGAAAAGCATTGGGAGGTTTGCGTAAGGGTGGGATGAGTAATGGGTGGTGGTTTGCAATGGGAAGAGGGATTGCTGACCCTTCCTGGGCGAATGGGATAATGTGAGGAATCGGGTTTGATGGACCGTAAAAAGAGGGGAATGAATGGCTACAGGCAGTCTGAAGGCAATTGAACGTAGATACATACCATTGTGAGACATGGTGATGAAGGTGTAGCAGTATCTAATACTTTTCTTGCTATCCGGGTTTAAAATCGGAGGTCGGAGTTCTACACCGGGCCTGATATGAGCAGATAAGAAAACGATAGAGAAGGAAGACCAGCTTTCACACAAAAGCAGATACTTGGACAATAAAACAGAGATAGAGAAGGAGAAGAACTGGAAGGAGATCAATTGGAGGTTTATATAGATAGTTTGATAGCCAAGGAAGTGACCGAGGAGAAGTCCAGGCCATCCGACAGGCACGATAGGTACTGCCGCAAGCTAGAAGATAGGTCCATAGTTGATGCAAACCCCGCAAACGAAAGCACGATCTCAAGATAAATATGCGCTTTGTAGATGTAAGGTAGGCTTGAGGTGTTTAGTAGCGGTGATGTACAATTATGCATGGCCTATTGAAGGTCTGGTATGTTGTGCAGGAAATTGTTTGGATCGCTAGTCCCTCCCCCGCCATTACTAGGGGAAGTCGAAGCGCAGGACGCTTGGGTATGCAAGCCACTTCGGTACAAMATGATCAAATGTAAGTCACAAACGACCACTTCTCTTCGATCCTCGCCTAGTTGACATTGGGCAGATTTGTCGATGGCATATACAGACGCTAAGTGGTATCCTAAGATCAGACTGCGCTTCAAAGCAAAAGTCATCAAGCCATGGAATCGGTATCAGGATGGCCGCAGGAGCCTCTTTGTATCATCTATTGCAACTCTTGCCACCCGTTTCAACATGCCTCTCGCGTCCCCCTCTCTAAAACGATCGAATCGATCCAAGCCATCCATGACTGGCAAACTTAGCGTCTCATAACCTTGTCTGATAACCCTGCTCACTTCCCTCGGACTCAGATTGTTGCTTACGCGGCCTTTACCCTTCTCAGCTCCGACTAGATCGTGATAATGAGAAGACACTTGGATCAGAATGTCGATGGGCGCAGTAGTGGGGCCATTGGGGTTGGAATTCAAGGCTTCGGGCTGTTTTGTATTGGCATTGAAGGCCCCCTTGAAACGAGCCAGATACTCGCCAGCTTCAACAAGTTTGTAGAAGAGGTCATCGTAGGCGGCAGCTTCGGGAAGGAATGACTCTCCAGAGACAACAGCGAGTGCGAGAGTGGCGAGGAACGGATTGATGAGTGAAGGTAAGTCAGGATCCTGGACTGCTAGCGAGGCTGCATATGTAGTCATGAAGCGGAGAAAAGAAAGAAGAGTCTGCCATAGAAGTGACCAGTGATAGGTAAGGCGAGTTCGGGTAAAAGTAAGGTATGATAGTATGCGGTGTATGAGGCCGACAGTAGATACGTAAAGGGGCAAGTCTAAGTGGCGTCGAAGGTTGTGGTTGATAGTATCAACTAAGATGTCAAGGATGGATGCTATCGCTGGACGAGGTTTAGGAGTTGCTGGGAGGAATGGCTGTCGTTGGCGGCAAAAGCGAACAGTGAGCAAGACTTCTGGATCACATAAAATCTTGCAGAGAGCCAGATCTTCGATGATAATCCTAAGAATCAGGAGATTGAGAAGTCCGTAGAGCGTTGCTCTCGAGGAGCGATACCCGTGATGGAGAACGTAAGACGTCAAGGATAGGAAGGCGCTGAAAGGCGCTTCACCAATTCCTGGCACAGGCGGACAAGTGATAAAATTAGAGCAGAAGATCTTATTAGCATTCGTGAAATCGTAGACGCCCAGCAAAACTGCTGCACTTGGGCTAGGTCTTGTATAGAGTCAGCGACAGAGCTGCCCAAGGGGTTCCGTGAAGCTTACAAGACCGCGAAGCCTTCCTTCAGCTTCTCAGCACTAGGAGGTKGAGGCTTCGCTCCTTTCGCAGGAGCAAGCAAGCCAAGGCTAAGGTATGCGAGTGTGTTGCTCAAGGTCCAGCCTTCCGCAATGTCCTCTTGAATCGCAACATAGCTATCTCTGGAGAGTAATAAGGCACTCCCTAGACCCCGAACTATCTTTTGGATGACAGTTTCATTAATGAAATCTTCAAGCCGTAGTCGATAAGGGTTGCGGAATTCAAACTTGTTGTAATTTGCTAGTAGGCCCAATAGCAAGTACGGCTTGTATACCAATTCCGGGACGTCCGAGTCTTGAATGAACTACCTGGAGTAAGCAAACATCTTCTTTCACGTTTGAAAACGAGACTAGGAGAGGCCTATCAAGAGTGGCACTAGACCAGGATTATAGTGGGCAGCAAAAAATTCGGAATGTAAGGCCTAAGAGCAAGTAACAGCAGAGGAAAGGGCCAGTACCTTCATCAAAGCAGGGAATAAATCTCGATGCGTAAAGTACGAGACCAAGCTAGTTTGATATGCTCCTGCAGTCAAAGATAGAGCAACATCAATAGCTTTGTTACGAACCTCCACTTTAACCCATTAACACCTGTTATGGAGCTTGGAGCTGGTTTTAAGGACTTACGTGACCCACCCGTGCGTATAATACCCTCAATAGCATTCGCAAATTCGAAGAAAACAGCATCAACTTCATCAAGCCCCGCGAGCACAGTGATAATATCAGAACTTGGATTCGTATACCGTTTCGTCATAATGACACCTAAGAAGACTGTCAAAGTCTGAACCAGTAAGTGTCAGATTTGGGCGCATGGGATGGCTATTCGACATACATCTAGGGCGTGTTCGTCTGTTGGGGATTTCCCTGTCTTAATCTGCTGGATAGCCCGTACAAAAAGCTGCTGTGTTACATCCTGAAGCTGTAACAAATCTTCGGTAGTGAGAGCCTCTAATCGTCGTTGTAGCGAGGCTTTGTCTGGGCTGAGAAGGAAGAACTCTCCCCAAAAGCCATCTGCGTCTGCATAGTCTTCGTCGTCCTGTCTAAATAGATCTTCATACAGACGATCTATCTTAGGTTGGAACGAAGTAGGCCGTACTTGTAGAGTAAGAGGCGAAGCTTCCATGATCTAACATCTAGTAACACTGAAGCCTAAGATGTGCTTTCTCTTCATCTTCCACTCACTTAAACCATCTCTATTGCCATTTTTGACATTGCATCACTTGGCTTGGACTTCGTGCAGAGGCGGTCTTGTTCGATTACCAAAATGCTATGTGTTGAAGACAACGCGCCTACCCTTTGTACAACTAATGGAATGTTCCTCTCTTTAGCGGAAAGAGGTACAAATCGGAAGTCCCAGCCCGTGCGGAATGAAGATAACTACTTCGAAGCAATTGAAAGACGTTTACGAAGCGACGGGCAGATGCTTTGACCCTGAATATTCTTAAGGTAGCGCCAAAGGTCTGTCTGCGTTTGATAGGCTCCGATGGAAAAAATAATCATCGCGTCTCTGATTGGCTGGTCGGCGAACCAATCCTAGAAACTCCGTGATATTCAAGTTGCGAGCCTGACAAAGCATACTTCTCTGATTATCTACCAACCCGTATCTCAATTACAGGCATCATTCATGGATTTTCGTTGTATCAATTCAAGCTCCCCTTTGCCGAATTAGTCTTGTACAGCGTAATCTCTAGTTAGGCGTGCATCCACACCATGTCCATACAACGGCCTTTGACATCATCGTACCAAAGCATCTTCAAATTTGCCTCCGGCCTTGCAGCAAGATCATACTCGCCCAGAACCTCCTCAGTATGCTTCAGATGTCAAATGCAACAGGCCTACAAGCGCAGACTTTCCACCGCAACGGAATATCGACCACACTCTCTTGAACCCGCTCCTCCGCCACCCCGCAATATAAACGTTCCTGACACGTCAATAGCAGGCTCATCGCCGGAGATCAACAATAGGAGGCCACCTAGACAGACAGGACAATATGAGTCCGCAACCCTTAAGCAACCAGAGAAGCAGTCAATCAGTATTCCCGAAGCCGAAGCCCAGAAACCAAAACCGGTGACCCAGCCTCCCTCCACACCATCAATGGAGAAACTAAAACGTCTTACCAAACTTCGCCCTCGTAAAGCAGCTATGATACTCACCCCGACGGCGATAGACCACCTCCGCGAACTCCTCGCACTTCCCGAACCGAAGTTTATACGAGTGGGAGTGAAGAACAGAGGTTGCTCGGGCCTGGCATATCATCTTGAATACGTGGATAAAGCAGGGAAATTCGATGAGGCGGTAGAACAGGATGGCGTCAAGGTATTGATTGATAGTAAGGCGCTGTTCAGCATTATTGGCAGCGAGATGGATTGGGTGGAGGATAAATTGAATCAGAGATTCGTATTCAGGAATCCGAATATAAGTGAGTCTGCTCTACGTGCTAATTCCGCGGTGACTGGGATGCTAACGAACCATCAGAGGAGCAATGTGGCTGTGGTGAATCATTCATGGTCTAGCATTACTTTTCACCACCAATGTATCAAATTGAGCGATTCAGCGGCATTAGAAACCGGCGTTACGGGGCTTCCACTTTACGTATCAATTCGCAGATCAGAATGAGGATGCTTTACAATTCCAATTCCGCTTCCATCCACCCTCAAAACCCGCCAGGCACATAATCAAAACACCCCACCTTCTCCACCACATCCTTCAAAAGCCCCTTAAACTCCCCATGCGCCGGGTCCTCATCCAGATAATACTTCCAGTCCTCCTCGCTCCCAAACTCCATCACGAACCCATACTGGAATACCGCCTAAACACCCCCAAAAAGAGTTTCATCAGCCAATCCAATAATCTCCCCACCCCAGAACTGCAGGATGATGAAAGAAATATAAATATACATACGAATTTCTCAGGATTAATCTGTTTTCCTCCCGACGCAGATTTGATATACGCCGCCTTGGTCTGAGGATGCACGCAGGCAAACTTGAGGCTGAGGAAGTGGGCGCAGATCTATGCCCTTTTCATTAATAACCTTGAATCTCTTGTTGGAGTATGATATTGGAACAATAGGAAAAGGTACCTGTTCGATTCTCGCTTTGTCGACCTCGGGCTTGAACTAGGGGAATTGTGTTAGTGAGATGGAGGGCAGGGGAGGAATGGGGGAGGGTGAAGAGGGGGGATTTGTACTTCGAACATTACGATGTGGGTGACGGGCATGGTTGCTGGGTGGGGTGGAAGTTGGGGAGAGGGAGGGATGAGGGGGTGGGATTGGGAGGATGTTGATTGAACGCGTGAGGTTATTGTATGTTCACCTTATACCGGAAGAAAAGAACAACCGGTCACTCTCGGGCAATCTTCACTTCTCTCTCGGGGAAAATTACTTCTCTGGACGCAGGTACCCTAGTTTATAGATATCACCAAATGACGTATTCGTACCTTAAATCCTCCATGTCCGGTGTCCGACACGGAGTTCCGTTTGGTCCCTGTCAAAGTATTCTAGATGCACTTAGATCTCTAATGACCGAAATGTAGAACAATACTCTGTAGCCATTCTAACACCAGCTCCCGTGTAGTAGCATATGATTCGTTACTTCATCCCCAGCCTAGCCCCATCCCAGTCCGTAAACACCATGCTCACCCATCAAAACCATTCCAAAACACCCGGGAGAAACGATCCCAAATCCCACTCCTCTAACTCCCCGTCCTGACATTCCTCTCCAATCTCTCCGCCACACTACTCGCCTGCACCTCCTCATACCCCGGCGGCGGCTCATCCGGCACCGCTCCCTCCCCCTCTCTCATCCCCTGCCCCCCCTCCAACCCCACAACCCCATTATTCGCCTGCGGCGCCGGCCTCGGCCTCCTCACCCCATCCGTCCCAATAGGCATAGGGCGCTGAATCTGCACTCCTCCCGCCGCCATCGCTGCACCTCCCCCAACCCCACTAACACCCGCCCCTCCTCCTCCCGCCTCATAAGCCGGCAACTCCTCCAAATCCTCTGCTTCTCCAGCGCGGCCATTTTCGCGCGCTAAACTCAGCATTTCTTTGATGCGTTCGAATGTGCTGCTGAAATCGAAGGCGCCGCCTTCTTTGAAGGTTAGTTTTAGGTTCACGAGGGCGTGGTGGGGGGGGATGCCGCCGCCGAGGGTGGGGATGAGGATGCCTTCCCAGGTGTTGGGGCCGAAGAAGGGGGCGGAAACGTGGGTGTCTTGGAGGGAGAGGAGGGGGGAGGAGAAGGATTGGAGGTGGGGGGTGGGGTTTGTTGGGAGGTAGATTAGCTGTGGGAGTTAGTCTGGGTTTGTATGGATTCCTGGGGGTATGGTACGTACGCGCTGGTTTGTGATGATTGCTTTGCCGTCGGGGCATTTGATGGAGAGGGGTTCTTTGCCGGGGTAGGTGTTGGGTGTTGTGAGGGAGAGGGCGGTGCGGGCGGGGGAGGTGTAGAGGACTTTTTCGTTGGGGAGGCGAATGAAGGTTTGGGGGTTGGAAAGCATGACCCAGTTTATGGACATCGTGGCTGGTTGTTTGTGGTGTTTGCTGGGTTGTCAAAGATTGTGGTTATGGGAGATGATTTGGGGCAATGGAGCTAGTTGTAGGACCGATGGTAGAGACGGTCGGTAGGTGGCGGTGACGTACCGGTCGATGTTCGGGCTGCTGCCTAGGGAATCAGAAGCTTAATCGGCATTGTTGTTTATAAGCTGGAGTAAGCTGGAGGTGTCAGGATGAAGAAAGATTGTGACAGTGAAGCTATTGCGGCTCATTGCAGATCACGAGGCTAGCTGATGACGCCTCGGTGGCGTCCTTGGCTGTGATTCGAGGGAGGAATTTTGAGGTACCTACCACTGTGATACAAGAACATTCTGAACCGAAGCTTCTCTTTCTATTGCTTCCTATCTCTAGATGTACATGTCTCAAGCCACGGATCGAATTCCTTCACCATGATCAGTGCTAGCTCGGCAGAGAATTCTGAGCTCGTTGCATGGTATTGATATTTGCACGACCATATTGGAGAGCAGGAACGACAAGATTATATATACAGCAGATCATGTATTTGGAGGTGCCTCAAGGTCTATTGGCTCGAAATTCGCGGCCTCAATCAAGGCACTGATCGTGGCTAGAGGTTTTCACTTGAAAACGCAACGGCCTTCGATACTAGCCTAGGCAGAGCCGACTCGAGCTGGTATACCTGTAGGGACCGTTTTGGTGAAACATACCGTATGTAAATGGGAGTGTTTGACATGAAGTCGAGCATGGTTGATGCAATGTAGGCTTCTTTATTTATTCTGAACCACGATGAGGAAAATCGCTTAGGTAGCTTCTGTCCATCTATTCTGCTGTAAGGTCTCACATAGGGGCTCCCAGTCTCAAAGCCAGCTTTGATCAAAAGTCCCCTATACATAAAAATAGTGAAGATAGTACAAGGTGGGGTCTAGCGGGGTGGAAAAGGAGTACCTACTAGCAGGCCGCTCCGCAAGTCAGAGAACAGAGTTTCTCGGTTTTTGGCTGAGTCATCAAGCAATGGCTTGGCGGCTACCAAATTGAGACTTCCAGCACTGCTCTTCTATCCGACGGGTTTCAGGTGAGAGTGAATGAATGCTTCTGTGCTCTTGTCCTTATCACCTATGGAGCACGTTGGACTCAGCAACAATCGCTCGCTGAAATGATTCAATGACATGTAGGACAATCGTCCTCTATTCCTCCTGTCGAACGGGTTCTACTACTTCTCGCCAAAGACTGCTGGCTTTACAGCCAGCCTCTTCCTATAATCATGAACGGTAATGGAGTACGGAAGTCATCATTTTCTTCGGATTATGACTCAAGATACGGCTCGGGGTTGCAGGTTCAGCCGTCGTCCAAGGCTCTCCTTGATGGCTACAATGGTTCATTCGAAAGCTCCCGAAATAGCGCACCAGGACAAGATCGTTACAACTATGTGAGCAGTATGGGAGAATAATGTGTGAACGGGAAGCTAATACTACTTACAGACGAATGGATCTCACGTACGAAGCTCAGACCTCTTAGATCCAAACGACCCCGTATCGATGCACCTGCTAATGGAAACGGCGATTGGCGACAGCCAACACTATGGTGTTTTGTCGTTCGAGGAGGTTGATGAGCTGAAGAAGGAGCTTGCTGTGCTAGCTACGCGGATTGAAGGAACGAAACGCAAACTTGCTATTGAGAATAAGCTACGCGATGCTGCAACCTCACTCAATCGACTATACACTCCCAACAGCCGCGAAAGTGTAGATGCTTCGGGCAAGGGACAGCCTCAGAAACGAAACCGTCGTAGTGTGATGAGCAGAAGCAGTGGAAGCGACCTTCTAAGCAAGACGGATGACGAGCTGGCCGCCAGTATCAAAAAATGCGAGGATTTGTCGCAAGAGCTATGGAGACTAGAAAAGCGATCACAAGACGTACACAAAAGGCTTCTCGAACACACAGCTGGTGTCCTGCAAATGACGCATAAGGGTTTCCTTGAAAAAGACCTGCCGCCGCAGCATTCAAATAGCATGAATGGTTATGCTGATAATATCGGCACCGCACACGCTTTCGGTGGTGGTATTGAGTTCGATGATCGCAGTTTCTATCAAGCTTTGGACACGCTCTTAGAGTCTGTCGACAGTCCGGCAGATAACAATGTCGCCTCAGCTTTCGAACAACAAACCCTATCAATCCTTGCGACTGAACGAAAGATTTGGGACCTGAACCGGCGCTTGAGAGATTCGATCTCCCAGTCCCGTGGAGGGGATGAGGTGATGCCAGCACCCCCTGCGCCAGAGACTTCGGAGCGAGGGGACACAGAAGCTGCGTTGCAAGGGCAGATCGAATATCTTGAGAAAGGCCTAGATGCCATGCAGCAGAGCCGAGGGGAATCATTGCAAGTGTTGAAGGAAACAGCTTATGCGGCAGAGGAGAAGCTTGAGGATTTGAACACACAGCTCCATGGTATTATACTCCGAAGTAGCCAGGAACAAAACCCGCAATATCCTCTTCCACCAGACGTTACTGGGCGGAATCTACAAGAACAAATAGCCTTTCTAGAAGGCGGTCTAGATGCGTTGGAACAGCATGTACAGCGGCTTAAGGACGATAGCCTGACGTCATCATCGAGATCCGTTGCTCATGAGGAGAAGGTGGGCCAATATCATAATATGCTTCAAAGCTTATGGCCGAGTTTGTTTGTTGGGGATGAAATTCCCGGGCCTTTCTCGCTAGAGGCTTTTTCTACGAAAATTCAAACCTTGAGTTCACGAGTGATGGGCTTGCAGGAGCAAAAGGATATTCTAGGCCGCCAGATCCAGCAGCAGAGGGAGGTCAACAGCAAGTCTGACTCTGAAAAGGATGCCCGTATGGTAGAGGTGACTACTGAGCTCGAGAATGTGAAGCGGGACCTCGACGTGAGGAGTAAAGAAGGCATGACTGAGAACAATATGCTCAAAGCTCAGCTCGCTGCAGGGAATGATGCAAAAGAACAACTCCTAGCTGAGTTGCAGGAGAAGCATGGGATGATATCGAACCTCGAAGCCCAGATCAAGGTCGTAAAGGAGGAGCAGCAAGTACTACAGAACACCACCCAGGAGAAAACTGCGGAAAGCGAGAGAGTTCGCAATGAGCTGGCAGATTACGAAGGGCAGATGGTCCGATTACAAACAGAGCTTACGGTCGCGAGAGCTGAGCTTGATGGAGCCTATGGTACTCGCGCACAGCGTGCTGCAGAAGTTGCATCTCATCCTGCCTTACTACAGGAAATCAACGACCTCAAGGAGCAGAATCAAGCACTTTCTGAAGAGGTTGCCAGTGGTAAGTCAGTGCAAGAAGCTGCAGGCAACGTTGAATCGCAACAACGCATCCAAACCTTACAAAAGGAGCTCCATGAGACTATTGCTGAATACGAGGTTATGACTAAATCCAGCATTGAATATGAGAAGGAACGGGAGCAATTGGAGAACACCATTGACGGCTTACGAGATCGCTGTGAGACACTGGAGTCTCAACTGACCGATGAAAAGGTGCAGTCATTGGGTGTGAAGAGTCCAGGACGCCCTGGTAGCAGAGAATCGCAGGGTGCAAGCAGCACAAGTACCACAGTACTCAAGAATGAGTTCAAGAAGTTGATGCGGGAGACGAGACAAGAGAACATGAAGGCTCTAAGAGTAAGTCAGCCCCGCATATTGTTCAATGTAGTGTACTAAATTTTCTTCCCAGTTCGAGCAGAACGAACGCCGTAAACTCGAAGCCCAACTCCGCACATTGAGCAAGGACCAACCTCCTGGGAAATCCTCTCTAAGCCAAAGCATGACGGCACATTGAGAATGAGCAAAAGCACAAATTCCATTTCAACAGCCCACGCACCTCGCCTTGGCAGGCGAGCATGAGATACGAATTCAGTGATGAAAGCTATGAAGATGAAGCATCCGCTGACAGCGGGTTCGGTTGAATCATGATACCACGTACATTCAAGCCCTGAGGCTACGAAACGTCGTCGCCGTTTGGAGGCATATAGTCGATCATGCCATTGAGGTACACTTGATTGTGATCTAAGTAATACTGGGGTGCCTGAGTGTTTATAGGGTTGTGTATGAGAGATGACGGACCTCAATGTTCCCTCAGTCGCAACTTCCTGATTTGGGGACTGGACGACAAAAATAGCCAGTGACCTTAAACGCTCACGTGCATCCGGGCTCGTTCTCTATCACCAACCTAAACCAGCATTTTACCAAGCATGAAAATGGAAACCCAGGGATCATTTTTTTGATAGAACTTCAACTGGGTTCCTAGCCATATTCATCATGTCTGCAGGATTAGATGGGGCGTCCTCGTTACGTGGACCTCTTGACGAAACCACCAATGAATCAGTCTCGACGCCTCCCTCACCGACCTCAGCTACAGCAAAGACTGGACCGGCTCCTCGGCGCAAGCCAGCACTCCAAAATCTCAATGCTAATCTTGACTCATCAGAGAGCTATCCGTCCCCACATAGCTCAATCTACGAAGCTTCACTAGTTCATTTATCAAGCATAGAGGAACTCAAGCAAAAAGGACGTGAACATGATGTTCCTACTCATACGACCGATGATGGGCCTGCGTCGTGGGAAAACATCGTTGTGGACGCTTCAGGCAACCTTGTCCCCGCCTCCTTCCTACAACCTCCCGCGACGAAGAATGCCCATAAACCTCACGAACTATATCCCATAACGGAAAGGAGCTCACTCGCTACGCTCAAGGCGTCCCTTCAAGGCCAAGCATCAATATCTACACTGCGACCTTATAGTCCTGGTCTTAACGGCAAGAAACGCAAGTCTTTTTCTCTGTCAAATCTTCCACCTACACCTGAACGAAGATCTTCGCCCCCACCTTCGCCGCTACCCATCCCAGCTCGACCACACTTGCCACCACCGGAGCGAGTACCCACACCACCGGGTCTTCCCACTTTCGGGAAGCCTGAAGCAATTAACTATCGCCTGCCTCCTCCAAAGACACGTTTCAGGGACTTTTTTCGTTCAGCGAGCATAGTAGCAGAGCAGGAATATCACCGACAGACTGCCCATTTGCCCCATGGAGTCGTCATGAGGGGTGAAAACGGGTTGATGGTCTGGGGCAAATTTACTCCGATTGTGAGCGGGCACCATCCACCACAACGCCAAGTACACAGGCTTTTACGAGCGCCAAATCCAGCTGATTTAACAGAGCCGGAAATGCCGGAGGAGCAGGAGCAAGCCAGTGATGGCAGGGGTCACGCTACTCATGCTCGGGATGGTGGAAACAGAGCAATCCCTGCCAGTGAAAACATACCTCAGCGTGGGTTCCATTGGGAACCATTCAAGAAGTACCATGAAAAAAAGAGGAAGTGGGTACAGAATATTTTTTGGTTTCTCTTTTGTTGCGGGTGCTTTTGCTGTCTTGACGAGGGTCCAAGACCAGAGGACCCTTCACCAGGTATAGCTTGTAGGAGTGTCGCTGAGAATAATGTGCAGCCACCGAGCATGAGGCCACGACTTACAGTACCGCTGCCAATGAACGATTTGCTGGGGAGATGATACAGACTTCAGTGAGATGTAGAACGATGGAAAGGGAACTCTTCAGGTACTGAGACAAATTCAACAGGAAAGATGGTTAGGTGTTCATCCACGCCAGAGCCACAGGTTCTCGCAGCAGCGAGCATTGGATCAATGTACGACTAAGCAAAGAGTATATACACAGTATCAAAGCATTGGACTAGACCCACAAAAACTTCCAACGCATTCCTAGTTCTCATCCTCTCTCCCACTGTAATCTTAATTTAGGGTACATTCTATGCTATCGCAAACGTATTGTATAGGTACAGAATGCCAATCACAATCACAATCTCCGGATGCTTGTTCTTGCGGACGGAAGTATAGCTGTACAAGGACCCTTCCCTTCCTCTCCAAGAAGCCTAACAGTTGCCATCGTAGTTATTGTCTATCTTAGTACCGGGCTGTAGTTCTGTAGCCACAGGGTGCAGGTGTCCATGCAGAGTTGGCCTGGCGAGGAGGAGTGCGGTACCGTTTTACTTGAGCATACGAAACAGCTTCGGCGCGGCGCATTGTGTTGCGCAGTGTTGGAGGTGGAAGACTAGACAGAAGTTAGTTCCATCTTCATCGTTTTCTCCCTCTCCCCCTCCTCCTCTCCCTCTCCCCATCTCCCCCCCATCTCCCCCCCTCCCTTCCCTCCTCCCCCGAACCCCTGCTCTCCCCCCCTCCTTCCCCCCATGATCTCTCCACAACACAATCGATAAGAGATACTAGAACATGGTATACACTCACATTCCTCAACACAATCCTCCTTCGGTCCCTTATGCTCTGGGTTCTCATGCTGCCTCGTAACGCGCTCGGCGCATTCGTCGAAATGGTGCTTGTAGGGTAAGCATTGGGCGGAGCGGGCGCATTCTGTGAGGGGGGAAAGAAGGGGGGGTTAGTTGGTTGGTTTGTTTGAGGGAGAGGTTGGGGGGATAGGGGGAAATGGGATTGAGCTTTCTCCTCGCGATCATTGCGAACGCAGAGGCAGTAGGATGTGTAATTGAGTAAAGCAAGTATAAACACCCCACCACGTACCATCCTCCAACTTCGGCTTCGGATCCTCAACCTCCTCTTCCTCCTCCTCTTCCTCCTCTTCACCACCCTCCTCATCGCCACCCTCACCCTCACCCTCACCCTCTTCTGCACCACCCTCCTCGCCTCCCTCTCCTTCCTCTTTCCCCTCTCCTCCTTCGTCGCCTTTCGATTCAGATTCTTCGCCGCCTTCTTCTGATTCTTCGTCCGGGGGTGGTGCTTCGGCGTGCATCTCTGGCATGCCGATCGCGGCGTAGAATGAGGAGGAGAGGTCTGTGAGACCCATTGTGGCAATTGGCCCGCGGGAATAGGAGTGAAGGTGTAGGAATGTGGTGTGGGTGTGTGGTGTGGTGGGCAGGTGTGAAGGGAATGGTGATGGTGAGGTACTAGGTACTTATTAAGCTTTTTCTTTGGTGGGGTTTGATTGGTTGGGGGAGTGGGTGATTGTGATTGGTTGGGGTGGGATATGGATGTTTGGGCTTTACTTTTTAGAGACGTGAAAAGGGGTTTGGTACTTTGTTCGAAGGCGATTTTACGGTTGTCTGGATGGTTATGCTATGGGTTGTTTGGGAAGGGGGGGGTTTTGTTAATGGGACTGATTTTACTGTGCGTGAAGGAATCATGCATCATCAACTTGCTCAGGTGGCAGACGCTATTAGTTGAATTGTTGGTACCATATCGAAGATAGTGCAGTGTGTACAATGAAGCTGAGTGAGTTCACGGCACGGGTGCAATTCACTTTGGAAGGGTGGTGACCGACAGCCTGCAAAGTGAACGAACGGCTTCGTAAGCTTCGGACATGATGAAGTGACAAGACACAGAACTTCGCCCCTTTGAAAGAGATCTGCGCCAATAGCAGAAGCCACCAGGACACCATAACACATGTAAGACTTAAGGTGTGAATTGTAGACGACCAACAAGATGGATTTCTTTGAAGTCTAGCGCGAAGCCGCGCGCTAGCATCTCGCGTTCACTTTCAGCAAGTGAGGATAACACTTCGGTATCTTCTATGAGAACTCTCACATAATAACTCTGAATCCCCTCGCTTCTCAGAAGATAACACAACTGTCATACCAGGCTGTTAATCTTCATCTTTAAAAATCTCACATCTCATAGGCCATGGCGCCCTCAAACTTTCCCCAGTATAACAAGGACGAGAAAGTGCTCTGCTTCCACCACGAACTCCTCTACGAAGCCAAAGTCTTAGATTACAAGCATGCCATCGAGGGTGACAAGAAGAGCCCGTACCAGTATCGGGTGCATTACAAGGGTTGGAAAAATACGTATGTGAATTTCTGCCGCTTGGTTGCTATTGTCGTTGTTGTTTCAGCTATTGTCAAGCCGCTCTCTATTTGTCAAAATCTGTGAATTTCTATTGTCAAGCCGTCATGGAGGGTGGGCGACGAGCCACCTCTTTTTTCTATATGAGTGATCTCGTCGCAGCATTTTGGTTTCTTCTTCCTACAGCACACGCCTCAGTACTTTCGTCTCTCAACACCCACTTTCAACATACTCCTCTTCCTCACGCTCCCTACCACTCCAATTGTCCTTTCATCAGCAAGCTGGTCTTGCGAGCTTCTCACGCAACCTACCACTCCAATTGTCCTTTTATCAGCAAGCTGGTCTTGCCCACTCCATGTCCTGTCGTCCTTCTCTTCGAGAAACAGACATCTAGTCAAGCATCGCACCACTTTGGCGGCCGGTCCG
>KE598560.1:286369-304541 GCA_000444155.1 Cladonia macilenta KoLRI003786
CATCTAGTCAAGCATCGCACCACTTTGGCGGCCGGTCCGTCTGCAACCTACCTTATCACCCATTTAACATCGCTCGTCATCTCTCACCAGAACAAACACACTACTCAAGCATTTTCCTACGCCAGCATTCTATTCTTCTCTACGCATTCACTGTCTTCATCTCTATCGCATTCGCACTACGATTGGGCAGGTTCCTAATTCTGGTGCAACATTGACTGACGGGGTTCCCATGCTTGCCTAGCTGGGACGACTGGGTACCGCAAGACCGTATTCGTAAGATGAATGAGGACAACAAAGCGCTAGCTGCCAACCTCAAATCCGAAATGGACAAGCTTCTCAGACCCAAAGCTGTAGCTGCCATGAACAAGAAAAAGGCCGGTGGCTCTGACCTTGGCTCAAATCGCGGAAGCGAAGAGCGACATGCTACTCCTCTCGCAGGGCGTGGGCAGAAGCGTGGAAGGGACTTTGAGATCGAAAAGGTTCGTGATCCACTTTCATCTAAGCTTGGAGAATATTGGTCATCTTCCCGCGGACCCGATGGCAAAACTCTGGCCCTGGAAGACGAGGAATCCGGACTTCGGCGCAGCAAGCGATTAAAAGCCAATCCAGCACGCWGTGCAAAGGAGTYGTTGGCMTYGGRTTCCAAACCAGCACGCAGTGCAAAGGAGTCGTTGGCCTCGGGTTCCAAACCAGCACGCAGTGCGAAGGAGTCATTGGCCTCGAAATACAAACCAGCACGCAGTGCGAAGGAGTCGTTGGCATCGAATTCAATGGCATCGAGTTCAAAGCCAGCGAGCTCAACCACATCTCATCCAAAACCAGGTCGCTCCAGAACAAAGGGCAAACAATCTAAAGCACCCATGCCATCTCCAGCAATTGCGCCTCACCATTCAACCAGTATTTCGAGGATACAATCGGTAACACCAGCACAAATGGAACGAGATTGGACTGCTTCTTGTCATAACACAGCTTCCTCGCGTTGGGATTGGGGCGGAATGCACTCCGATATCGATATCCCTTATGAGAAGTTGGACGAAGCGGAGCGAAAGGCTGGATTTCCGCCTCCTGGGTTCAGGTACCCTGACGAGAACGGCAATCCAAAGCCAAAGCTACGACCAGAACCCCTACCTCCCATTAAACCTCAACCATGTTTTCCGCGCAAGTATATGCATCTCTACAAAAGGATGCAAAAAGATGTTGGAATAAGTTGGGACTCCTATAACCCTTCTCCAGTCCGTTCCAAGGAATTCCTTAAGGCCGGAGTACCCCTGGTGGACAACACCCCTGAGGACCTTGTGGACCGTCCCCGTGTCCGGCGTCTGCGTACCGAATTGATTAGAAGATCGAATGGACGAGTGCAATTTACTAACAGACCAAATGATTTTAGGAAGAGAATTTCAACTTCCGTCCCGCCATTCGTATACATGTACCGGATCATCTTAAAGCGCTCCTAGTCGATGACTGGGAGAATGTCACCAAAAACCTGTCTCTAGTACCCTTACCATCTGAACACCCTGTCAACGAAATTTTGACCACATATTTTGAAGAAGAAAAGCATAAACGTCGTCTTGGATCCGCTGAAGCGGACCTTTTGGAGGAAGTAGTCGCTGGTTGTAAAGAGTATTTTGAAAAATGTGTTGGGCGTATACTACTGTACCGCTTCGAGCGCCAACAATACGCCGAAGTCCGCAAACTATGGGAGGAGGGAAAAGGAGAGTGGGAAGGGAAAAACGCTGGCGACGTCTACGGTGCTGAGCACCTGGCTCGTCTTTTTGGTACGTCAATCCCATCCTATCCCACCCCCTCACCCATCACGCAAATCTTTCTACTGACATACAGCAACCAGTATCCCTCCCCGAACTCATCGCCCAAACGAACATGGACCACCAATCCGTCTCCAAACTCCGTGACGAAATGGCAAAACTCACACAATGGCTTGCCAAAAACTCCAACCGCTTCTTTACGGCAGAATATGAGGCTGCGAACCAGGAGTATGTGGAGAAGAGTAAGGGGCCGAATTAGGTTCTTGGGTAGTTAGTTGGTTTTCATGCATGCATGTACAATGATTTTCATCAAGCGGGGGAATAGCGAGGAATGGATTAGATAAAAGGATTGGGGAGGGGATGGACTATGCTTGCGATTACCTTCATGCCTCCTCATAGTCATGAAAAGCATTCTCACCATATCAAAGCTCACCCAGAGTATGCGGTCCCAACTGCCCAAACCTACGCTCTTTTCCCACCGCCCTGATGTCCCCAACGCCGTCTCGCCCAAATTCACCCTCACAATCCGGACATATTCCACCATCTCACCTCAACGAAAACCCCATATGAAATCTTTCCCCCTTGCCCACCTCCTCCCCGGTAATAGCCAAGCACTCCTCAACCCCACAAACGCGCCCCGCCATCCATCCACTTACAGTAAGCCACTGAACCTCGAACCTTTCTTGAGGGGAGAAGAGCTTGTTGGGGGGAGGAGGGGGGAGAAGGTGATTCTTCTTCTGCTAGTTTTGGAGCTTTGTGTTTAATGGCTTAAGAGGGTAGTGGAGTAGTGAGGTGGGTTTGGTGGTTGTTTTGTGACAGGGTTGTCTTTTGGTTTGGTGAGAAGTGTGGTGAGTTTGAGAAGGTATGTTGAGTGGAGAACATGAGAGAGCTGGGGTTGTGGGGAGGAGGGAATGAGGGAGGGTGGAGTGATTTTACCATGATTTTCTGCAGAACGGTAATCTGGAGCTTGGGCTGGGTTTGGGGATCAGGGAAGGACGACTATGTAGAAGGGGTGTATGACGCAAGATAGTGGTTTTGATATATAGAACTTTTAGATAAAGGTAGAGAAGCAATGCTTGGAGCTCATCTCAGTCTCCCTCCATATTTCATGATAATGATATACAAGAAACGCCCTAAAACCGTATGTATGTATGTACACGTACAGTCACCGCTCACTCACTCATTCATTCTGATCCGCTTGTCAACGCATGCATGCATGTAAGTAGCCATTAATCTACTCTCCTTTCAGCTTATCCTGCGTAACCCCATAAGCCATTTCCAGCATATCCATCTCCTCCTTCAGATGCGTTCCCTTCAACCCCGTTGCTACACTTGCGCTTGGATTGCGGCCGGCGTACATGACGTGTTTCCGGTCATGGTGTTCGGTGTTGTTTAATAAGGTTTCGATTCTGGGTTGAGTGAAGCTCCAGGCACCTGCATTCAGAGGCTCTTCCTGTGCCCAGACGATTGTTTTTGCGTTGGGATACATGTCGAGATTTTCTTTCAGCTGGGCCCAGGGGAAGGGATTCAATTGCTCGATTCGGGTGATGGCGACGGAGTTGAGTTTATGCTCGGCGCGGTGTTTGTGTAGGGCTACGTAGACCTGGCCGGTGCAGAGGATGACGCGGTCGATTTGATCGGGAGGGAGGATGGTACTGTCTTCGTGCGCGGGGTCGGGGAGGATCCATTGGAAATGTGATTCGCCTGTGAAGTCATCGAGCGAGGATCGGGCGAGTGGGTGGCGAAGGAGCGATTTCGAGAAGAAGAGGATCAGAGCTAGTGTAGTGGTAAGTGTGAAGATTCAGTAGTGATTGGGAAGGAGACGCACGCTTTCGGAACTGGCGGTTCATTTGCCGCCTCAGGATGTGGAATAGGTTGGCTGGTGTGGTCATATAGGCAATTTGCATGTTGCAGTCCTGGTGCTGGCGATCCAGCTTGTCTGGGGATGGGAAAATCCTGGGGTCCTCATTGCAGAGTTGGAGGTATCTCTCCATTCTTCCAGAAGAATGTTCAGGACCTTGACCATCATAACCGTGTGGAAGGGACATAACTAAACCCGACCGTTGCAGCCATTTAACCTCGCCTGAAGCAATGAATTGATCAATGATACATTGGGCATTGTTAGCAAAGTCTCCAAATTGAGCCTCCCATATGACTAGAGCATTTGGTGACGAAAGGGAGTATCCGTACTCAAAACCAAGCCTAAATAGCATATTAGCTTATACCTCTTCACAATGCTCGGAGGGATCCTACACTCCAAATTCGCTGAGCGATGAGTTGGTGATAACGAAGCTGCCTTGTTTAGAACTGACATGCTGCAAAGGCGTATATGTGGCTTCGCTCTCCTGGTCATGTAACACTGCATGGCGCTGGGAGAAAGTACCACGCTCTACGTCTTGGCCAGATATTCTGACATGATGGCCTTCCTCGCATAGGGATCCAAAGGCAAGCGCTTCTGCTGTGGACCAGTCGATGTTTTTGCCTTCAACAACGGTCTTCTTCCTGCCGGCTAGAATTCGTTTTAGGTTTTTATGTACGTTGAATCCTTCCGGTGCGCCACTAATTACGTCGGCGATATGAGTGAGCTTCTCAGCGGGTATACCCGTTGGTAAATGAGGGAGGATCTCGGTTGCCAGCTCCTTGGGTGACTTGAACCCATTCCAGGCTGATGTCAGCCACTCTTTAGATGTTGGCTGGTAATCCTTGCTAGCTTCAAAACTGTTGGTTAGCATGCCCCAGACCCATTTCTTGTGTTCTTCAATGTCATCTTTCGTGAAAGACTTCTCCTTGAGAAGCTTCTCTTCATACTTCTGCACAGCAGGCTTCTGTTCGTTGATTCTCTTGTACATCAGCGGCTGGGTGAAAGAGGGCTGATCGGTCTCATTATGCCCTTGCTTTCTATAGCATACGATATCTATAACGACGTCTTTCTTGAACTCGGCTCGCCAGTCAGCCGCCACCTGGCACACGAAGTTGACAGCCTCAACATCGTCGCCGTTTACATGGAATACTGGGGCGTCAATTGCTTTTGCAATATCCGAGCAGTAAGGCGTGGAACGAGCGAAACGAGGATCTGTAGTGAAACCGATCTGGTTATTAATGATCAGGTGTATCGTTCCCCCCGTTGAGTAGGCGGGCAAAGCGTGAAAGCCCATGGTCTCGTAGACAATCCCTTGTGCTGCGAAAGCAGCGTCTCCGTGTAACAATACACCCATGGCTGAATTGAATTGTTTCTCGTCATGGTTGTAATGTTGAATCGCGCGAGTCTTACCCAGGACCACAGGGTCTTCAGCTTCGAGATGAGAAGGATTAGCCACCAGTGAAAGCTGGACGCGTTTGCCAGATGGTGTGGGCCTCTCAAAATTCATGCCTAGATGGTATTTGACATCGCCCGAACCTTCGTCGGAGGGCTCCGCGCTACCACCAAATTCACTGAAGATCGATTCGTTTGGCTTCCGGACGACATTACTCAACACGTTTAGCCTACCACGATGAGGCATACCAATAATTATATCCTTCACGCCGTAGTCAACGCTCCGATCGATCAAAGCCTTCATTCCTGGAACAAGAGTCTCACCACCTTCTAATCCAAAGCGCTTGTCGTTAGGATACTTGGTGGCGAGGAAGTTCTCAAAGCTCGAACTCCAAATCAGACGATCCAGAATCCTGCGTTTGTCATCGATAGAGTACTTGTATGGGGAGGGGATTTCCATGCGACTCCTGATCCAATCACATTGGTCTCGATCTGGGATGTGGATGAACTCTACACCGTATGAGCCACAATATAATCTCTCACATGTTGCAACAATTTCTCGTAGAGTCATCTTTTCCCTGCCTTCGGTCCTGAAACGAGGCAAGATTCCAGGACCTAGATTGAATTCCTTGTCGAGATCTTGTTGGGTAAATTGGTAATGGTCAAGCTCTAACTCTTTTGGCCTGTGGTATCCAAATGCTTCAGCCTCACCACGAATACCCAGTGGATCCGTCTTCGCTCTGTGATGACCACGAGCTTGGTAGGCGCGTACTAGTAGCTGTACCTTAAGATGGTTGGTCACATCTGGCGCTTCGCCTGTAGAGAGGCCAGCGCCGGGCATCGCTTGGGGTACACCACCTGTGGGGCCGGGCACGATCGTTGGAGGAGGTTGGAAAGCTTGTGACGTGGGCATATTGCCATCTTCCATATTCCGAAAGTAAACCTGCCATGAGATGTGCACGCTCGCTGGGTCTTTCTTCCATGACATGTACATCTCATCTACATAATTGGCAGTGTTGCCTTGGAGGAAAGAGTCGTTGGGATCCTGGAACAAATCGGTCAGCAACAAATCCCTCATTGTTGACCTCCAACTGAAAGCTTCTTACCACGCCCTTATTAGTGTCCTCTGCAGCCACAGCATAGCTCCGTCTTTGCAGCCGTTGATATAATATCGGAAGCTTGGAAATCCGCGTCCCTGGCACAGACGACCCTCTGAGTGCGGTCGCCGTACATGTGGTCCTTCTGAAAGCGCCAACCCCTCTGGAGAGACCACTGGACTTGTGTAACGATGAACGCAACATGATGAGATGTTGAGATTGACTAGGTTAGAGGATTAAGAACTAAAGAATAGGTGAGCATCCTTGGGGAGGGATGCTTTATTGCTCACGGCGGCAAGCTTCCAGGAGAAGAGATTCGCAGACTTTAAACGTTGGCCAAAGCTGTCGTCAAACAAACGGCGGCGACGGCAATATTTCCGCCTTGTCCGCTCACTAGCGCAGCCTTACCAGATACTTTGCCCTATTTTTCCGCTTCGAGAACGCCTTACCGAGTCATACATCAACATTCCTTCATGGCCTCCTTGCGGTTATGATATGGAAGCCTATCTGACATGGCACCACCTAGAGGCTCTGCCGCCTATAAGAAGAAAGATGGCACCCTCGCCCTCTCTAAGGACGGCCAGTCGGTGTCATGGACACCAGTGGCGCCCCCGGGTTCAAAGCCAGCCTTGACCTTGCCTTTGCCAATCATTACCAGTGAGTCCGCCTAAATGATATGACTCATGTACTATGGAATCTTACAACTATATTAGATCTCCAGCAGACGCCAGCAAGTAACCCTAAGGTGATGCTGAAGATCTTTGCGCAGGCACCCGGTACTTCTACACCAGAGACCCATGTCTTTTCCTTCACTTCAGCTACAGCTGCGAGGGCCGAAGCCGACGCATTAAAAGATGCTCTCAGTAAGTCAATACAGAGTGCGAAGTCTGGTAGTGCGCTGCCAGGCACGCCAAGCGAAGCTGGAGCATCTTCCGCCGCCATGGCCATAGCAAGTGCTGTCTCTTCGGGTCGTAATGCAAAGGGCGAATCGGATGCTTGGTATGATGATTCAAAGCTTAAGCAAGATGTGGAACTACAACAATCACTGCTTATGGGGAATCCTTCGCTTTCCAAGACCTTCATGGAATCGTTGCAGACAAAGCCCGAGTCAATATCAAGCTCTCAATTCAAATCTCAATTTTGGTCTTCACGAGTCCATCTTTTACGTGCACACGCCATCGAGAAGAACCAGACTAGAGGTGCATACAACGTGTTATCGAGTATCAAGCCTACAACGGTGGACAACGAGATTAAGCTTAGCATAAGCAAGGAACAAATACAATTGATCTTTAATCAACATCCCTTAATTAATCGTGTCTATGATGAAAATGTTCCTAAGCTCAATGAAAAAGACTTCTGGGCGCGATTCTTCCAAAGCAGATTGTTCAAGAAACTAAAGGGCGAAAGAATAACCGACGCTGATCCTACGGACAATATTCTGGATAAATACCTTCAGTATGATGATGATACTGAAAGAGCCAAGCGTCTCATGGCAGCGCATGTTCCGCATATCATTGATGTTGAGGGGAATGAAGAGAACCATAGCCAACGGAAAGGCAACCAGCCGGATCTTACTATGAGACCTACATCCATTGATAGAGTACCAATCATTCGGACCCTGAATGCTCTTAGCGAGAAGATCTTGTCCCATGTGGCGCCGAATGACGTTGATCCATCGCTCCCTATAGGTGTCGATGAGGAAACCTTCAACGAGCTCGTGCTTCGAGATCTACAGGGCGACCCTGAAGAAAACCGCGTTATACTCAATATCAAAGACCAAAGCCGTTTCTTTAACTCCGATAAAGAGAGTGGGCTTTCCGCCGATGCAATTCTCTACGCCCAACAAGACCCAGCCAAAGTCCTCCAATCCGTCCAAGCCGACCTCGCCCACGTCAGTTCAAGTACCAACCTCTCCACCGCGATTGGCGTCGACTCCGATAGCGACAGCTCTGATGACGATACTTCCAACCCGAAAAAGCCCCATGTAGGGAATAAATCCAGTCTCTCAGCCGCGACATCCCAAATGCTCTCCCTCATCAGTGCTCAACGTGCCCAACACGACGACCTCACCATCTCCTCCTCCAGCTTCTCAACCTCCCAATCATCATCCACATCCGGTCTATCCCCCCTGATCTTCGAACGCCTCTCCCTCACCCACGCCACCACCACCGAATTCCTCCGACACTTCTGGTCCGCCTTCCTCTCCGGCGACGCCACCCGCGCCGCCGAAGTCTCCAAACTCATTGAGACTCTCAGCAGAGCAATGGATCGGATTAAAGCCGTTGCCGCGGATGCAGAAGCGGAAAGGAATAAGGAGGTGGAGGAGAGGAGGAAGAAGGTGCAGGAATTCTATGATAGGACGGGGAAGAAGAGGAAGGTGGATTATGAGAGTATTAAGGGGGGGGCGGGGGCTGTGAATGGGTTGATGGCGCCGACGGTGAGGGCGATTGGGGTTGCGAAGAAAGAGTATGAGAGGGCGTTGAGGGAGCAGGGGGGTGATTTCAATGGGGCGTGAAGTTTATTTGGATGGGGAATGATGCATAGCGATGGCGTAAATTGGACGAAGATACTGGGGCCCAGGGAGCTCTTTGGAAAGACTAATAGATTATCTAGATCGATGGTCTTTGTACAGCATATTCCTCTACGTTTTCCCAGACTTTCCTGTTAATGAAGACTAGACTCTGGTTCTATCAGGAGTTAGAACGTCTGTTAACTACAGTATTGGTAATGTCAGTGAATGTACCTGCAATTAAAATAAAATTCCAAATCACATTCCTAAGTCATTGAACTACATTATACAACCAAAATCTCAAGATATCATACACCACCACTCCCATTCCTCTTATCAACATCCAACCGCTTATTCTCCACCCTCCCCACCCTCCCCAGCAAAAACGCACAAGGCACCACTCCCACAGCCACCACCGCCTGAAAGATCAACGCCTTACTCATCGTAAACGGCGGACTCGCACCCTCCCCCTCCTTCAACCCATCACTAATAACGATAAACACACCCCCCAGCAACTGCCCCCCCGCCCAACAAATCGTACTCGACGCCTCCGGACCCACCGGCCACGTGACTTCAACAAGCCATTCCAATGCCACAGGCACGAGGCTGAAACTCGCTGCGCCAAGAACAGCGAGGATGATGAATGGAGCGACGAGGGAGCGTGTGCCGGGCGCCCAGATGAAAGCGAGGTAGGAAGCTGCGATGACGGGGACGAGGACTTTTATGAAAGGGAGGTAGGCTTTTGTGCGGTCGATGATGGGGGAGGTGATTGCTGCGGAGACTAAGCCGACGAGGATGAGGACGGCGCCTGCAATGCCGGATTCTGATTCCGAGAAGGAGTAAGGGGTGAGGATCTGGGTGAGGAGGGAGGAGAGGGAGTTGAAGAAGCCGACGTAGATGGAGAAGGGGAGGAGGATGAGGTAGAAAGTTGGGTTTCTGGAGAGGAGGGAGAGGGTTTGTCGGATTGTTGGGGGAGTGTGGGTGGAGGAGGGGGAGACGGGGGTAGGGGGGTGGGAGGGGATGAAGAAGGAGGGGATGGTGGCGACGGTGGAGATGAGAGCGACGTAGAGGGTCATGGGGGGGATTTGGGAGGCGCGCGTGGCGAGGAAGGGGTTTATGAGTTGGCCAAGGGCGCCGCCGAAGGGGTTGGCGAGGGAGGCGATGGCGGTGGCGGAGACGCGGCCGGAGGGGGTGAACCAGATGTCTGAGTAGCGGGTTGGGGCGGAGAGGACGAAGGGTTGGGCGAAGCCGATGAGGATTTGGCCGAAGAGGGTGAGGCCGAAGGAGGGGGGGGAGGTGCGTGTGCCGCCGTAGCGGATCCAGTTGCCGAGGAGGATGAGGAGGGAGGAGGTGATGATTGCGAGGCGGGGGCCGCCGGTGTGGAGGGTCCAGATTGTGGCGGGGGAGGCGAGGACGAAGGCGAAGAAGAAACCGGTGCTGAGCCAGTTGATGATGCTGGGGTTTGTGGAGAAGAAATCGGCTGCTGTGTTGGCGACGGGGGCGTAGGAGAGCCACTGCAAAGGATGTGAGCCGGGGTTCTGATAGTACACTGTATGGAGGTGACTATTCAACTCACGTCCCAGCTAACGATGATATTCAACAGAATCAATTGTGTGAGTCCAAACCACCGGATCTTGTACACGCGATACACGACATGTTCTCCATCTGCCAGTGCAGCCTCATCCCCTTCAGGTATTGAACGTGTGCGTGTAGGCTCAAGTTCTTCGTCCGAATATATTCTTTCTACATGTGACTGTTGGCTCTCATCTCCCGATCTGTCATGATCCAGCGCTGCCATTTCCATCCAGTCTTCGTCCTTGTGTAGGAGATGTTCTGCCTCGCTATCGCTCGGGTTTTGTTCGACCTGGCTGTTTTGCATCTCCCAGGAAGTCCAATGCCATAATGATCAGCATTAGGTCACGAGTGCTTTGGCGGCAATGATGCCATACCTATATAATTGCAAGAGAACGGAGACGGAGCTCAGCTGTTTCAAATCTTGGCAAAGACAGCTGCACCTAAGCTTCGGCTGTGCCCGTGAGCCGGTGCTCGCTAATTTTAGCCCCAGCCATCCTCTATCAATCAAACCTTGACCTGAGCCCGAGAGTGACTGCTTCTAGGGATAATGATATGCCGTGCTTTTCTGAATGAACCTTCTTTGCAATACCGTGAGAGTTTCTTCTTATGGTTGTGCTTTCATACAACTCAACACTCGAATGATTGGGCGATGGAAATTTTATGGAGTGCAGTTCGACGTTCAACTACTCAAGGATAACCAAGCCACCACTGCATAGAATCATAAAAAATCCAAACCCATCCTCCAAGGTCTTGATTGGATTTCAAGGAAGACCCTAGAAGCCGTCCTGGGCTCAATTTGCTCGTCTTACTCCGCACAGACTAACAGCGTTCTGATACAATCCTTTCTTCAAGCCGGTGAGTGAGTCTGGAGGCTTGTTCCGAGACACAGATCTTGGAAGGCGTCATCCCAACAAGTTCCGAATTTCATACCTCCATATCAGTCGCTGCCACACACAGTTTGCAGACGAGACCCCCAAGACTTTAGCGTGATCCCTTTTCTCTATCTTCTCAATGCTCCCTGTATCTCCTCCGGGAAGACTGTTACAAGTGAGGCAATTTATCGAGACATACAGCATTTATTCACCAATCTCAAGTATTCCATTTGGTTTTATAATGCTGAACCTGTCTCTTTGTGGTAGTGCTGTTGCTGGCTTCGATCGGGGGTGGGATTTCGGTGATGAGAGAGCAAATGTGGCGAATTCTGAGACTACGCTGATGGCGCTTTCGTGGATATTAAAAGGCTACTTCGTCGAAGCAGCCTGCTAACATGAGTCTTTAGTTGAAAAATCGTGAGACGTCAACGGAAAGAGCTTCGAGCGTCTTGTGCCAATTTCTCGGAAAATCATCATCCTCGCCGTGATACCTTGACTTCCGGAAATCTTCCACCTCCATCACTCAGCAGAGTACTATTTTTTCCCGTCAATACGTACTCCGCAAAAGCAGTCACATATGCGACCACGATCTCCAAAACTCTCAATCCGTCTACCTTCCCTAACAACTCATCACCCTTCCTTCCCAATTTCTTCCGCAATCCAATCGCTTCGGCAAGCAGAGGGAAGTCCGAGAAAGTCGAATGTGCCGCCTCTTCTAGCTGCAACTCTAGCTTCCAGCCCGATAGGCCTTTCCATTCTCTATCTTGGTCCTCATTTGTACCATTTCTCGCTCTTCCAAACTGAATGAATGGCTTCGAGAGCGTGGTATCCGGCTTCTCCATTAAGCCGAAGAGTTTTCCGTCAAGGTTCATACCGCCTTTGATTCGGGTATCATTTAGCATCACCTCTGCTGTCGTGGCACCTCCAAGGGAATGGCCGAAAGCGATGGTATCATCGATGTTGATGTTGTAGGAAGATAATAGAGATGACGAGACTAGCTCATCGAGTACGAATGAGACATCTTGGGCGTGAACTTGAACCATTAGCTCCACGATGTAGGGAGAGTCTATTTCGATACCGCGGATCATTCTGCCGTCTGGGAATTCGACGACTAGAGCATCGTATGAGTGATCTAGGCAGGCGACTATGTAACCTTTACGCGCAGTCTCTTGAGCGATGGTTGTGTAGATGAAGCGTGAGGCTGCTGCGCCGGGAGAAAACATGACAAGAGGATAACTTGATAGAGCTTTGGGCATTGGGGCATTGGCTTCACAGCGGGTGAAGAGCCGTGAGAAGGTGCCTTTGACAACGCCGAACTCAGCTAATAAGGCGTCGAAGTTTGCGGCTGTTGCTGGTGGCATGTATGGAGTCACAGGATCCGCTTTTCCGGAATAGAAATTTGCTTGCTGGTCCACGAGGAGCTGGGAAGGGGCGCCATCAACAGGATAGAAGAGAGAAACCATAAGCTCTCGGAACTGGGTTTTGTTAGTGAATGGATCCAGACGGTTTTCATCGATCATAGCGATGATCTTAACCCCTACAGGATTGGTGTTGTTGAGGGTTGGCAAGATTATAGGTTCATCGGGACGAGCGGTAAGGCCGATTGCAAAGGGGACCAGAAGTAGTCCAATAAATGCTTTCATCATGGTAACGGTGTTCTTAGATATATGGAAAGAAAAGGGGCAAATGTTACTATCAACGACTGATACGAGATAGCTGGACCAGAGGCTTGTATATGCACAGGCTGTGAAGATTCCCAACCTATTCAATGGTTTGCTAACGTGCAAGGCTCGGATCTTGGATAGTAGACAATGAATGCAGGCCACCGGCTGTTGGAGACGATTGTCTTAGCAGCAGGGAAAAAGGACTTCAATGCCTCCCTGCGAACCTATCGTAATAGTAGGTTTCGCTCATTGGTGATGGCTGTCGAATGCCTCAAGATATTCGAATATGTTGGCCTGTTGCCTGCGACGTCCTAAGCTTAGGTATCCTACTAGATGCTAGCCTAATTAGGAAAGTTCCGATCACTTAGTCGCTGTCCTATAAATAAGTATTTACTCCCGGAAAATAGTATTTATGCTGCGCTGCAAATCATGACCATCGAAAAATCTCTCCGGTAAGTATAAGTATCAAACTTGCCGTCCCTTGGCCTTTTCTTACAAGGTTTGTTTTCTGAAGCCTGATTCTCGTGCGTTTGCGTGGCATTCCATAAGACCCAGTCATTGCTGACTAATACCAGTAGATCTACGCCATGGCTCCCAACAACGGTCCTACAAGTCACGAAGCTTCATAATGCTAGCGTCACTTTGTCATCGTAAGCACTATGATTTTACTCCTCTATGACCGTCACATAGTCTCAAGGTTTACGGTATCTCGATTCTGCAGTGACGTAAACCTAAAGTTGCCCTCCAAAGTATCTTTATTCGGGACGTGAGACTCAATCTATCATAGCTACCGATTTACATGCATTCGAATGAAGTTCGGGTGCCAGACGGAGCATGCGCGAGCATCCGAGCTTGCCGAAAGATTCTCAATTGTCTTCGAAAGAAGTCGCCACAGGCACAAAACATGGCCAAAGCAGCTGCGTGCATGGAGTTCTTTGATCGTAGACCGAGGTCGATAACGGCTTATGGACCAATTGCTGCAGTCTCGGGGAAAAGCACGGGACTTCGCGGAAAATGCTTACCGACTCTGGATTGACAACCCACGTGGTAAGGGTAACATCTTGCGGACTTGGTGCTCCACTTTCTACCCAGACAGCTCCAACTCTTCTCAGCTACACAATTCACCTGTATGACTATGTATTGCATAGTGGGACACACGCCTGCAATCTTGGAATAGATATACGTTTTTAGGCACCCCATTACTCGATACCAAGTCAACAGTAAATGCAAGGGCTGACAGGAATCATGCGGCTGACCCGGTGAAGTGGTCATCCGGACTCGTACCATTTCATACAAGTGACTGTTATCCCCACGACTCATGATTCTTCTTTATAAGGAGTGCACAGAGCCTCTAATCTTCGCGGCCACACCGCTCTATCTATCTTACGCTATACAGCGCAATGGGTCTTTTGAGAGAACAATCACTTCGTGCAGCAGTGACAGATTTCGACTCTACTCAAAGTCTTGCGTTGAGTGGTACAGTTGATGATAATTCCCAACCATATGGATCTAGGCTATTACCCCAGGTCGTCGACCAGCTCTCACGTACTGACCCTACAAGGGTCTATGCAACATTTCCATTATCATCTGATCTCTCACGCGGTTTCCGCGATGTTACCATGCTTGAAATTGCACGGGCTGTCAACAAACTTGCCTGGTGGATTGAGAGGAACCTAGGACGAAGCACAGTGTTTGAGACTGTTGCATACATCGGACCCTCCGATCTACGCTATGTAATTGTGTTTTTAGCCGCTGTTAAATGTGGTTTTAAGGTTAGCGAAATTCTTTGTTACTATAGAAGCCTGCTGAACCAGATAAACCTTTGCAGCTCCTCCTACCGTCCGTGAGGAACTCATCTTGGATAAATATATCTCTATTAGAACAGACTGAATGCACGAAATTTTTGTACCCTAGCGAGATGTCACAAAAGCTCCAGGATCTATCAGACAAGAAAAGTGGTCTTCAAACCTTTCTGGTCGAGTCGTTAGATGAGATGCTCCTTGGAAATTCCAAATACTATCAATACGAATGCAACTACACAGACGTTCGTTGGGATCCAGTCCTCGTCCTTTGTTCTTCTGGATCTACAGGTAAAACATAGTCTCGGACGTGAACAGACGTGAAAAGCTTATGCAAAACTACTAGGGCTCCCTAAATCCATCGTGTCAAACCATGCAACCTGGGCTGTCGCGGACAACGATCGTAATCTGCCGGCGGTCAAGGGCAGACAAAATGCGAACCATGACTTATGGAATTTTCCGGGCAGCGGTGGTCGATACTTCGCTGGCTTCCCACCCTTCCATGTAAGCTCAGGTGCAAACGAGAAAGTCGATATTTGCTGAACAAAGATGCTGTAGCTCGGTGGATTCATGGCCTTAGTGGTTTCACCTATCTTCTCTACAACAGCAACAGTGGTCTTAGGACCTGCAGATAGGCCTCCAACTGGACTTATGGTCAGCCAAATTATGCGACGTTACCACTTAAGGGCCCTATTCTGTCCCCCAGTTATATTCGAGCAGCTAGCGCAGGAGCCTGCAGCACTGAAACATGCCAGTGGACTAGACTTCATTCTTTACGCTGGCGGACCGCTGTCTGCTGAGACAGGAAGCATCTTCACTTAATTGACGAACGTCTGTTCTCTTTATGGACAAACAGAGATAGGTGTCGCCCAAATGCTTATACCGCGCCGCGAAGACTGGGCGTTTCTGGAGTGGCATCCTAGTTTTGGTGCAGATATGCAGCCATCGGAAGATGAAGCTTACGAATTGGTTCTACATCGGGATCCAAGCCTCGAAGGAGTTCGCAGCTTCTCTTGTAATTTCCCGAATGTTGAAGAATGGCATACCAAAGATCTCTTTCGGCCTCATCCTAACAAGCCTAATTTATGGAGATTCCACGGTAGAAAGGATGATATCATCGTGCTGTCCAATGGAGAAAAGTTCAATCCCGTTCCAAGCGAGGCCATCATCTCAGGACATCCTCTCGTTTCGGGTGCTGTCCTTGTTGGACAAGGTCGGTTCCAACCAGCATTGATAGTAGAACCAAAAGAAGGAAGCGAAACCCAAAGAAGCTCTTTTGTCGAGGCTATCTGGCCAATTGTTGAACAAGCCAACAAGTAGGCGCCTGGTCATGCTAGAGTAACTCGTTCGATGATCACAATCATTGACACCAACAAGCGCTTTGAGAGAGCCGGTAAGGGTACGGTCATGCGTAAGATGACCACAGAAAAATTTGCTGCCGAGGTGGAGGCTCTCTACTCAGGAATTAACTTGGAAGAATATGGACCACGCTTGGCTACGACAAACGACTTGGCAGCCATTCAGAGCTACGTACGCGCTTGCGTGCAATTCTCTTTTCCTATACCAAGTCTTAGAGAAAGCGAGGATCTCTATGTCATGGGTCTCGACTCCCTTAAGAGTACAGAAATCGCAACTTTACTAAAGAGTGGTCTCGGAACCTCCTACAATCTAGAGCTTACAGCTCAAACAATATACAGCAACCCCACTGTTCACGAATTATCCAACGTTGTCTTTCACGGACTAAATTTACACGGCTCGGTCCTAGGAGAAAGCAGTGATCCGAAGCGGTCCCGAATGGAAAGAATGGCTTCTCTGGCTGCAAAATTCACTCAGGATCTACCTACCGCGCTACCAGGGAGGAACCCCCTGCTCGACAAATCTAAGTTGAATGTTCTGCTCACCGGTTCCACAGGATCGCTGGGGCTACATTTACTGCGAGTTCTATTGGACGACACAAGAGTCTCAAGGATATTTTGCCTGAACCGTTCTACAAACGGTAAAGAGATCCAACAGGGCCGTTTGGCAAGCCTCGGACTCAACGAGAGTATCAATACACAAAGAGTGAACTTCATCCGGGCCAATTACGGTCAAAGCCAATTAGGCCTCGCAGATGCACAATATCATGAGCTGACTTCTACCGTGGATATCATCATCCATAACGCATGGAAAGTTGACTTCAACCATTCTCTCGAATCCTACGAGCCCATACATCTCCAAGGTGTACGAAGTCTCGTTGACTGGAGCTTATACAGTATCCGCCATCCGCCCATTGTTTTTATCTCATCTATCTCCTCTGTGGGAAACTGGACGAATATACATCCAGACGAAGCCGTTCCTGAGAGACCTATCTATGACCATCAAGTCGCCCAGACGATGGGCTATGGTGAGTCAAAGCACGTAGCGGAATGTATCCTCGGCACCGCGAGTGAACAATCTGGCGTGCCAGTGAGTATCCTTCGCATAGGCCAAATAGCAGGCCCAGTAGCAACACCGGGCATCTGGAACAAGAGTAAATGGGTACATTCCCTATTAAAGACATCGGAGTCGCTCGGCTACTTACCTCGCAATATTCCTGATGTTGATTGGATCCCCGTCGACACCCTAGCCTCCATAATCCTCGATATTACCCACTGCACCGCCGGAGCGGTGGGCATTTCGACATACAACCTAGTGAATCCTCAACGCACGCCCTGGACTTCGCTCATCAATCCGATCCTCCAGCGCTTAGGTTCTGGAATCAAAATCGTCGAGTTGAGCGAATGGATACGTATGCTAGAAGAAATCGACCAAGCTGATACCCGCCAGTTGACGTCCAAGCCTGCTGCGAAGATTCTAGGCTTCTTCCGGGATTTGGAAAACGGGATGAAAGAGGGGAAAAGGACAACATTTAGTACTGAGAATGGCGTTTCTGCTAGTAAGACGATGGCGAATTTGAAACCAGTGGGGACGGAGTGGATGGAGGTGTGGCTGCGACAGTGGGGGKATTAGAACTCGTCTTTGATTGCAAGCCTTTTCAGCAGCTGTAGGTTTAAACGGAGCTCCACCCAGCGATGTTATTTCATGAAAGCTAGGAAAGCTTGTCCATTGCCTGACAATGAAGATAATTGTGTAACCCTAGTATTCAGAATCCCACCACTATGATAACAAAGGACAAGAAAATATACTTCCTACTACTTTTTGTGCAGCGTTGAACCTTCACAGCAATAAAGCAGACACTTTCTTTATTTAGTAGTCTAGTCCAATCCTATATATACTTATAGCTGATCAATGCTTGCAAAGCGTTTATATGATACGGCTAACAGCTACCTCATTGCTACCAAACATTAGAGATTTCGTGTATGAAGGCAAAAAGGTAAAAAGGCGAAAAGGCGAAGACTGAAAGCGATGGCGGAGATGAAAGGCGAAGACGAAAGGCGAATGGCGAAAAGGCGAAAAGGCGAAAGGCGAAGGCGAAAGGCGAAGGCGAAAGGCGAAGGTGAAGAGGAGGACGAAGGTCAATGCTATGGATAAGTGGATGCTTTTGACCAGCTTTCAGATATATATTAGGTGAGAGATGAAAGGCGAAAGGTGAAACATATAAAAGGCGAAAGGCGAGGATGAAAGGTGAAAGGCGAAAGGCGAAAAGACGAAAAGGCGAAAG